>CM031373.1:60398372-60959662 GCA_018208015.1 Medicago ruthenica
TGCAAGATCCCCTTGATTCTTTCCATGTTAATTAAATTCAACTTAAAACAATAAGGTGAAATTATCACTCAGAATTATAAATAACAAGCTGACTTCATGGTGTGAGGTTTGTAAGCTCCCCCTAAGTCTGATAATCCACAGGATGAGGTTTGTAAGCTCCCTGAGTCTTATCCAAGTTATTTAAATTCATTTCAACTCAATAAAGAGTAATTTATCTCACAGAAATTAAATCAGAGGCTAAAAGATAATAAACTGTTCTCATAAGTTAATTTTAATCAGAAATTAACTTATGTTCTGAGCTCAGAGCCTTAATACTTGTTAACTTTTACTCCCCCTTTTGTCATCAACAAAAAGAAAATTTCCAGAATTTTAAGAAACAAGAGAGTTTAAAACGTGAGATAAATATGTTCAGAGCATTTTTGTTCAGTACATTCTATTCAGTATCACTGAACTATTTTAGACAAAATTGCTCAGACCATATGGTTTTAGTACAACTAAACTCTTTTCAAAAAACTGAAAAACAGAGCATTTAGTTCAGTGCTTCTGAACCCTTTCAGACAGAACTGTTCAGAGTTTTTTAAAAAGGTCTAAAAAACTGAACATGTCTGATACCAAATTGAACATGTATGATGAAAAGATGAAAGTGTGTCTGTGTTTTTGTTAATACATTTCAGAACTTAAAACAGAAAAACACATTTGCACATTGATGACTTTAGGAGGGACAAAGTGTAACTTTCAAAGCTTAATTCATCATTGCCCAGAGTTATAACTTATCAGATTCTGACCAAAAGTTAGATAACTTTGCAGATTTAGAAGTCAAAAATTCAGATTCTGAAACTCAGACTCTGAAGTTTTTCAGAGGCTTAACTTTCTTCAGACTCTCAAAGTGAGTGTCTGATAAGTCTTAGCTTCTGATGAACTTTAGAATCTAAGTTTCTATTCAGAGTCAAGCACATTTTTCAAGAGATGAAATGCATGTTCAGATTCTTTTTAATAAAATTAAATTTGTCTTTTGTGTGGGGTTTTGTAAATATGTCAGCCCATTAATGATCTGTATCAATGAATTGAATATCCAGAACACCCTTCTGAACATAATCTCTTATAAAATGATGTTCAATTTCTATATGCTTGACTCTAGAATGCAGAAATGGATTTTTAGACAAACAGATTGCAGCAGTATTATCACAGTAGATAGGAATGTTGTTTTCATGAATCTGATAGTCTTCCAACTGATGTGTCATTCAGAGCAGTTGTGTGCAACAACTTGCAGCTTTGATGTATTCTGCTTTTGCTGTTGACAAAGCAATAGTTGCTTGTCTTTTGCTGGCCCAGGATATCAGATTCTCACCAAGAAATTGACAATTTCCACTGGTGGATTTTCTTTCAATCCTGTCCCTAGCATAATCAGCATCACAGAATCCAACTAGCTTATAATCTAAGGATTTCTTATACAAAAGTCCTGGATTAGTTGTTCCATTCAGATACCTGAAGATTCTCTTGACAGCAGTCATATGAGATTCTCTAGGATCTGACTGGAATCTTGCACACAAGCATACACTAAAAAAAATATCTGGCCTAGAAGCTGTTAAGTATAACAGAGAATCTATCATACCTCTGTAGAGCTTCTGATCTACTTTTGAGCCAGTGTTCTCTTTGCTTAAAGTGCAGGTTGGATGCATTAGTGTTGTCATCAGTTTACAATCTTCAAGCTGGAACTTCTTCAGAAGCTCCTTTGTATATTTAGACTGATGAACATACACTGCATCTTTGCATTGGTTGATTTTAATTCGAAGAAAGAACTTCAATTCTCCCATCATGCTCATTTCAAATTCATCCTGCATTAACTTGGAAAATTCTTTGCAAAGAGTGGCATTAGTAGAACCAAATATGATATCATTAACATAAATTTGCACAATTAAGATGTCTTTCTTAAGAGTTTTTCTAAAGAGTGTATTGTCAACTTGTCCTCTTACAAAATCATTTTTAAGTAAGAAATTACTTAGTCTTTCATACCAAGCTCTGGGAGCTTGTTTCAGACCATATAAAGATTTGTTATGTTTAAAAACAAAATCTGGATGTTTGACATCTTCAAAACCAGGAGGTTGTTTGACATAAACTTCTTTAGAAATTACTCCATTTAAAAAGGCACTCTTAACATCCATTTGACATAAGATGATATCATGATTAACTACATAGGAAAGAAGTAACCTGATTGCTTCCAGTCTTGCAACTAGAGCAAATGTCTCAGTGTAGTCTATTCCTTCCTGCTGACTTGTAACACCCACACTAAATTATCTAGAATATTTAGTATGTGTATTAATCTGATACTGGGTACATTAAAATTTTCAATAATAATAACAATAATACATACAACTGAATGAGTACAAGTTGGCTCGTTATACAATTATCCAAATCCATAACATACACTTCTATATACATATATACCATCTGTCAGCCTCCTGAGCGTGTCCTTGACGAGCAACTGCACTCTATCCAGCATCTTCATGAAGATCTTCATCTGAAAACCTGCACCAGAAGGATAGGGATGAGACATAATGTCTCAGTGAGCTCCTACCCTACCTACTGTTGGCAACCACAGGGAACCTAGGGTCGCCGTGCCTACCTCGGCAATCTCGGGGATACCTATGATCGCCAAGTCTTAACGTTATCCATAGAGGGCTACCTGACTGTTCCTGCTAATTTGAGTAGTTATAAACTGAACTACATCCTGCTAAACTAGTGATCAAGGGGAAACCTAGGATCACTGTCTGAATCTAATACTGAATAGTCATGAGATCCAGACTATATCCTGATAACTGGGTGATCGAGGGGAAACCTAGGATCACCGCCTGATAACTGATACCTATATCTGATACCTGTCTGATAATTATTCTCTGATAACATAAATAAATATTAACTGTTACATGTCTTTATGTTAGCTGTTAGCGTTGAACAAACATTATTATCTGAGTTCATTTTACGGAATGCCCCCGGGTGGAGTAACCCCGAAGCACATTCCCCTGATAACCGGTGAAAATTCCTATCATATCAGGCTAACACCGGACTCCTCTTGTCGTCGTGCGGTTATCCTTGCGGAATAACACGTCCCACTAGCGTGAACAACAGAAGACACGACTTAACATTAGTCTTAACTGATGCGTATACCTCCCGTGTCCCACTGGCGTGAACGACGGAAGACGCGAATAATTATTCTGTAAACTTATGCGTGAACCTTTCAAGTCCCACTGGCGTGAACGATGAAAGTCACGACTTAATAATATTAATCTTAGTCTTTACTTTGCGTGAACCATTCGTGTCCCACTGGCGTGAACATCGAAGGCCACGGCTTAAACTTACTAATTCTTGAGCTCTTAACCTATATAAGGTTTTAGACTTAAAGCCTATATTATTCTTGAGCTTGCACATACTTAATTGTGTATGATAAACTGCTTAGTAAGGGATAATCCCAGAACTAGTTCTTATATTTCTCTATAATGACTTGAGGATTAAGTCATCCATCCTCTCAAGCTTATGCCTATCCTCACTCTATAATGTTGATTTATACATCTTAAGGATAGGTCTTTATATGCTCTTTAGCAATTGCTTAATCATTACATGTTGATCCTTAAGTCCGAAGCAGTATTGGATAGCCGAAAGGGTGCAAGTAAAGATGAAAAATCACATGATCCTGTCCCCTTCAAAATCGTGACACGATTTGGCAATCGTGTCACGATTTCATGCCCAGAAATCGTGTTTGGTTCTGCCTGTGAAATCGTGACACGATTTTACCTGCAGTTGGACAGCATTTGGCAAGTTTAAAACATGTTTTCCACCAATTTTGGTCTATCCAATCATGCCCAAACATCATACAGTTTAAAGAGATAATTTCTAATGCTTATCAACAGAATACAACATGTAATAATCAAGAATTGCTAGCAAAATAGAATTAGGGCTCAAATGTTCATAACTTTGTTCATAAAAGCTAAAACTTACAAACTTACTCAAACGGGTTCTAAAACCCTGTGGAGCTCACCTGAATCTTAATCAATGTTTGGTTGCTTGCTTGCCAACTTTTCCTCAAGTCCTAGCTTCCAATTCCTTTTCTTTCTCTTGTTTTCTTGACCTCCAATGGCTTAAGTGTTCCCAAACTTGATACTTGCTCATAAACATGTCCTTATGGAAGGAGGATTAATGAAGATTGAAGTGAGGAGGGGAGGGGATGGCGTGAGGTGAAGGAGGGGAAGGGAGAGAGCTGATTGGAGAGAGTGAAAGAAGTGAAGAAAGATAGCAAGAAAATATCTTGCTTCCTTGCTTAATAATCTTCCCATTTCCCTTTATTTACATAATTGCCATTGCTTCATATTTTCAAAATTGCCATTGCTTGCTTAGTAAGTTTCCAACACTTATAACTGTTACTCATAAGCGGAATAACACACTTACCATATTAATAAACCCATTGACTGACAATTTACCAAATTGTCCATTTGCTCAAACATCTCTGATACCTCGTCCCAATATTAATAAATATTCGAATCTTAGGCGGGATATTACATGACTATAGCCTTGAGCAACCAGTCTTGCTTTGTTTTTGATCACTTCTCCTTGTTCATTAAGCTTGTTTCTGAACACCCATTTTGTTCCAATAATGTTCTTGTGATTTGGTTTTGCAACTAAATCTCAGACATCATTTCTTTGAAACTAGTTTAGTTCTTCTTGCATAGCTACAATCCATCCATCATCTGCAAGTGCTTCATCAGCTGTTGTGGGTTCAATCATTGACAGTAGTCCAACCAAAGATTCATTCTGACAGAATGCTGATCTTGTTTTTCTTGGACTGTCCTTATTTCCAATGATCAGCTCCTCAGGATGTGAAGACTTGTACTTGAATGAGGTTCTGGGTGGATTTGCTTCTGAAGAATCATCAAGGGCTTGTTCAGAACCATTTTGATCTTGATTGGCTTCAGGAGGAGTGGCAGCATCTGAGAGTTTTTCAGTTTCTGCAGAATTTTCAGCTTCTGGACATTCTTCAGACTCAGAACTCTGTTCAGGTTCTGTAGGGTCCTCTGAGAGTCTGATATCTGTAAAACTCTCAACCAGCTCTGGTATTTTATTACCAGGCTTCTTATCATCAAATCTAATGTGTATTGATTCTTCAACAACATGTGTTTTAGAATTATACACTCTGTATGCTTTAGATCTCTCTGAGTATCCTAAAAAGATACCCTTTTGAGCCTTAGCATCAAATTTCTTTAGGTAGATCTTATTGTTCAGAATGTAACAAGTACAACCAAACTGATGAAAATAAGAAATGCTTGGTTTTCTTCCTTTAAATAATTCATATGCTGTTTTATTCAGAATAGGTCTGATATAGATTCTGTTCTGAATATAACATGCTGTATTAACAGCTTCTGCCTAAAAGTACTTTGCAATTTTAGACTCATGGATCATGGTTCTGGCCATTTCTTGCAAAGATCTGTTCTTTCTCTCTACAACTCCATTTTGTTGTGGTGTTCTAGGAGAAGAGAACTCATGGAGAATTCCATGATCTTCACAAAAATTTTCAAATGGTTTATTTTCAAATTCACCACCATGATCACTTCTGACTTTTAAACTTTTCAAATCATTTTCATTTTGTACTTGTTTGTAGAATTTGTTAAACACATCATATGTTTCATTTTTGGTTCTAAGGAATTTAACCCAAGTGTTGAGTCTTTTGTTGTTGGCTGCATGTTTTGGCAAAACCAAGGTATTGAATAGAAGCATCTCCATATGTTGAACATTTCTTCAGTTGCAAGTTTTCTCATTTGAAGCCATTCAGAAGCTCAAAATCACATCAGAAGCTGAATGCCTCATCAGAAGCACTGTAGCTGTTCAAAAGCTGAATTCAGGTTCTGATGGACGCGTTGACTTTTGTTGACTTCATCAGAAGCTGATGTTTTTCAAGTTATTTTTATGCGAATCTTAGCAACATTTGGCAAGGATTTGTTCCAAGATTATTGCTTCTAGATTGTTGTTGAATTGGAGAAGATTTGATGAAGATTTGGTATTATATTATGAAGCTCGTATTTTTTCTGCAGTATCTTTAAAAGATACATTCCTGGTTTATTTGTTTCCTTATTGGATTATTCATAATTCAGAAACAAATCTAATTCAGAAGATTTGGAGCACAATTAAGAGCTTTGCTGAAGATTATAAAAGGAGGAGCTGCTGCTATTCAAGACACGCGAATTTAGAGTTATATTTCAGAGATTGAGTCTGTGTGTTTAACTTAGAGTTTTCTTTGTACACCACTCATTGTTTGAGTTGGTTTAGAGTTTTCATTGAGTTGTAATTCATTCTAAGCCTTTAGGTACGAATGAAGTGTTGTCATTGAAATTGTGTTAAAAAACAGGGGATTGTTAAGGGTTGTTCAAGTAGCTGGGTTTAGTTGCTTGAATAGGAAGTTAGAGGATTCTAATACTCAGAGTTGGGTAGAAGTCTTACTAGGTGGAGGTTAATTGCTTGGGATAAGAACTGGGAGTCAGTGTCTGAGTCTTAAGGATTAAATCCAATAGTGGATTTCCTTCCTGGATTGGTATCCCCCAGAGTAGGAGGTGTTTACTCCGAACTGGGTTAACAAACCTTGTGTGCCTTTTTACTTTCCTGCACTTTAATTTGCTGCCTGTGTGTGTTTGTGTTTGTGCTCTATTTTGCAAATTATTGTGTTCTGCGTGCTGTTCAGAACCTGTTTGGTTCAGAACCTGATATCTCTGCTTATTGCCTGGCCAGAATTTCAATTGGCATCAGAGCAGGCACCCTGCCTGTATTTTGGGTGAGATCCAGAGGACTTAATTTCTGGTAAGCATGGATAGAGAAGGAGGATATGTCAATAGACCACCCCTACTAGATGGCACAAACTATGAGTATTGGAAGTCTAGGATGTGTGCTTTTCTAAAATCTATTGACAGCAGGACTTGGAAAGCTGTGATTAAAGGTTGGGATCATCCTGAGGTGTTGGACAAAGATGGTAACAAAACTGGAGTATTGAAGCCTGAGGAGGAATGGACCAAAGCTGAAGATGATCTGTCACTGGGAAATTCAAAAGCTTTGAATGCTATCTTTAATGGTGTTGATCAAAATATGTTCAGACTTATCAAACAATGTACTGTGGCTAAGGATGCGTGGGAAATTCTGAAAACCACTCATGAAGGAACTTCTAAGGTGAAGATGTCCAGATTGCAGCTGCTGACCACCAAATTTGAGAACCTGAAGATGAAGGAAGATGAATCTATTCAGGATTTCTACATGAATGTGCTGGACATGGCAAATTCGTTTGACTCACTTGGAGAAAAGATGACTGATGAGAAGTTAGTCAGAAAGATCCTCAGGTCCCTGCCCAGAAGGTTTGACATGAAGGTTACAGCAATTGAGGAGGCTCATGATATTTCTGCTATGAAGGTTGAGGAGCTGATTGGGTCTTTGTTAAACTTTGAGACTGCTTTTTGCAAACAGTCTGAGCAGAAAGGAAAAGGGGTAGCTTTTACTGTGAATTCTGAAGCTGATGATCAACAAGAGTCAGAGGATGATGACTTATCAGAAGCTCTTGTGTTGCTGGGAAAACAATTCAACAAGATTCTGAAGAATGTTAACAGAAAAGCCAAAGCCAAAGGTCAGAACTTCAGATTCAATAACAAAAAGCAATAAACTGATGAGAAGAAGACCAAGTCTGAGGAGAAAAATAACCAAGCCAAAGGTGTGCAGTGCTATGAGTGTGAAGGTTATGGACATATCAAAACTGAGTGTCCTACTTTTCTTAAGAAGCAGAAGAAAAGCCTAGCTGTGTCATGGTCTGATGATGGTTCTGAAGAAGATGATGTTAGTGAATCTGATATGTGTGATACTGGTCTGGTTGTAAGGTCAGGAGCTATCTTGAAGAAGGAAGCTGTTTTAGAGTCTGAGACCTTTTAAGAGTCTGACTCAGAGTCTGAAGCCTCATCTGTGTCTGAAGCTGCTAAAACCGCATATGATGAACTAGCTGATAACTACAAGAAGCTGTATACCAGAAGTGCTGAGGTTTGCAAACAAGTTTTGGATCAGAAGGAGACTATTCTTCAACTGGAGGCTGAAAAAGGTGAACTGTTAGTGCAGAATTCAGATTTAAAAGAAGAAGTGAACCAACTGAACTCCCAACTCGATCAAATGAAGAAGCAAGTGAAGATGTTGAACTCTGCTACTGATAAGTTGGAGGACATTTTGGGGAATCAGCAACAAGGAAAGACTGGTTTAGGTTTTATTGATCAGACTCAGATTCCTAAAAAGATGAATTTTGTTCCTGCTACTCAAACTCATGATTCTATGGCTGGAACATCAAAGAGGAAACCTCTGAAACAAGCCCAGATGCCAGCTCAGAAGCAAGCTCAAAAGAGACTTCAGATGCAAGGTCAGAAGCATGTTCAGATGCTACCTCAGAAGCAACCCCAGAAATTTTTCAGAAACAGAAGGAGGAGGAATCATCCATGGATCTGTCATCATTGTGGAAAGAAAGGGCATATCAAACCATTCTGCTTTAAATTGTATGGTTACCCTGAACACTTTCAATATAGAAGAGTGCAACCAGCTGCACCCAAACACAGTGTTCAGAAGGTGTGGAAACCTAAGGTTCAGAATGTAGGCCTGATTGCTCACACTTCATTAAGAGCCACCTCAAAAGAAGACTGGTATTTTGATAGTGGGTGTTCAAGGCATATGACTGGTGTGAAGAAGCTGCTAAGCAATATCAGATCATACTCCAGAAGCTATGTGACATTTGGAGATGGTGTAAAAGGTCAGATTCTGGGTATTGGTGAGTTGATCAAAGAAGGTTTGCCCAGACTTAATGATGTGCTACTGGTGGAAGGATTAACCTCTAATCTGATCAGTATTAGCCAGCTGTGTGATCAGGATTTAAAAGTGAATTTCAACAAGCAAGAGTGTATTGTTACTGATCAGGAAGACAAGATTCAAATGAGGGGCTGCAGATCCAAAGACAATTGTTATTTATGGGTTTCTGAAGAAGAAAGAAGTCTGACTTCTTGTCTTATGAGCTCAGAAGAGGAAGTCAAGCTCTGGCACCAGAAGTTGGGTCATCTGCATCTGAAAGGCATGAAGAAAATCCTAAGTACTGAAGCTATCAGAGGTGTACCTAATCTGAAGATCAATGAGAACAGTGTTTGTGGTGATTGTCAAATTGGAAAACAAACAAGAAAGTCTCATCCCAGATTAGTCCACCAGGTAACTACTAAAGTACTAGAACTTGTTCATATGGATTTAATGGGGCCTATGCAAGTAGAAAGTATTGGAGGAAAGAGGTATGCATTTGTAATGGTAGATGACTACTCAAGATATACATGGGTCAGCTTTGTTAGGGAAAAGTCTGATACTTTTGAAGTTTTCAGAGACTTGTGCATTCAACTTCAAAGAGAGAAGGACAATGGTATTGTCAGAATCAGGAGTGATCATGGCAAAGAATTTGAAAACAAAAGTTTTTCAGAATTCTGTGCTTCTGAAGGTATAAAACATGAATTTTCAGCACCTATCACACCTCAGCAAAATGGTGTAGTTGAGAGGAAGAATAGGACATTAGCAGAATGTGCAAGGGTTATGTTGCATGCTAAGAAGCTGCCATATATGTTTTGGGCTGAAGCTATGAACACTGCATGTTATATCCATAATAGAGTCACTCTGAAGAAGGGAACAACATCTACATTGTATGAACTGTGGAAAGGGAGGAAGCCTACAGTCAAATATTTCCATGTTTTTGGGAGCAGATGCTATATTTTGGCTGATAGAGAAAATAGGAGAAAGCTGGATCCTAAGTCTGATGAAGGCATATTCCTGGGTTATTCAGTAAACATCAGAGCTTATAGGGTGTTTAATTCCAGAACCAAGGTTGTGATGGAGTCCATAAATGTGGTTATTGATGATTTGTCTGCTGAGAATGAAAAGAATGAGCCTGAAGTTGTTCCAGAATCTGAAGCCTCAGAAGAACAAACTTCAGAAGCAGAAAAGCATTCAGAGTCTGAAGAAACAGAAGATCAACCAGATCAAGTTCCAAATGGTAAAGGGCCATCAATTAGAGTTCAGAAGGATCATCCTAAAGACTTAATCATTGGAAGCTTAGATCAAGGTGTCAGAACCAGGAGATCAGATGCTGCTGCTACTGACTCATGCTTTGTGTCAAAGGTTGAGCCTAAAAATGTGAAAGAAGCCCTAACTGATGAATTTTGGATTGAAGCAATGCAAGATGAGTTGAATCAATTCAAAAGGAGTGAAGTATGGGATCTGGTTCCAAGACCTGAAGGGTTGAATGTGATTGGTACTAAGTGGATATTCAAGAATAAAACAGATGAAAATGGTACTGTAGTCAGAAACAAGGCAAGGTTGGTTGCTCAGGGTTATACTCAAGTTGATGGACTTGATTTTGATGAAACCTTTGCACCTGTGGCCAGACTAGAATCCATAAGACTACTGTTGGGTGTATCCTGCATTCTCAAGTTCAAATTATTCCAGATGGATGTGAAGAGTGCATTTCTGAATGGATATTTGCAAGAAGAGGTATATGTTGAACAGCCTAAGGGTTTTGTGGATCCTAAGTTTCCAGAACATGTGTACAAATTAAAGAAGGCTTTATATGGATTGAAGCAAGCACCAAGGGCATGGTATGACAGGCTGACTCAGTTTCTTGTTGCTCAAGGATACAGAAAAGGTGGTTCTGATAAGACCTTGTTTGTGAAAGATGAAAATGGGAGTCTGATGATTGCTCAGATTTATGTGGATGATATAGTGTTTGGAGGGATGTCTCAGATGATGGTCAAATGGTTTGTTCAGCAAATGCAGTCAGAATTTGAAATGAGCTTAGTTGGTGAATTGACATATTTTCTTGGATTACAAGTCAAGCAAATGGAAGATACAATCTTCATTTCTCAAAGTAAATATGCCAAGAACATAGTGAAGAAGTTTGGTATGGAATCAGCTGCTCATAAGAAGACACCAGCTGCTACTCATCTGAAGTTAACCAAAGATGAACAAGGAGTATCAGTAGATCAAAGTCAGTACAGAAGCATGATAGGGAGCTTATTGTATTTAACTGCAAGCAGACCTGATATCACTTATGCTGTTGGAGTATGTGCACGATACCAAGCTCATCCTAAGATGAGTCATCTGACACAAGTTAAAAGGATCCTGAAGTTTGTGAATAGCACAAGTGACTATGGAATCATGTACTCTCATAGTTCAAGTTCTGAACTGATGGGATTTTGTGATGCTGACTGGGCTGGAAGTGCTGATGACAGGAAGAGCACTTCAGGAGGTTGTTTCTTCTTAGGAAATAACTTAATTTCTTGGTTCAGCAAGAAACAAAACTGTGTTTCATTGTCAACTGCTGAAGCTGAGTATATTGCTGCTGGGAGTAGTTGTTCACAACTGGTTTGGATGAGACAGATGCTGGAGGAGTACAACTTGAAACAAGGTGTTATGACATTGTTCTGTGACAATTTGAGTGCAATCAACATCTCTAAGAATCCAATACAGCACAGCAGAACTAAACACATTGATATCAAACACCATTTTATCAGAAACCTTGTGGAGGACAAGATTGTTCAGCTGGAACATGTAGCTACTGAAGATCAAGTTGCTGACATTTTTACAAAGGCCTTGGATGCTAAGCAGTTTGAAAACTTAAGGAGCAAATTAGGTGTGTGTTTGCATGAAGAGTTATAGCAATTACTGCAAACTGGATGTGAGGAAGATAGAGTACCTGCCAGTTGTGCCTATGCTAAGTGTGATCCTGAACCTGAGTCTGAATCTGATATGTGTTCTAGGATCTGTGTTACCTGTTTTGATTTTATTCCCTACTTGAAGTCTGACTTTTGTCAAAATTTTGTGGCTAAAAAGGGGGAGAAAATTGTGTTGGCTCTGATACTAAAAATCTTATGCAAAGTATTGCTGCTCAGAAGTTGTGTGTGAAGCTCAGTGTTCAGATTCAATATAAGAAGAGATGTCAAGATGATATTGAGGGGGAGTATGTGTCTCAGGGGGAGTACAAGTTTGCTATGATCCTGAGTGTTCCTGTGTTGAAGAGTGGTCCTGAAGATCAAGTGTGCTCTGAAGGGTGCTCTAATACCATGATTCTCTGCAGTTCAGAAGTCAGGGGGAGTTTGTGTGATTTTTGTGAGAAGCTGAGTTGCAGGGGGAGTGTTGTGAAGCTTCAAGGGGGAGTGTCTGTGATGATCAGGAGTTGATAGTAGCTCTGATACCTTGAACTGAAGCTGTTAATCAGTACTTGCTCTGATACCATCAAACTGAAGCTGTTTTGTGTATATTGCTGGTTGTGTGCTTTGTGATCTCTCAGGGGGGAGTATTCTTATGAAGATCAGATATGCTGAAGTAATGCTGAGCAGTTCAGAAGCTTTTATGTGTGCTTCAGGAGTTCAGAAGATTAAGCTGTTGTCTAACCTAGCTCTAAAAGTGGCTTGTCCGCTGCCTAACATATGTGCTATGTTATATCATTGTGGAGTTCTTCATTGCTGAGTTGATTATAAGGGAGATTGAAGAACTTGGTTGGTTTTAGCCAAAAATTTGCCAAAGGGGGAGATTGTTGAGTCTTTTGTTGTTGGCTGCATGTTTTGGCAAAACCAAGGTATTGAATAGAAGCATCTCCATATGTTGAACATTTCTTCAGTTTCAAGTTTTCTCATTTGAAGCCATTCAGAAGCTCAAAATCACATCAGAAGCTGAATGCCTCATCAGAAGCACTGTAGCTGTTCAGAAGCTGAATTCAGGTTCTGATGGACGCGTTGACTTTTGTTGACTTCATCAGAAGCTGATGTTTTTCAAGTTATTTTTATGCGAATCTTAGCAACATTTGGCAAGGATTTGTTCCAGGATTATTGCTTCTAGATTGCTGTTGAATTGGAGAAGATTTGATGAAGATTTGGTATTATATTATGAAGCTCGTATTTTTTCTGCAGTATCTTTAAAAGATACATTCCTGGTTTATTTGTTTCCTTATTGGATTATTCATAATTCAGAAACAAATCTAATTCAGAAGATTTGGAGCACAATTAAGAGCTTTGCTGAAGATTATAAAAGGAGGAGCTGCTGCTATTCAAGACACGCGAATTTAGAGTTATATTTCAGAGATTGAGTCTGTGTGTTTAACTTAGAGTTTTCTTTGTACACCACTCATTGTTTGAGTTGGTTTAGAGTTTTCATTGAGTTGTAATTCATTCTAAGCCTTTAGGTACGAATGAAGTGTTGTCATTGAAATTGTGTTAAAAAACAGGGGATTGTTAAGGGTTGTTCAAGTAGCTGGGTTTAGTTGCTTGAATAGGAAGTTAGAGGATTCTAATACTCAGAGTTGGGTAGAAGTCTTACTAGGTGGAGGTTAATTGCTTGGGATAAGAACTGGGAGTCAGTGTCTGAGTCTTAAGGATTAAATCCAATAGTGGATTTCCTTCCTGGATTGGTATCCCCCAGAGTAGGAGGTGTTTACTCCGAACTGGGTTAACAAACCTTGTGTGCCTTTTTACTTTCCTGCACTTTAATTTGCTGCCTGTGTGTGTTTGTGTTTGTGCTCTGTTTTGCAAATTATTGTGTCCTGCGTGCTGTTCAGAACCTGTTTGGTTCAGAACCTGATATCTCTGCTTATTGCCTGGCTAGAATTTCACCAAGTCCACCTACTGTAATCATCAACAATTTCTAGCCATTACTTCTTCCCATTGATTAAAGCTATTCCAACATGACCAAACAAATCAATGTGAAGCAGTTCTAAGGGTCTTGAGGTAGAAACAATGTTTTTGGATTTAAAAGATGTTTTAGAAATTTTTCCTATTTGGCATGCTCCACAAAGAGCATCTGAGTGATAGTCAATGTTTGGCAGGCCTCTGACCAGTTGCAACTTGCTAAGCTTAGAGATGAGTCTCCAGTTAGCATGTCCCAACCTTTTGTGCCATACCCATTTCTCATCACTCACAGACAGAAGGCAAACTACCTTCTATTC
This sequence comes from Medicago ruthenica, assembly GCA_018208015.1. Lineage (NCBI taxonomy): Eukaryota > Viridiplantae > Streptophyta > Magnoliopsida > Fabales > Fabaceae > Medicago > Medicago ruthenica. The sequence continues at coordinate 60,412,390 of CM031373.1, forward strand.
AACCAATTCTGAAAAATTAAATTTATAAACATTGTTTTTCCTTTTTCCTTTGAACACAACAGATTTATCTTTATTGTTGATTACAGTGCAAGTGTTCTTATTAACCAGGTCATCATAACCACTGTCACATAATTGACCTATGCTAAGTAGGTTATGTCTTAGTCCATCTACCAACCAGACATCATCAATGGACAGGGAAGAATTACCTATCTTACTAGTACCAATGATCCTTCCATTCTGATTTCCTCCAAACCCCACAGTTCCCCCCTCTTTCATGATCAGGGTTTGGAACATAGGCTTGTCTCCTGTCATATGACGCGAGCAGCCACTGTCCAGGTACCAAGACCTTTCCTTTTCTTTGGATGATAAGCATATCTGCAATTGAAATTATCTCAGACTTAGGTACCCATATCTTTATCGGTCCTCTATGGTTAGTCTTAAAAGGATAAGGTTTCTTGTGCACCTTTGGTCTGACATTTTGAGGTTTGAAAGGTTTTGAATAGACTGGTTTAGTAATTTTTGAAGGTTTCATAAACCCAGTCTTAGTAAAATTTGAGTTTGAATTTTTCAGACTCTGAGACTTACTTGTCTTAGGTTCTGAACTCTTCAGACTCTGAACATTTTTAGGTTTAGAGTCTGATTTTCTCATAATCTTAGGCTTAGGACCTTTTGGTTTAGATTTTGGCAAAGTTTTAAATTCTGCCTTCATCTTTCCTTTAGGTTCAGAAGCTTTAGATTCTGAGTAGTTCAGAACTTCAGACTTAGCAGTCTCAGTTTCTGTTAAATTCTGTTTCTCAGAACTGTCAGAAGCAGGCACAAAGCACACCTCAGTGCCTTTCATAATACTTTCAGAACAGGATGGTATTTTTGATTCATTTGAATGATTGAATGAATCATTATTAAAACCAATACCTTCACCTCTGTTTCTGTAAATGTTATAAATCATAGAAGCAACCTTACTTCTATTGATTCCAGTTAAAATAAAATCCTGAAGAGCAATTTCTTGTTCATTTGGAATTTCTTCAGGTTTCTTATGAGCCACTTCTCTGAGTTCTCTAACTTCTTCATCAATCTCATTGATGTGATTCTGAAGTTTGAGATTCTCCTCAGTCAGCAAGTTATGTTTATTTTTCAAAGATTTTAGTTGACCTAACTTGCTTTTGAGGTGGTTCATAAGATCTTTAACTGTTTCAATCAGTTCAGAACGTGTAAGTTCAGAATATACCTCATCTTCATTATCAGAGTCTGAACATGATTCTGCATCAGAGAATGTTGTTGCCGTTAAAGCCAGATTTGCTTCCTCTTCATCATCAGACTCAGAATCATTGTCAAGATCATCCCATGTTGCCATAAGACTCTTCTTGAGTTTGTTTCTGAAGTTGCTTGATTTAGAGCTGGTCTTCTTTGATTTCTCCTTTGACTTGTCCTTCTGAAGTTCAGGATAATCAGCAATGAAATGACCAGGCTTCTTGCAAGTGTAGTAACCCTTCTGATCTTCCCTCTTGGAACCAGATCCTTTGAAGTTGCTGCTTCTGTTAGAGAATTTCTTTTGCCTTTTCATTAAGTACTGAAATCTTTTGGAAAGCATTGCAAGCTCCTCTGCATCTGAATCTTCTTCAGAATTTCCTGAATTCATCAGATTCAATACCTTTTAGAGCTTTTACAGACTTTCTTTTGGATTTAAGTGCTATTGACTTAGACTCGCTAACAGAATCATCTTCATTAAGTCCCAGTTCATGCACTTTGAGGGAGCTTATAAGATCTTCAATACTTAGAGTATTTAGATCTTTAGCTTCCTCAATAGCAGTTGAAATTCTGGCAGGTACTAAATCAGAACCGTAAAACAGAGTACTAAAAACGCAAAACAGAATACTTAAACACAGGTTCAGAAGCTGCAAAATAAAGGACAGAAAATAAAGAACATAGGATATTTGTTAACCCAATTCGGTGATAAACAACACCTACGTCTGGAGGATACCAATCCAGGAAGGAAATCCACTAAGTAGAACTAATTCAAAGACTCAAGACACAGCCCCTGTTCACAGCCTTATCACTTAATCTCCACCCGTATAGACTTCTACCTAGGAACTCCTAGATATAACAACCCACTTACTTCCCAATCACGTAATCACAGCCCAGTGATTATCAGACACTTAAAACAAACCAATTACAAAGTCACACTTCAAAACATCAAAGACATCACTCGTGCTTAAAAGCTTAAAGTGAATTACAACTCAAAACAAACTAAACCAACTCTAACAGATGAGTGGTGTACAAAACAGAGCAACAGCTCACAGACTCAAAAACACTAAGCCTCTTATAATGATAACTGTTTTTGACTCGATTCAACAATTCTTAAATAGCAACGTCTTCCTTAAATAGTCTTCAGCTGCACACATAATTCTGAACAATATAATCTTCAAAGATATAATTCTGAAATTCTTTAGAAGCTCATAGAAGGAAATATATTTCTGAAATATATTTTGCAAAGATTCCTTCGAAAATATATTCATAAACAAAAGAAACTAATCTTCAACAAGATCTTCACGCAAATTAGGCAGCCTTCAAGAAACATCAGCCTGGATAAATCTTCAAACAAATCTTCAAAAGATACTGAAAGAATTAACAGAAAGAACGCAGAAATTCAGCTTCTGAAATGCAGCTTCTGAAGGTCAACACAAGTCAATGTCTGAACAGCAGATTCTGAAGGTCAACAATAGTCAACATCTGAACAATGCGTCTGATGACCAGTTCTGCGTCTGATGAACAGTACCAGCGTCTGAAGACCAGTTCTGCGTCTGATGAATAATACCAGCTTCTATAATCCAATTTCCAGCTTCTAAAGACACAAATTAGCTTCTGAAGACGCATTGCTTGCACATTTTGCTTTTACCAAACATGTAGCCAACATTCAGATATCCAACAATCTCCCCCTTTGGCAAATTTTTGGCTAAAATCAAATGGACCACAAAGATAAGTTCTTCACTCAACAAAAATATTCAACCATGAAGAACTACACATATTTAAACATAGCACCAAAGTCAACAGCGGATAAAATGCTATGTTTAACACAAACAACTTCAGCTTCTGAAGTACCACAAGTACCACAACACACATCACAACAACTTCTGACAGTTCTGAAGCACACAAATCTACTGGTATAGAAAAAACTCCCCCTCAACACATACTCAGGCATAACCAACTCTCCCCCTGAAGCACAACATCCAACAACTCTCCCCCTGAACATATCAGCTTCTGACAGAAAACTCCACACAAACTCAGAGCATAACAACTCAAGAACACTACACTGAAACACTTCCCCTGAGCCAGAGACTCCCCCTGAAACATATCTTCACATCTCTTTTTGTATTGCTTCTGAATTCTGAAGAAAACTGTTAACTTCCCAAAAATAAACTCTGAATTCTGAAACTTAGTACATTCTGAACAAACACATTCTGAAACCAAACACAAGTTTTTCTCCCCCTTTTTAGCCAAATAATCTTGGCAAAACACATCCTTCACATAGTGAACAAAAACGGAATTGTTAACACAGACTGTATCAGACTCAGTATCAGACTCATCTTCATCTCCCTTACTTCCAGCTTGCTCACCCTCAGTAATTTGTAATTGCTATAACTCCTCATGCAGACACACTCCCAGCTTATTCCTCAAGTTTTCAAACTTCTTGGCATCCAAAGCTTTTGTAAAAATATTTGCAATCTGTTCTTCAGTATCAACATGTTCAAGCTGCACAACCTTCTCCTCCACAAGGTTTCTGATGAAGTGATGGCGTATATCAATATGCTTAGTCCTGCTATGCTGTATGGGGTTCTTTGAAATATTGATAGCACTCAGATTATCACAATACAAAGTCATAACATCCTGTTCAATATTGTATTCCTTCAGCATCTGCTTCATCCACACCAATTGAGAACAACTACTCCCAGCTGCTATATACTCAGCTTCAGCTGTAGACAATGATACACAATTCTGCTTCTTACTAAACCATTAAATCAAATTGTTACCCAGAAAGAAACATCCACCAGAAGTACTCTTTCTGTCATCTGCACTTCCTGCCCAGTCAGCATCACAATACCCAAGTAACACAGAACTTCCACTGTGTGAGTACATAATACCATAGTCACTTGTAATGTGAACATACTTAAGAATCCTCTTCACCTGAGTCAAGTGACTCATCTTTGGCTCAGCCTGATATCTAGCACAGACTCCAACAACAAAGGTTATGTCTGGTCTGCTTGCAGTTAAATATAACAGACTCCCAATCATGCTTCTATACAGGCTTTGATCAACAGCAACACCTTGTTCATCTTTTGTCAATTTCAAGTGAGTGGCTGCAGGTGTCCTCTTATGACTAGCATTCTCCATCCCAAACTTCTTGACTATATTCTTTGCATATTCGCTTTGTGAAATGAATATAGTGTCTTCCATCTGCTAGACTTGAAGACCAAGAAAATATGTTAGTTCACCGACAAGACTCATCTCAAACTCAGACTGCATCTGCTGGACAAATAGCTGAACCATCTGGTTTGACATCCCACCAAAAACAATATCATCTACATAGATTTGTGCTATCATTAAACTTCCATCTTCTTCTTTAACAAACAGGGTCTTGTCAGTTCCTCCTTTTCTGTAGCCTTGAGTAACAAGAAACTGTGTGAGTCTCTCATACCATGCTCTAGGTGCTTGGTTCAATCCATACAAAGCTTTCTTCAACATGTAAACATGATTTGGAAAATTAGGATCCACAAATCCTTTTGGCTGTTCAACATAAACCTCCTCTTGTAAATATCCATTTAGGAAAGCACTCTTCACATCCATTTGAAACAACTTGAACTTTAGAATACATGCTACACCCAACAATAATCTTATGGATTCTAATCTGGCCACATGTGTAAAGGTTTCATCCAAATCAAGTCCCTCTACCTGAGTGTATCCTTGAGCAACTAACCTTGCCTTGTTTCTGGTCACAGTTCCATGTACATCTGATTTATTCTTGTAAATCCACTTAGTTCCAATGACATTCATACCTTCAGGTCTTGGAACAAGGTCCCACACTTCACTTCTTTTGAACTGATTCAATTCCTCTTGCATAGCTTCAATCCAAAATTCATCAGTAAGAGCTTCTTTAATATTTTTGGGTTCAAATATGGACACAAAACATGAATCAGTAGTCACTGCATCTGATCTTCTGGTTCTGACAATGACACTATCCTTCTCTCTTTATAACTGAGTGCACAGATCTTTAAACACATCAAAAGTATCTGATTTTTCTTTAATAAAGCTTACCCAAATGAATCTTGAAAAATCATCAACAACCACAAAAGCATACTTTTTACCTCCAATGGTCTCAACTTGCATAGGTCCCATTAAATCCATATGTAACAATTCAAGAACTTTAGTTGTTACCTGGTGATCCAACCTGGGATGAGACTTTCTTGTTTGTTTATCAATCTGACATTCACCACAAATACTGTCTTCATTAATCTTCAGTTTGGGTAGACCTCTGATAGCTTCCACATTCATGACTTTCTTCATGCCTTTCAGATTCAAGTGACCCAGTTTCTGGTGCCAGAGTCTGACTTCTTCTTCTGAACTTATGAGACAAGTGGACAGGCTTGTTTCTTCTTCAGACATCCACAAATAGAAGTTGTCCTTTGATCTGCAGCCCCTCATAAACACTTCTCCTTCTTTACCAGTTACCAGACACTCTTCCTTGTTAAAGTTCACTTTCAACTCTTGATCACACAGCTGGCTTATGCTGATCAGATTTGAAGTTAACCCTTTCACTAATAGCACATTATCTAGTCTTGGTAATCCATCACTGATCAAGTCTCCTATTCCAAGAATCTCTCCTTTAGCTCCATCACCAAAAGTCACATAGCTGCTGGAATATGGCTTTAAATTACTTAACAACTTCTTCACACCAGTCATTTGTCTGGAACAACCGCTATCAAAATACCAATCTTCCCTAGAAGTGGCTCTGAGCTATGAGCCAACATTATTACCTTTGGGTTTACATACCTTCTTATCATTGATTCTGTTTGCAGCAGGTTCCACTTTTCTGTACTGAAAGTGCTTGGGATAACCATATAGCTTGAAACAAAATTGCTTAATGTGCCCCTTCTTTCCACAGTGATGAAAAACCCATGGATGAGTTCTCCTCTTTCCTTTAGACTTCTGAGGTTGCTTGTGATGTTCCATCTTAGATGTCCCTATCATTGGATCATAAGTTTCAACAGCAGGAACAAACCTTTTAGCTAGATTTTTATGTATGTTTAAGATCCTATCATCAAAACCTATACCATTAGGTTTCCCATGGTTCTGACTCTCTAATATCTCCTCTAAAACATCAGTAGCAGTGTTCATCATTCTAACTTGCTTCTTCAAGTTTTCTAGTTGAGAGTTCAGCTGGGTTACCTCATCTTTGAGATCAGAATTTTGCACTAAAAGTTCACTTTTCTCAGCATTTAGCTGGCAGATTGTCTTCTTCTGATCCACTAGTTGCTTGCAAACTTCTACACTTCTGATGTATAGGTTTTTGTAATTGTTAGCCAGTTCTTCATAAGATGATTTTTCAACTCTGGCTTCAGACTCTGATGGAACTTCAGACTTTGAGAGTGCTTCAGACTCTGATAGTGATTCAGACTCTGATAATGTCTCAGACTCTATAAATTCTTCAGACTTTGAAAGAGCTTCTGAGGCCTTAACCTTAACATCAGACTTGTATCTTCCAGTTAGGGCAACAACATACTTAGCAGATTCACTCTCTACCTCTTCTTCTGAGTCTTCATCTGACCAGGAAACAGCCAAGCTCTTCTTCTGCTTCTTAAGATAAGTAGGACATTCTGACTTGATATGACCATATCCTTCACACTCAAAGCACTGAACACCCTTTGATTGATTGCTCTTCTCATCAGTCTTGGTCTTCTTCACATCACTTTGTTGCTTACTGTTGTTGAATCTGATGTTCTGACCTTTGGATTTGGATCTCCTATCAACATGTTTCAGAATCTTGTTAAACTGTCTCCCCAGCAACACAAGTGCTTCTGATAAGCCTTCATCATCCTCATCAATCCCTTGTTATCCTCAGCTTCAGTATTAACTGCAAAAGCAACTCCTTTCCCTTTCTTCTCAGTACAGTTACTAAAAGCTGTTTCAAAATTCAGCAAGGATCCTATTAACTCCTCAACCTTCATATTGGAGATGTTATGAGCTTCCTCAATAGCTGTCACTTTCATGTCAAATCTTTTAGGAAGTGACCTGAGTATTTTTCTAACAATCTTCTCATCAAACATCTTCTCCCTAAGAGAATCAAAAGAATTAGCCATATCCAGAACATTCATATAAAAGTCATGTATGTTCTCATCCTCCAACATCTTCAAATTTTCAAATTTTGTGGTGAGTAGTTGAAGTCTGGACAGCTTAACCTTTGAAGTGCCTTCATGAGTGGTCTTGAGTATCTCCCAGGCATCCTTGGCTACAGTGCACTGCTTGATCAGTCTGAACATGTTCTTGTCCACTCCATTGAATAGAGCATTCAAAGCTTTGGAGTTTCAAAGAGCCAATTCATCGTCATCCTTTGACCATTCTTCCTCTGGTTTCAGCACATCAGTCTTCTTTCCATCTTTGTCCAACACAACTGGATGTTCCCAACCTGTCAGCACTGCTTTCCAGGTCCTGCTGTCTATGGATTTCAGGAAAGCACTCATACGAGACTTCCAATACTCATAGTTGGAACCATCCAACAGAGGTGGCCTGTTAACAAATCCTCCTTCCTTGTCCATAATGCAAGAAAAACCTTCCCTCGAGCTCACCCAATAACAGGCAGGGTGCCTGCTCTGATGCCAATTGAAATTCTGGCAGGTACTGAATCAGAACCGTAAAACAGAGTACTAAAAACGCAAAACAGAGTACTTAAACACAGGTTCAGAAGCTGCAAAATAAAGGACAGAAAATAAAGAACACATGATATTTGTTAACCCAGTTCGGTGATAAACAACACCTACGTCTGGAGGATACCAATCCAGGAAGGAAATCCACTAAGTAGAACTAATTCAAAGACTCAAGACACAGCCCCTGTTCCCAGCCTTATCACTTAATCTCCACCCGTATAGACTTCTACCTAGGAACTCCTAGATATAACAACCCACTTACTTCCCAATCACGTAATCACAGTCCAGTGATTATCAGACACTTAAAACAAACCAAGTACGAAGTCACACTTCAAAACATCAAAGACATCACTCGTGCTTAAAAGCTTAAAGTGAATTACAACTCAAAACAAACTAAACCAACTCTAACAGATGAGTGGTGTACAAAACAGAGCAACAACTGACAGACTCAAAAACACTAAGACTCTTATAATGATAACTGTTTTTGACTCGATTCAACAATTCTTCAATAGCAACGTCTTCCTTAAATAGTCTTCAGCTGCACACATAATTCTGAACAATATAATCTTCAAAGATATAATTCTTAAATTCTTTAGAAGCTCATAGAAGGAAATATATTTTGCAAAGATTCCTTTGAAAATATATTCATAAACAAAAGAAACCAATTTTCAACAAGATCTTCACGCAAATTAAGCAGCCTTCAAGAAACATCAGTCTGGATATATCTCCAAATAAGTCTTCAAAAGATACTGAAAGGATTAACAGAAAGAACGCAGAAATTCAGCTTTTGAAATGCAGCTTCTGAAGGTCAACACAAGTCAACGTCTGAACAGCAGCTTCTGAAGGTCAACAATAGTCAACTTCTGAACAGTGCGTCTGAAGACCAGTTCTGTGTCTGATGAACAGTATCAGCTTCTGAAATCCAATTTCCAGCTTCTGAAGACACAAATTAGCTTCTGAAGACGCATTGCTTGCACATTTTAATTTTACCAAACATGTAGCCAACATTCAGATATCCAACAACAGTCAATTTGGGTCTCCATTTAGATGGCAGACTTCTGAGGATTTTATTCACATGATCAGCAGTAGTATAGCTTTTATTCAGAATCTGAAGTCCGGAAAACAAAGTCTGAAATCTTGAGAACATAGTCTTAATATTTTCATCCTCCTTCATTCTGAACAGCTCATACTGCTGATCCAGAATATTTGCTTTAGCTTCTCTAACCTTCTTGTTACCTTCATAGTTAGATCAGAGGGAGGTGAAGATGGCTTTGGCTGTTGATTTATCACTCAGCTTCTAATACTCACTGTGAGGTAGAGAATCCACAATGATACCTCTAACATTATGATGCTTTCTGTAGATCTTCCTCTCAACATCACTCAGGCCTCTTCTGTTAACAGCTACTCCTTCATCAACTGGAATAGAAATTACATCTTCTATGATATCCCATAAGGAATCATCAATTCCAATGATGTGGCTGTACATCTTGCTTTTCCACCATGAGAATTTCTCTGGATCACCAGTAAACATTGGAGGTATATTGTGTGAACGAGATTTTCTTTCATCTGTACCATAGTCATATGATACAGAAGTGTGATTACCAGGAGGATGAGGAGGTGGAGGGGAACCACTAGAAGACATGTTTTTCTCAGGATCTTATACTGACTCACTGTTAGGTGATTGAATATCAGAACCGGAGCTCTGATACCAACTGAAGGTGAGAAAAACACACAAGAAAGGGGGGTTGAATTGTGTGGGTTGTTTCTTTTCTATCTCAAAAACTTTGGTTAAGTTCAGAATCAGATTCTGAAACTTTTTCAGAGTTATTTAGTAGCGAGTAAATTTAAATGAGAGAGGGAAAGAGAGATAGACACAACAGATTATCCTGGTTCCTTCCACAACCCAGAAGTAGTCCAGTTCCCTTGTTACTTACAAGAGATTTTTCACTATAATCAAACGATTAAAATTGCTCAAGCACAAAGCAAGAGACTTCCTATTGCTCAAACACAAAGTAAGAGACTTCTTTTGCTCAAACACTAAGTAAGAGACTTCTCTGCTCAAAGCACACAACTAAGAGACTTCTAATTGCTCAATACACAAAGTTATGAGACTTCTTTGCTCAGACACACAGTCTAAGACTTTGAATCAAACAGATTTTACAAAGAATTGAGTTTGAGTTTGAACACTTGATATACAATCAGTGGTGTTCACAAAATACAACACAAGTTTAAGACTCTAAACTTAAGAAATTCTAAGATAAGAAGTTTGTAAGAATTTCTAAGTGTTTTTGGTGACTTTCGAATTTGACAGCAAAACAGAGCACAGAGTTTTTCAGTTTTTGAGTTTCTTGAGTCTTGTTTTTTCTTCTTCAAATCTTCAATCCTTTATAGAGGATAAAAGAGCTGTTGAGATTACCCAGTTTTCCAGCAAAGAGCCGTTGCAAAATAGAAGCTATGTCCAGCTGACATTGTGTGCGAAAGTGCAGAAAACAGAGCACACAATTTTCGAATTGTTTCCTTAAAACGTGGAGAATGTTTTGGCCAAGGAGACAACTGTTCCATTGAGCTGTTCTGACTATACAGGCTTTACTGTTGACAGTGACAGTTGCTTTTCCTTAACAACTCAGACTTCAGAAGCTTCTTCAGGAACTGTTCATCAGAAGCTCTCTTCAGACGCACCCTTCAGACGCACTGTTCAGACGCTGACTTTTGTTGACCTTCAGACGCATTGTTCAGACGGTGACTTTTGTTGACCTTCAGACGCACTTCTTCAGACGCACTGTTCAGACGCACTTCTTCAGATGCACTGTTCAGACGCTGCCTTCAGAAGCTGCTTTCAGACGCACCTTCAGAAGTTGCCTTCAGTAGCTGCCTTCAGACACAGATTTGCTTCATACTTGCAACACAAGCTTCTATGCTTTCCTTCTTGCTCTTAGCTTGTTCTTTCATAACCAATGTTAAATACCAAACTTTAAGTACATGGTTCTGCACACTTAGAATCAAGCATTAGCAATTTCAATTTTCTTTTTAACACTTTGTTATCATCAAAACCCAAAAGAGAGTTGTTCATACATTTTGTTCCAACATCTTCGTCAGTTATTCATGAACTACCCTTCTATATCTCTCTTTACCACACTTATACATTTTCCACCGGTTCATGTGTTAGACTCGCTTTTATTTTTAGGTAATCACGTCTAATTATGTTTAAACACTCTTCCTCATTTATGTATATTAGTTTAGGACCATTACTCATACTTTTCGATCTAACGACTTCCTTATGCTCATTATTGTTTCAATGGTGTTTTAGAGTTCTCTGAAAGGATTGTGCTGAATTTTCATGAAGAGCGCAGCATGACCCAGGTACAAAATTTTAATCATAACTCAAGTTGTAGATGTCTAAATGGAGTCAAACCAAAGACAAATGAAAGCTGACATCCCTAGCTACATCTGTCATGAAGACACCTAAACTCAATTCGGAACAGAAAGGGGTATAAAAGTTTGTTTCCCTAAGCCTGGAAAGAGTACAACCGTGTTGACCCATGTGTAGTAGTTTGATCATAACTCAAGTTGTAGATGTCTAAATGAGGTCACTCTAAAGGGAAATGAAATCCAACATCTATATCTACAACTTTCATGAAGACACCTAAGCTTAATTCGGAATAAAAATGGTCAAAAAGTTGGTTCAAAATCGTGTAACGATTTTGCAAATCGTGACACGATTTTATGCCCAGAAAAATGTTTGCTTCTAACTACAAAATCGTGACACGACGCCAAACTCGTGACACGATTTTCAAAGCATCAGAACGCAGATTTTACGATTTTCCACCATGGGAGCTTCCCCGGTTCCGATTTCGACCCCCAAACTCATCCAATTCGTCCCTAAACATCACCCTAAGGTCACCCTATCATTCAAAACACTAATTTTCCATTAACCTACCGATTCACACACTCTCTTCATGGTCAATCCTCAATTCAAAAACCCTAAACTAGTTTCCCTTAATTTTAACCTCGTCTTTACCTTCGTTCATCATCATTTTCTCATCAAAGTTTACAACATAACAGCAACATCATCTTAAAAATTAAACAACCCTCATTATAAAATAAGATACCCTAAAGTGAAAGGATTCTCCCCCTTACCTCGAATTCTCCAAAAATGTGGCGCTCGGCTCTCTTCTCCTTAGCTAGGGTTTCCTTCTCTCCTCTCTTCTTTTCCCCGTTCAACAAAAGTTCTCTGTAACCCTAATTCTCCTATGTTCTCCTCTTTATATAGTCACCACTTGGGCTTTGCCTTCCTCACATAATATTAGACAGATTTGCTATCCGCACACTATACAACCTTGTTGTTTTTACCACCTTCCGTCCACACCAATAAACGCTACACACTTACTACCTGCACCCCTTCCTCATCCTTGTTAAAACATTGTATTCTTCCTAACCCGATTCCCCCCATCGTTTAACCAACCGGTTAACTCCCCTACTTCCTCATTATTCATAACATCTATAACCCGACTAATTTAATTTAAAAACATCTAGAAATTAATACATTATAATAACGGTAATACTAACATTATGTATTGTAAGATAGGTTCGATGACACAAGAAGTCAACTAAAACAAATTATAATAATTTGACTATATATTTTTTTTTTGACCAAAAACAATAACTTTATTATATATTACATACAATGAACATAGGAAACAAGAAAAAAATTATATACAATAGAAACCAACAATTCTGGTATTTCTTTTGATAATTTTCATAAACGTGTAATGATATATGTTTATTGATTTGTTAATTATTCCATTATATAGTTAATAATTTAATATATATAACCATTTGTGGTAATTAAGGTAGAAATTTATACCCCTTGAAACAACATAGAAATTTATAATTGACATAATAACTAACATAATTTCATTAATAATTATTAATTGAGTACATAAGAGTATCCAAAATCCACTTAGGGTGACTTGAATGAATAGGATTCATAACAATATAAGCTAATAGTCCAAGCACAGACATTTTGGGCTTAATTAAAATTCCCTATTGCTCTAAAAGTTTGACCAGGCATCCAACCTACAGGGATCACATTCTTGGCTTCAAATACCTTGCCAGACTCAATTTGTGTTAGCCTTAGAGAAAATGGTGCTGTCAATTGTGCCCCTTTATTTAATTTCCAAACAGCACCAAATGATCGTTGCATGCTTTCATAAGTTGATGAGCTAAGTCCTTCTTTAAGTTCAACTGATTTGAGATCACCATCCCCATCCTCATATTCAATTAAGGTAGCAAAATAATCTTGGTTGGATCCAGAGTCCACACGGAAGGTTATTGATACTCCAGGGTAGTTGCATGGAACTCTGCAAAAAATAGTTGAAATTGTTTGTATTTTTTATGAAGCCTTTGACTATTTAATATAATAATAATAATAACTAATTTTTTTCCCTTAAGACAATTTAACTATTTTTTTTATAAAAAAAGTCAACACTTAAACAGAAACGGAGAGAGTACCGCGCATATTGGACCGGAATCCTCCCAACTTTGCGTAGGTTGTCAGCTTGACCTGGACGTGCCATGGAACCAAAAGCTCTACTACTCATATCAAAATTATAACTGCAACCTGGACACTCATCAGTGATAACTACAGTAACAGGGTTGCCTGAGCAAGCAGGATTTCCTGTGCACTTCACCTGAAATTTGAACAGAATGAAGTCAATATTAATATTATTAATTAAAATTTGTATCAACATTCCAATAAGTAAATACTAATATCCTTCTAAAAATAAGTAAATACTAATAATATAATAATGTTCATAAAAAATCACCACTTTTATGTAATTTTTTGATATTTTTTTATGGAATTTTCGTCGCTAATTTATGTTTTTTTTTTATAGTCAGAATGTATATATTAATTGTTAGACCTGATAACAGGTACCACATCCTTTGCCCGATTGAAAGATGGCACGGCCTCCAGCTGATATCAATGAGTTGAATGGAGGCATCCCAACAGCAGTTCCATATCCACAAGCACCACCTACATAATCATAAAATATAGCCATTAAAACTATTTCAACAATAATTGTTTACAATATTTTGAATCTTAACCAAAAATTTCTACTATATATATTTATATATATACCTTCACTTCCATCACCGTTGGGAGGTCCATAAAAAGTAGCCACTGAAGATGAGTATGAAGTGACATTAAGAAAATTCCTAGGATTAAGACAAGAGGAAGGGGTCACTAGGAATAATGAGAGTGAACCTACAAAGAAGAGTATATGAGAGAATGCGTTTGCTAAAGTAAGAGCCATACTATCACAACACAACTTATATTATGTTTGTAGTAAATACTCAATGGTGTGGAAAAAGCTGTGGCTATAGTGTGGTATTTATAGATCGAGGTGCTTAGTTTATTAATTGAAAATATATTATTTTGACTTAAATTGAAAATATGTTAATTGGAAAAAATACATATGGAAAAAATATTTTTTTAATCTTTTTTTGATGTAAATTAATTTTTTTTACATATGTCCGACAATAAGTTACCTATTTCAATATTTGACATATATTACTCTTATCAATTGAAGAAAGATACAAAATGAAAGTTTTTTTTGTTGAGGGATGCAAAGTGAAAGATATTTTTTTTTTACTTATTAAAGAGTGGGGAAAACATCAAGGAGAAGCTTAGAGATCCCGACTAGGTCGGCACCCCAAGAAACCCCCCATCCTCTGCCCCTTACTCTTATAAATATTAGGCTTAATTGCACTTTTCCCCCCTATATTTTGCCAATTGTGCGATTTTGCACCTCATCCTTTTTTTTGAGCGATTTTGCACCCTATCATTTACCCCCTTTCTGATTTTGTAGCCCCCTCGTGTGTTTTTTTGCCTTCGCCTTGACTTCACTTTGCGATAGGGTGCAAAAAAACACACGAGAGGCTACAAAATCAGAAAGGGGGTAAATGATAGGGTGCAAAATCGCTCAAAAAAAAGATGGGGTGCAAAATCGCACAATTGACAAAATATAGGGGGGAAAAGTGCAATTAAGCCTTAAGTTTTTGGTAGGCTACCCTTGGATCTACCCATGGCATCTCTTCAGGTGAACACCCGAACAGATTAGCATTCACTATCAAACACTTGATAAGGCCCGCCTCAACTGGAGCCGGGAGGTTAGCCCTAATCTTAACTTTTCTTGCAGGAGTGTCGTACAACTACATGGTTTTGAAATCTCCATCCAGCGTGGGTCTCTCAAAATAAAGTTTTGCGTCTAGGATAATTAGTATCACCTGGTTCTTTTCTCCCTTCGGCTTTGCTTCCTCTTTTCGTATGTCTAAGTCCGTGACTTTACAATCAAAAGGTTGCATCATAGGAGTATCGGCACTCTTCATCGTTTCCCCCATTAGACCGCAAATGCATCAAACATCTTCTACTTCTGGCATCTGTTTTCTCCATCCAGGTCTCCATGAATGGTGACGACCTCGCCTTTAGTGTTATGATATCTCATCTTAAGGTGGACAGTGGATGTGACAACGCCAAGAACAACTATTATTAGCCTTGTCAATATGTAGTTATAAATCGGTCAACATTGCGCTCGTTGTCACCTTCGCCATCAGAGACTTTCAGTTCCACGTACCCCCAAGGATGGGTTGTAGTTTTGTTGAAGCCTTGGAGGTTGGTCTCGTTGTATGGCATTAATTCTTCTTTCTTCAATCCTAATTTGTCGAAGGTCTCATTGTACATAATTTTGCATGAGCTCCCTTCATCGAATAAACATCTAGCCACATCGAATAAACACTAGCAGAAAAATTCCGTTGGATGCACCTTATATCTTGTCGTCATCAATGAATCCAAGGATGGGTCTTTTCTTGCTGGTATTGCTCGACGACCTGGACAACTTGATGATGTCGACAACTAACATTTGAGGAATTTCCCTTTTCATAGTTCCTTTGGACACGTTCCTGGACGTAGGTAATAATCCCATGATGGCTCCAAGGAAGACGTGCTTGCCCTTATTTTTTCCTTCATTATCACTTTCATGTTCCTTCTAACCTCCACCAATGGTGTTGATTGCCTTTGATAGACTTCTAGCAAGTGTACTAAAAATGCATCGAAGTAATAAAATTTATAAGTTCGTCTCCACAGGGATTGTTTCAATCTAAACACGACACTTTAATTATAATAAGGATTTAACAAATTGGGGTTGGACTGTAGATCTTACCATTTAGGCCTTTAGGCCCTACAGACAAGGGCTTGGACCCTTAGAGTCAGGCTGGGCGCCCTCCAGAAGGGCACAAGGCCCACCTGACAACCATATATAACCTTAGGGAACTTTCCTAAAAAGAGACCCTCTGGGGGCGCCCTCAGCAGCCTATGAGGGCACCCTAGTCATAGTTTTGGCCCTATACGATTTGGGCCCAAAACCATGATCGGATAGGCCTAAATCGAGGCTACAAATAGTAACCTTGGGATAATTCCCAAGGCATGACCTAAACAGACTCAGAAAACCCTAGTTTTCCTATATTGTACTCACAGCCAGTACAGTTGGCGCCCACCGTGGGGCTACGGTAAAACTGACCTAGCCACCATCTCTTAAAGGAAAGCAGTCGATTCGCAGCCTCCGAACATCACCAGAACGCCGTGAATCCACCGTATCTTTCAGAAGCAACCCTAAAACCTCTGAATCCGCCGCGATTCAACTCTAAATCCATCCTTTTCCTAATAAACCCTGATTCTAATGAAACGTTCAACCCATTTTTTGTTCGAAAAACCGATCTAAACCCTGAGATTCGCGAGCCCAATCGCTAATCTCCAACCGCCAACCTCTATACCGACTTAGACAACCATCATCGCCACCACTGATGGCGGACCCGACGGCCTTGGAAGCTTTACAGCAACATATTCAGCAACTTCGCGACCACAACGAAGCCCTGCAAGCGGCAATGGAGACAATCCAGCAACAACAACACGCTGAAGGGAACGAATCTTAACAAGACGAATCAGTAGATCCGGATCCGCAACCACTTTCCGCCGAAGTTTGGAACGCGCCAGTCCCGGAAAACTTCAAGCCACCCTCTCTTTCGTCTTTTGATGGAAAGAGCGACCCGGTGGAGCATGTAACAACTTTCAACACTCAAATTGCCATCATCGGCACCGCCGACTCTTTCAAGTGCAAGTTGTTGGCAGGAACACTCAAAGACGCCGCCCTTAGATGGTATATGAACCTACCCCATTTTTCCATCGTCAGCTACCAAGACATGACACGTAAATTGACGCACCAGTTCTCAGCAAGTCGCCACCGCAAAGTATCATCCACCAGCCTCTTCAATGTTCGTCAAGGATCGAACGAGTCTCTCTGTGAATATCTCTCACGATACAACGGCGCCACCATTAAAGTCATTAACCCAAACCAGGAGTTGTTCGTGGGAGCTTTCCAAAACGGCCTTCGCGCTGGCCAATTCAACGAATCGCTGGCACAAAAACCAGCTGATTCCATGGAGGAGATTATGTCCAGAGCGGAATGCTACACAAAGGGAGAAGAAAGCAACGCTGATAAGAAAGCCAGAGATTCTAGAGAGCGTGGCCCCAGCAACTACGACCATCGCCGAAGCTACTATCCACCCGCCCAGAGAGACAGAGCGTCGTACAAGCATCATGTCCAAGACAGGCACGCACCCCTACCAGAATCTTTCACATCGCTCAACACTCGTCGTGTGCAGATCTGGAGAGATGTTTACCACTCTAGACTCATCCCCGACCCCCCGCCACCGAGAGGAAACATAATGGGAAATGACAAAGATGCCTGGTGTAAGTATTACCGAATAAAGGGACACACCACAGATGACTGCATCCATCTGAAGAGAGAGATTGAGAAGTTGATTCAGATTGGCAGGCTAAGAGGATACGTCAAAGAAAGCAGGGAAGGAGACAGGCGCCCGCCCGAAGACCCCCCAAAGGAGAAAGATGCGGCAAAGGATGGAGAGCGCCACACTTTGAACACTATATCCGGCGGGTTCGAAGGAGGCGGTGAATCCAGCGCTTCTCGAAAGAGATATGTGAGACAGGTAATACTTGTCGATGGCCACGCCTCGACAAGGCTGGAGCGCCAAACAGATATCACCTTCTCAGGCGAAGACCGCGAAGGAGTAATTCCCCACGATGACGATCCCATGGTCATCACTGTACAAGTCTTCAATTGGGACATCAAGAGAGTGTTGATTGATCCTGACAGCTCTGCGAATATCCTTTATTACTCTGCCTTTGAAAGAATGGGACTTGACGAGGACCAGTTGCAGCCCTTCAAAGGAATCCTGGCTGGCTTCACAGGAGAGCAGGTGCACGTTCGTGGATACATCACTTTAAAAACAACCTTCGGTACGGGCAACAACGCCAAAACCATCAGGATTAAATATTTAGTGGTCAACTCGCCCTATTCTTACAACATCATAATAGACCGCCCGACCTTCAACCTTCTTGACGCCTATCTTTCCACTAAGTTCCTCGTCATGAAATACCCACTGGACAATGGACAGGTCGGCACTATCAGAGCAGATCAGAAAATTGCCCGAGAATGTTACCACAACAGCTTGAAGCTACAGAGGGAAAGGAAAGGAGCCGACAACCTAAAAGCACACCAGGTGAACATTGTCCGCATAGATCCTGAAGAAGAATTCCAGCAAGAGCGCACAGAATCCACTGATGATCCAAAAGAAAGTTTGTTGGATGAAGAGCTGAGCATAATAGAGCTCCTAAAGAAGAACCTAAATCTTATCGCTAGTCAGCTGACAGATATGCTTAGCGCCTACCCGCCGAAGTGTGTCGTCGCCTCGCTCTGTGTCCAGAAGATAAGCCGGTCAGCACACCAACCTGGCATACCGGAAATTTCACAAAGAAAGCTAGCAAGACAGACCTACAAGAGGGAACAAACATGATCCTGAGATTTCACAAACCTGACCACGTCCACGATTCAGCTATCAAACAGGGGGAAGCTCGCCACAACAATTCAAAGGCGAACTAGAGGGCTTGTGAAGCCATTTTAATTATTACTTCGTCTTTTATTTTATGTATTTCTGTATTGTTTAAATGAAAAGAAGCACAGAGCACTCTTTTCCCCCGCCGTAGTGGGGGTTTTTAACGAGGCCCTGCTTTCTTATTAAAATATATTTATATCAATTATTTTATATTACTTACTTCACCTGAAATAGATCAACAACGCCAAGAACAAAAGAGAGACCGCCATCTGATTCCTTAAACCCAATGAGGGTTACCACCTAATTCCTTAACCCCAAAGAGGGCTCTAAGACGTCGTGAGCTAACATGAAATCGCCACCTGATTCCTTAACCCCAACGAGGGTTGCCACCTAATTCCTTAACCCCAAAGAGGGCTCTAAGACGTCTTGAGCTTAAATGAGATCGCCACCTAATTCCTTAACCTCAATGAGGGCTCTAAGACGTCGTGAGCCGAAAATGAGATCGCCACCTAATTACTTAACCCCAACGAGGGCTCTATGACGTCGTGAGACAAAAATGAGATCGCCACCTAATTCCTTAACCCCAACGAGGGCTCTAAGATGTCGTGAGCTGAAAATGAGATCACCACCTATTTCCTTAACCCCAATAAGAGCTCTAAGACGTCGCGAAAATAGGATGGTGCACACAAGAAGCAATAACATTGAGATTAAAATCACTCGACAATTTTCAACAAAGTCGCAAAATAAGCATACGTAATAATCATCGCCCAGGAGGCGCTTTCTAAGAAAAAGAAATTCCAAGATAAGAGGAACAGAAAGATGAGCAGCTTAAAGGAAAATGCATCATTACAAATTTGGAGAGAGTGCCGAGTTCAAAACAAAATTAAAAATTACAACAAGTACGATTATGATTCGTCCACCAGGACGCCATCTACAATAACCTTAAAGGAATCAAGGGCGGAAAGATCAACGCCAGGGTGCAAGAGGGCGACTTGAGCTTTAGCCCATTCAAAACTAGCATCAAAGGTCAGGGCTAACTCGCCCTTTGCCTCAGAAACTTCAACCTTAAGCTGATTTTCCCTGTCCACTTCAGCCGCGACATCCTTTTGAAGCTTCGCAATAACACCGTCCTTCCCAGCCAGATCCACGGCATGGCCAATTTTCAGATCAGAGATGCGCTCGTCACATTCAAGTTTCATCACCTCTTTGGCTTCTTTCACCTCTTTCTCCCTGGCGTCCTTGGCCTCCTTCAACTCTTTCTCCAGCGCCCTCACCGTGGCCTGGAGCACTTCTTCATTCTGCACCAGCTCTTCATGCTTCCGGTCTATCGCGTCCAAAATCATTATCGACCGCAAGCAATGAACTCCCACATCTCTCGTCATAAAGGGAACAACGCCTTGATTCCCAGCCTCCACGTCCTCTGGATTAAAGACTAACCTCTCTTTGATATAGGCGCCATAGTTAAAATCCTTATCCCAAAAGGATTGCACTGATCCACTGGTCCGGGCTGCAACAGTCGAGGAAAGGGAAGGTTTTTTCTTACTCTTTTTCTCAGCTACCGCCTTTCCTTTATCATCTTTCCCGGGTGACGCCTTGTCCTGCATGGCCGTTGCGATGGACTCAGACTGAGTCTCAGGCGGATGATCAGCCTTCCTCTTAGGCTTGCGTGTGATGAGCCCAGTAGGGTCACTGGTTGCCAACCCCTCAGCAGCCTTCTTTGCCTTCATTTCCTCGAGATATTTCTTCCTCTCCTCCGCAGTCATGGGTGCCATGGACTCTATAAAAATGAAAACAAAAAGGTTACGAGGACAAGAAAATAGGAAAGCACAATGTACGCATAAATAAACAAAATCAACTCATGTAAGTACGCATCTAAGCTATTCACATCCCCTTCCCTATTCAACAGCTCCCAAATGTTCATAGGCAACATCTTGTCCAAAAAACAGACGACGCCTTGGTCATACGCGTCCAGCTTCTCATAATCAAATCCCATGATAGACGCCGGAGCGCTCGTCCAGCATACGGGAAACCTCAGCTCACCATTGACCTGCATAACAGCTGCTTCACAATCCTTTCTCCCCCGGGTCCTGAGGAATATCTGCCTCCAATTCTTATAATGGGAGGCGTAGGGCGGGAATAACCTCGTGCCAGGATGCGCACTGACGGATACCCTAGACAGCTTGTCTACCCCCTTCGTGCCATAGAACGTGAAGAAAGACCCAACCGAGGGCTGGAAACCTAGCCCTTCACATAAAATCTCAAAAGCGCGTATAAACGCCCATCTGTTGGGCTGCAGCTGAGACGACGCCACATTCAAACAATTGAGGACGTCGACCTCAAAGGGCGTGAAGGGATACTTCACACCCAGATCTTCAAATACAGTCGTATACATGTGAAACATCTCATTCTTCACCCTCTTCGGCCTTCGTAAGCACACCTTCTCTCCTAGGCGACAATGTTCCAAGACCACGTCCTCTTCAAATCCAGTAGAGGACACGTGCAGCTTGCTCCGAAAGACCACCTTCTCTTACTCTGATCCACTAGAGGACGCCATGTAACAAATTCCTCTCCTACAAAATGGACCTGGGCAAACAGAAAGAATAACGCAGTCAGATGAATTCCCACTACTACTCCCTCCTTCACCCTCGTCCGAATCGCTGGAAAATTCCTCTAAGAGGGAGTGGCCGTAATAAGCTTTCTCAAACACCACCCAATCGATGGTTCCATCTGACCGCTTTGCATGTCTAACGCTTTCCCTCCACAACCTAATCCTCTCCTCTGAACTTGCTGGGGATAGCTCCCTACCCGCCCCATCACACTCCCTAATCACTACCATGATACAGACCTAATTAATAAGAAGGAGATTGAAGGAGATTACCTGGATTTAAACGATAGCAAGAGGTCGAGGATGAAAGGGAGCTCCAAACGATTCGAAAATTGAAGGTGCAGCGATCTCCAAAGCCAAGACACGATCCGAGAAGTCGATACGTTTTTCAGGAAAGAGAAGAGTGAGGAAAGTGAAAATATAAGGGATAAACAGGAAACAAGGAAAGTAGATCCGGAAAACAGTTCAAAGTACAAAAGCCTAGGAAAACGCGCAGATGACGTCACTTAAATTGGCATGATTTCCAAGAACCGTTGCGATGCGAACACGTCAGTGAGAGCGAACGGTCACCCCGTTCCAACCGTCGGATCTCATTAAGGCGCGCTTTGAATCTAAAAATAAAAAACGTATCACGCCCTTATTGGGCTAGTCATGGCGTGACGGTCTAAACCACTCAATAAAGTCACTCTTGTTACACAGTTTAAACCACTTCGCCTTGTTCCAAAGCTCGTGCTTGTTGGGCTAATAGGAATACTCTCGTTGGGCTAGCATCCACCAAGGCCCCAAAAACAAAAACATGGAGCTAGCACCCATGTTGGGCGAGCACCCATGATTGGTCCAGCACCTGTATCGAGTTAGTACTCATAAAAAACTTTACACGCCCATAATTAAAAAATTTTCACATAGTTTCACAACCAGTAAGTCTCACTTGCTGGGCAAGAAGTCATAGACAAATTCCCCGGCAATAGTTTAATCACTTCGCCTTGTTCCAAAGCTCGTGCTTGTTGGGCTGTGAACTGTAGATCTTACCATTTAGGCCTTTAGGCCCTACAGACAAGGGCTTGGACCCTTAGAGTCAGACTGGGTGCCCTCCAGAAGGGCACAAGGCCTACCTGACAGCCATATATAACCTTAGTGAACTTTCCTAAAAAGAGACCCTCTGGGGGCGCCCTCAGCAGCCTATGAGGGCGCCCTAGTCATAGTTTTGACCCTATACGATTTGGGCCCAAAACCATGATCGGATAGGCCCAAACCGAGGCTACAAGTAGTAACGTTGGGATCATTCCCAAGGCATGACCTAAACAGACTCAGAAAACCCTAGTTTTCCTATATTGTACTCACATCCAGTACAGGGGTTATGCAGAGTATATACTTGAGTTTAAAAGAAAATAAAAATAAATTGTTTTGGAAATTAATAGAGATAAAGTGATCAGGTCTTTCGAATCGATTAATTATCGTTGTTTGATGATTGCACCTAGTCTCTACAATTATTATCCTAATTTCACGACATATTAACAAAATAGTTATGATGAATCTCTTGATTCAAAACCCTATTCTAGAGCTACAACACCCTAATCTCTTATGTGAGTCCGTAACCGTTGAAGGTTTGATACGAACGTTAATTTAAATGTCATAACTCAACAATTATATATCTCTAGCTTAAACTGTTGAGTTAATCAGATTTCCTAGGTCAAATTTAAAAGCTATGGCTAGTAGTCATTTAAATTCTAAGACCAATTCGTATATTTAAAAAGATAGGGCTAGTAGTCATTCATCAACATACAAAAAGCATTACACTCAAGCAAATCTAAATAAAACTAGGATTATAATTGCATTGAAAAAAGTTTATACAATCACATGGTTCAAACAGTTCTAATTAAAATCATCTCAGACTTAATCAAAGGAAAACTTAGCAACTCATGATAAAAGGATCAAGCAATACTAATAAAATAAATTACAAGGTTTTGATCATGAGAATTTCTTCAATTTGATATGCTTTGGCCTTTTGTGCATGCGTTAGAGTCTCCTGCCTCTTCTCCCCGTCTCGTGATCAGTGTCCTCTCTTTTTTTCCAAAACGTCCTTTCATTTCTCTGCTGGCTTTCTCCCCTTTTGTTTTGTTTTTACGGGTCAACCCAACTCCACTTGGGTCAAAAGCCCAATTTATAAATTCTAGCACATGTTGCGCGTGTGGTGTGGCATCATCTTTCTTTTCTTATTTTTCTTCTACTAACAACATGCCACCATATCATGTCTTATTTTGATTAATGACTCGATAAATCAACAACTATAATTTATTCAAAATGACTCTAAATTAAATACTAAACTAATAAAAATAGACTAAAAACTTAATTAAAAGTGACTCTAAAAATAGTGTATGGCTAACTGTCATCAGCCTTTCTTGGTGGTGTTTCCTCCCAAGGAGAGTGTTTCCATTTTAGGAATCTTTGTAGTTTTTCTTATCACATTTGTGATAGTCATCCTTGGTGAAGCGTTTAAGTTTTCCCTTCTTTATAAATTCTTTGACCACATCCTTAAAGAAGAAATTGTTGGTTTCGTGGCCGGTGCACTTGTGGAATCTGTAGAACATGGACTTATCCGTGCTCGGCGTCTCCTTCAAGGGTGCGGGGTTTTTTACTCTTGCATCCTTGAATTATGTGCTCGCACACTCCTAGAGGATTTGCTCTCGTGAAGTATTCAACGGTGTGTACCCGGAAAAACGAGAGTGGTACCCCTTTCCTTTCTTGTCGTCATCATTATGCTTGTCATCATTTCCTTTCTTGGTGGCTTCAGCTTCCAAACGCTTTTCCTCATGGTTCATGTAAGGTTGTGCGTGAACCAGGAGTGTTCTCGTGTTTCTAGGCTCCCTAAGCCCCAATCCTCTTTGAACTTACATCTTTCGCGATGATTGTTCTTAAAGATGAAGCACTTCAACTTGTCGTTAGCATTGTGGACCTCTACACTTTCGCAGGTGAACCTTTCTATGTACTCTCTAAGAGTTTCATTTTTCGTTTGGATCACAATGTTTAACATCGCCATCAACTTTGGCTTCCTCCTTCTTGTAGTGAAGTGGGAGGAAAACTATTCACATAATTCCTTCCAGGAGTCAATGGAGTTGTTCTCGAGGCCCTTGGACCAAGTCATTGCAGCAAATTTTAGTCTGAGGAGGAAAAGTTTACACTTGACTGCTCCATGTACTCGATAATAATTAAGGACAGTATCAATATGCTCCATGTGTTCGTCACGATCACCGTATCCGTCGTAGAACTCCAGCATTGGTGGCTTCTCGAATGCGCGTAGTGTGGAGAAATCTATTATCCTTATCGTAAACGGACCACGTCTGTAGTGGGAACGTAATCACTCAAGAGAATCCTCTTCGCGTCTTCGATGATTACGAAAGGGGGAGAATCTCCACGACTTCATCGTGGAGGTGACGAGGGTCTACAACCGCGTCGTGCAGGTGAGCAACTGCTACTTCCTTCATCAGAATCACCTTAATGCTTATCCTTGTTTCATAATTACTTCGTAGGAACGAACACACCATCTACAACGACAGTCGTAGTGGTGTTACACTGGTTGTGTTATGCGACCTCGATCTATGTTACAATATATGTAGGAATTCTCTCTTGCTTCTTCTCGATGCACCTTAACCTATTGCGGCGTCGAATTTCGGATATCAAGCTATTGAGAAGCGTTGAATCACTAATTTTAAATCACGACTGAACTTTTAATTTTTCGGGGAAAAAAGGAAAAAAGTTCGAAATTACCTTTAAATAAAAGATTTTGGGTTCGGGAGTCGATTATGCAAGGGGAAGGTATTAGCACCCTTCACATCCGTTGTACTCAACGGGAACCTCTTAGTTGACTTAGGCTTAAATGCTTTCAAAGTTTTGCTTGCGTGATTGAATATATAAAAGGGAAAAAGAAAATATGATGAAAAGGGAAAAAGAAAGTTTTTTATTAAAGGGCTTGACAAGATATGAATCCTGCTCCTACGTATCTCCTGATGCAATGGAGAATTCAAAGCGTACGTAGTTCTTTGCAGGGTAGAAAAAATTTGTATGTTGGTTCGTTTTAATTATGAAAAAGATTTGATCGCGCCCGAGCGAAAAAGTTTTGCTTTAAAATGCAAAAACAACATGGTCTACTATCGTTATGTTGATAGGTTAATAAAGACCGGTAAAAAGCCTCTTACCTACTACCGTTATGAGGGTAGCTTAAAAAAGGTAAGAAGGGTTTGATAAAAAAGACGGATTCACACTCGGGCGTGAACAAAGGTTTGAAAACGCACAAAGGCGTAAAACGGTTTAAATGACAAAAGACGGACGCACACTAAGGCGATGGTATTCGCACAAGGCGTAAAAGTTTGTTTTGAAAAGCGCAAAGGCGCGAAAAGTTCGAATTGACCACGAGGGCCAAGAAAAGTTTTAAAATGGTCACGGGGGACCAAGGGAAAGATGAAGCGCGTTGGACGCGTTTAAAATGGAATGACGATTGCCCGAACGACGAGACATACGTCACGCATTCGTGCAACCGGGGTTTGGAGAGACATACGTCAAACCATTCCTTTTTCATTCAAGATTTTGTTTTTGTTGAAACTCAAAGAAATCTCAAAGAACAAAACGCTTCTTTAAAAAGTTTAAGAAAAGTTGTTGAACATCACGAACAAATTTGTTGTTCGAGTTTATTGAAAATCATGAACATAGCTTGTTGCTTAAGTTATTGGAACTCAAGAACAAGTGTTTATTCAAGTTTGAAAGATGAGCAAAATCATGAAAATATGCATAAGTTTGGAAAATGCACAAGTTCGGCTCAAGTTTGAGTTTGGTTTTAAAAAGTGTGCAAGTTCGGCTCAAGTTCATGTTTTGATTGAAAATCATGGACAACGTTATTGTTCAAGTTTGGTTTTGAAAATAATGAACTTAGCATATGCTCAAACTTGATTTTGGAAGTTTAAGAACATAACTTGTTTTGCAAGTTACTTAAAAAGTATAGCACAAACTTGTGAAATTTCCAATATCATGCAAAACTTTTGATATGGTTTGAACAACAATGAGTTTTAACCCTCTTAGGTTCTGAATCATCAGTTAATTTTCAAAAAAATTGGCCTTTGGAAGCCTGAATTCATGTTCTGAGTTTTACAGTCTTCGCAGAGCAACCAGAACTTGGCTCTGCGAACCCAAGTTCTGTCATGGTCGCAGAGCGACCATGACTTTGCTCTGCGAACTATGTGAAAAATTGAACTCAGAAGCTGCTTCTGAACAGAAGTTCAGAAGCTGCTCCTGAGCAAGCTTCAGAACCTTGAGGGGGTTAAAAAGCTTTGCAAATTTGGAAGAAAAAGGGTTTAAAACAAATCAAATTGGTGCTTTGCAACTTTGAGATTCTTTTTGAGTTTCAAAAGGGGTTTTTTGCACAAAATGAAATTAAACAATGTAAATGATGCAAACAGCAATCCAAAATGAAAGATAAAGACCTTAGAACACTTACAGAACTCCTAGCAATGCTTGTGCAAGAGATAGGAAGTGGCTTGGTTGATTGTTTTTGCAAGGTTGGGATGTTGGAGATTATGGGTGATAATGACACAAGTGTTTCAAATGCTTTGCTATGAGTGTAAAATCTGTGTATTGAACTCTCTATTCTTTCTCAAAATGCTGTAAATTTTAGCTCTTGAAGGTGTGTCTAATCCTTATGCCTTGCATTCCCTTTTATAGGCCAAAAATGAAATCTATGCAATGATGAAAAAATCCCTAGAATCCAGCTGATCTTTGGGCTAAAACCAGGCTATCTTGCTTTGCATTTAATGCAAAAGTGAAGAGGGGACACTGCCTTGCAACCTTGGTCAAAATCTTGGCCAAATCCAGCCATTAATGCAGCTGATCTTGGATAGCAATGATGAGAAAAAATCTGAAAAACAGGGCAGCTTGCAATTGGGTTGTTCTTGGGATCAATCTCTTGCAATCTTGAGAGGTCAAGCAAGGAAAACGTGTACTGCCATGTACAGATGTTGGGGGAAAACAAAAGGGAGCATGTGGGCTGGTGTGAGGAAGGAGAAAAACAGCTGAAAACAGGGCAGCACAAACAACTTTTTTGTAAGTAAAACCACCTATGTTTGACTGGTTTTGGGGGAGAAAAGAGGAAGAAAAATGAGCAAGCAGCTGGCTGGCAAGCTTAGGGTTAGAGACAAGTCAATTGGGGGGATGAGAGCTGGCCAAGGGCAGCCCACTTGCTTGAGCACATGCTAGGTTGGAAGAAAAGTCATCTTACCTCAACCTTTAATGTCACACATTTGATTCTTGTTTTGCTGCATTTAATCAGCCACAATTGGCAATAACAATAATAATAATAATGATAGAGGTTAACAATAATAACTATAAATGAAAACAAAAGAGATAAATCAAAAAGATTTAAAATCTGCAGAAAATTCGCAGAGTTCGCAGAGCGAAGGTAACTTTGCTCTGCGAACTCCCCTTTTCTTTTTTTTTTGTATTTTCTTTAAAATAAAACAAATAAAAATCAAAAAATGATAATAGTAATGGTAATAATGATGATGGCAATGATAATTATAATAAAGATGGTAACAAAAATAATGATGAAAGAGATAAAAATAGTAGTAAATGGTAAAAATAATATTAATAATAATAAATAATGATGATAAAACATTAATAAAATATAATAATAATAATAATATTAATGAAAAAGGCAATAACACTAGTATTAATATGGATAATGATAATAACAATGATATTAATGATGATGGTGATGCATATTAATAATAAAAATAAGAAAAATTGAAAATTATAATGGAATGAGAAATAATTTTATGATAATGAACTAAGAAAAATATGAGTGAAAAAATGGGGTATGACAGATGCCCCTATTTAAGTTTCTTCCCCACGGAGATTAAAAGTGAAATTTTGAAATTGACGGGTCGAAGAGACTTAAATATAAAGTACAACATTTTTGACTAAATTTTTTCTTGAATTGAAAATGCTATGAATGCATGTAATGCAATGCTGCGAATGCTCGTAATGCAAGTATGAATGCAAAGACGGCAAAGATGACCCGACTGGGGATAAAAAGAGACAAAGGGATACCCGGGTTCGTTAAAGAAGCGGGATCCGACTCTACTGGGGGGAACATGGTTCCACTGGGGAAAGAGTTGTCTACTACGAGAATGATAGCTTAATAAAGACAACAGATCAAGATCACTTTGGTGGCTTCACAGGGGATTTCATCTTACCTACTACCGTTATGATGGTAGCTTAATGAAGGTAAGAGAAGACAAAGTATGCTACTCACTGGGGAAATTATTTACCTACTACCGTTGTGACGGCAGCTTAATGAAGGTAAAATGCAAATGTCAGCTGTTCGGGTTAAATTCCGAACTGCCACTGATGGTAGGAAACAAAGGTTAATGTCAACCGTTCGGGTTAAATTCCGAACTACCAATGAAGACAAGGAACAAAAGGCTAAAAGTCAGCTGTTCGGGTTAAATTCCGAACTACCACTGATGGATAGACAAAAGGGTGAAGAGTCAGCTGTTCGGGTTAAATTCCGAACTACCACTGATGGTAAGACAAAAGGTAAAACTCAGCTGTTCGGGTTAAATTCCGAACTACCACTGAGGATAAGAAATAAAGGGTGAAAGTCAGCTGTTCGGGTTAAATTCCGAACTACCGCTGAGGATAAGACAAAAGGTAAAAGTCAGCTGTTCGGGTTAAATTCCGAACTACCACTGATGGAGAAACAAAAGTAAAAGTCAGCTGTTCAGGTTAAATTCCGAACTACCACTGATGGAGAAACAAAAGTAAAAGTCAGCTGTTCGGGTTAAATTCCGAACTACCACTGATGGAGAAACAAAAGTAAAAGTCAGCTGTTCGGGTTAAATTCTGTACTACCACTGAGGACAAGAACAAAGGTAAACGTCAGCTGTTCGGGTTAAATTCTGAACTACCAGAGGATAAGAAAACAAAGATGAACGTCAGTTGTTCGGGTTAAATTCCGAACTACCACTGATGGTAAGAAACAGATAAAAACTGTGCACAAGTCGTTCATTGAAGAACTGCCACTTGGCAACAACACTGGGGGATGTGCACAAGCGGCTCATTGAAGAACTGCCACTTGGCATAAAGGCATGATAAAAAGATGCGCAAGCTGTTCGTTTGAACTGCCACTTGGCATAAAAAGGTGACATCTCTGGACCAGATACACTGGGGGGGAAATGAAGGTTACGGATTGTTCATGATTGATTGGTAAGACTCATGGTGGTTAACGCAGCCATGTATGAATGATATTGTGGTATGTTATAAGCATGAATGTACATATGCATGAATGTATGAATGTACGAATGTACCAATGTGCAAATGCATGAATGTATGAATGTATGAATGTACGAATGTACAAATGTATGAATGTATGACCCTCACTGGGAATGTGGTGTGAAAGACTGACTCGTACTGGGGATACACAAATTGTTCGTTAAAGAAATGCCCCTTGGTATAAGAATATGATGAAAGATTGCACAGGCTGTTCGTTAAAGAACTACCGCTTGGCAACAAAGGAGGTGACATCTATAGACCAGACAGACTGGGGATGACACCTGATTGATTTGATTAATTATATGACCGACAAACTTGATGAGACAAGATTAGACCGGTAAAATGAAAAGTGGACCGACGTCGCATTGCAAACACTCGGTAATCTTCAATGGGGATGATGTTACAGGGGATACATCCAAAAATATTGACGGGGTAAAGCCGCAATAACTGATGAAAAAGATAAATACCTCACGGGGAGATTGTTAATCCACTAGGGGATTGTGCTAATCCGTTGGGGAGAAGAACTGATGATTCCGCCGGGGATACTTATGATTGGATGTCGAGCAAGGTCGGGCTTTGGTTACGATTGGATGCCGAGTGAGGTCGGACTTTGATGATTGGATGTCGAGCGAGGTCGGAATTTGTATGATTGGATGTCGAGAGAGGTCGGACTTTTTATGATTGGATGCCGAGCGAGGTCGGACTTTTTACGATTGGATGCCGAGCGAGGTCGGACTTTTTATGATTGGATGCCGAGCGAGGTCGGACTTTGGTTATGTTTGTGTTTATAAGGGCCACTGAAAATTGGGCTTTTTGGAGATGGGGTTTGTGAGTGCCAATGGAAATTGGGCTTTGGATGGAAATTGTATTTGGGAATATGTTTGTGAGTGCCAATGAAAATTGGGCTTTATTGATTGGAATTGCCAATGAAAATTGGGCTTTGTGTGAATTGTGGGGGGAGTGCCAAGCATGGTTGGGCCTTTGGTTTGAAATTGTGAGTGCCAATGAGAATTGGGCTTTTGTTGGGTTTGCATGATTCATATGAGATTTGCGCAGGCAATTTTGATGCTCCCATTAATCCAAGATCATACTAAAAATTTGAAACAATACCAAACACAAAACTTATATCGTACAGCTCAAGTTAAAAATATGTTTATCAATGAACCATACCTATCACACATTTAAGTAAATGAATAAATTGAATATTAATTGTGGGGGTTATTGAACACTCATCCGGCAAGTTTGCTAACATTCCGATCAAGTTATGTGTCCATCTAATCATCGTTTCTAAAAGCATAAAAGTATCGATCACAAGGTCTTTGAGGGTTGTAATTTGGCTTGGTTACAAAAGGAATGTCATATGTGGGGAAATTGAATTCAAAAGGCCAAGCAAGAGGAACATTCTTTCTATATTACACACTTCCTCCTTATTCAAACACGACCCTTGGTGATTTACAAATATTTTCTCTTTGATCTTGACAACCCTTTTTTGATTTATTGATTTTTCCTTTTTTTTCTTTTCTTTTTCTTGGTTTGCTTTTCTTTCTTTCTTTTCTTCTTTTTTTCGTTGTCAAGATCAAAAATACAAAATTCACCATTACTTGACTTTTACAAACCTCTTTTTTTTCCTTCAATTTAATTCAAGATAATACCCTAATTGAATGTTCCCCTCTTCCTTTGGCAAGGGATAATAATCATGACGGTTAAGGGTTCAAAAGTTGAAAGAAAATTATCAGAATTCAGTGATGATTTAACCATGAACTGAAAAAAAAATTACAAACTCCGGCAATCTCATTAAGCAATTGAGCTTATGAAGATTGCCAGTTCATAGTTAATGATTCTGATTCATTAGGCTCAAAAGGGGTTAACAAATACTCACTTCTCACAGGGTGGGCTATTTGTGGTCAAGTGTTTTCACTCATTTTCAAAAAAAATGCCTCGATCATGTCAATGCTTTCATACAATTTAAAACAACATTCAGATTTAACATAAAAAGATCGAATTAAACAAAAACTGCCGGTCTCCTGCATATGTATAATGATTTTGAGGATTCCTCACATTTTGGCTGGGTTCTAAATGGCTCACAGAATAAATATATTAATAACACAAACTGTATAGTATAACTTTTGTACTGAGTACATATTCTCCTTTCAAGTTTAATCATAGAAAAAAACAGAAAACATGTACTTTAGCTCTGCGAAAATTAATCAAATTTTTTCATGACCATGCATCTGAGGTTGAATGCTTTGGATCAATCCATATGATGATTTGGATGCCGATCAAGGTCGGGCTTTGTGAATGAAAATTATGCTTCATGTTTATCCACACATCTGAATAAGACCAGGTCATAATTTCATCTTGTAGAGTGTGCCCCCGCAGAGGAAAACTGTGATGCCAATCTCTTGAGGGTTCTCTTGGTGAGGTTGTTTTGGGACGACGAGCCACTTTCCTTGACGGGATGACGCGTAGTGTTGCGAATGAAATGCGAACACCGATGACTCAATTCGGATTGTAAGAAATCCTTGGTAAGAAGGGAAATGAGTTTTGGACTCGAAAACAACTTTATGCATGTTATGAATGATGTTGATGTAAATGCATGAAAAAGTTTTTTTTGTTTTTTTTGGAGCACATGCTCAAATTGTTAGACAATTGCAACACTGCCTTTGCAATTCCCTATAAAGCAAAATGATATGCAAAAATTATTTTTTATGAATGCAAATGTATGGTATGCATAGGTATGGTATATGAATGTTCAAATATTTCCCCCATCCTCACATGTAGGCTCTAAAGACGAGATTTTCTAAAAAGGTCCCTAGAGTCATGGATCCCACATGGAATTAAGGTCGTCGATTGCGAACTTCGCAAGACTTCAATAGATTCCAAGTGAAAATCTCCTCTAGGCGGGGTTTGACATCCTACCTCACGGACATACGTCAACGCGGGCTTCCGCTCACAACCACCATTCTAACTTAATTTTTTCTCAAGCTCGGGTAGAGAGCCTCACACGTCCGGCATTAACCCGAACAATGTGGAGTAACATCGCTCAAGTAACATCCCCATAATTGATATATATTGATATGAAGCAACATGAAATATGTAAATATAGAGCAAAAGAAGAGAAACAAATAATGATAATAAGATGCAATCATACAAGAAAAACAAAACATTTTATCCTAAACGTCGACTAAGATAGGCTTGACTCGCCATACACAAAAACAAAGTGTTTAAGCAATATTCTCCCCAGTGAAGTCGCCATTTTTGTCGCGTCGAATTTTGGATATCAAGCTATTGAGAAGCGTTGAATCACTAATTTTAAATCACGACTGAACTTTTAATTTTTCGGGGAAAAAAGGAAAAAAGTTCGAAATTACCTTTAAATAAAAGATTTTGGGTTCGGGAGTCGATTATGCAAGGGGAAGGTATTAGCACCCCTCACATCCGTTGTACTCAACGGGAACCTCTTAGTTGACTTAGGCTTAAATGCTTTCAAAGTTTTGCTTGCATGATTGAATATATAAAAGGGAAAAAGAAAATATGATGAAAAGGGAAAAAGAAAGTTTTTTATTAAAGGGCTTGACAAGATATGAATCATGCTCCTATGTATCTCCTGATGCAATGGAGAATTCAAAGCGTACGTACTTCTTTGCAGGGTAGAAAAAATTTGTATGTTGGTTCGTTTTAATTATGAAAAAGATTTGATCGCGCCCGAGCGAAAAAGTTTTGCTTTAAAATGCAAAAAAAACATGGTCTACTATCGTTATGTTGATAGGTTAATAAAGACCGGTAAAAAGCCTCTTACCTACTACCGTTATGAGGGTAGCTTAAAAAGGTAAGAAGGGTTTGATAAAAAAGACGGATTCGCACTCGGGCGTGAACAAAGGTTTGAAAACGCACGAAGGCGTAAAACGGTTTAAATGACAAAAAGACGGACGTACACTAAGGCGATGGTATTCGCACAAGGCGTAAAAGTTTGTTTTGAAACGCACAAAGGCGCGAAAAGTTCGAATTGACCACGAGGGCCAAGAAAAGTTTTAAAATGGTCACGGGGGACCAAGGGAAAGATTAAGCGCGTTGGACGCGTTGAAAATGGAATGACGATTGCCCGAACGACGAGACATACGTCACGCATTCGTGCAACCGGGGTTTGGAGAGACATACGTCAAACCATTCCTTTTTCATTCAAGCTTTTGTTTTTGTTGAAACTCAAAGAAATCTCAAAGAACAAAACGCTTCTTTAAAAAGTTTAAGAAAAGTTGTTGAACATCACGAACAAATTTGTTGTTCGAGTTTATTGAAAATCATGAACATAGCTTGTTGCTTAAGTTATTGGAACTCAAGAACAAGTGTTTATTCAAGTTTGAAAGATGAGCAAAATCATGAAAATATGCATAAGTTTGGAAAATGCACAAGTTCGGCTCAAGTTTGAGTTTGGTTTTAAAAAGTGTGCAAGTTCGGCTCAAGTTCATGTTTTGATTGAAAATCATGGACAACGTTATTGTTCAAGTTTGGTTTTGAAAATAATGAACTTAGCTTATGCTCAAACTTGATTTTGGAAGTTTAAGAACATAACTTGTTTTGCAAGTTACTCAAAAAGTATAGCACAAACTTGTGAAATTTCCAATATCATGCAAAACTTTTGATATGGTTTGAACAACAATGAGTTTTAACCCTCTTAGGTTCTGAATCATCAGTTAATTTTCAAAAAAATTGGCCTTTGGAAGCCTGAATTCATGTTCTGAGTTTTACAGTCTTCGCAGAGCAACCAGAACTTGGCTCTGCGAACCCAAGTTCTGTCATGGTCGCAGAGCGACCATGACTTTGCTCTGCGAACTATGCAAAAAATTGAACTCAGAAGCTGCTTCTGAACAGAAGTGTTGAGTCTTTTGGTGTTGGCTGCATGTTTTGGCTAAACCAAAGTGTGGTTTAGAAGCATCTCCATATTTATAACAAGTCTTCAGTTGCAAGAAATTTCATTGGAAGCTGTTCAGAAGCTCAAAATGACATCAGAAGCTGAATGCCTCATCAGAAGCACTGTAGCTGTTCAGAAGCTGAATTCAGGTTCTGATGGACGCGTTGACTTTTGTTGACTTCATCAGAAGCTGATGTTTTTCAAGTTATTTTTATGCGAATCTTAGCAACATTTGGAAAGGATTTGTTCCAGGATTATTGCTTCTAGATTGCTGTTGAATTGGAGAAGATTTAATGAAGATTTGGTATTAAATTATGAAGATCGTATTATTTCTGCAGAATCTTTAAAAGATACATTCCTGGTTTATTTGTTTCCTTATTGGATTACTCATAATTCAGAAACAAATCCAATTCAGAAGATTGGTTACATAATTAAGAGACTTGTTGGAGCTTATAAAAGGAGGAGTGCTGATGCTGTCAAGATACACGCATAATTGAAGAAATTCAGAGAAAAGAGTCTTAGAGTTTTAAGCTGTTAGTTTTTGTTGTGCACCACTCTGTTAGAGTTGGTTTAGGTTTGTTTTGAGTTGTAATCACTCTAAGCCTGTAGGTATGAGTGCTGTCTTTGTGTGTTGAAGTTGTCTTCAAAAACAGGGGAGTTTTTGTGTTCAGAACTGGGTTAAGTTCAAAGGGTAGTTCAAGTAGCTGGGTTGCAGTTGCTTGAATAAGAAGTTAGAGGTTTTCTAATACTCAACGTGTTGGGTAGAATTCAAGACTAGGAGGAAGATAATTGCTTAGGCTAGGAACTGGGAGTCAGTGTCTTGAGTCATAAGGATTATTTCCTATAGTGGAATTCCTTCCTGGATTGGTATCCCCAAGAGTAGGAGGTGTTTACTCCGAACTGGGTTAACAAACCTTTGTGTGTTTTTAGCTTTCATGCACTTTATTTTTCTGTTGATTATTTGCTTTTATATTGTGCTAAGTTCTGTTCAGAACCTGTTGGTTCAGAACCTGCTAGTATCTCTTAAGTATTGCCTGGCCAGAATTTCAATTGGCATCAGAGCAGGCACCCTGCCTGTAATTTGGGTGAGATCCAGAGGACTTAATATCTGGCAAGCATGGATAGAGAAGGAGGCTATGTCAATAGACCACCCCTACTAGATGGCACAAACTAGGAGTATTGGAAATCAAGGATGTGTGCTTTTCTAAAGTCTATTGACAGCAGGACTTGGAAAGCTGTGATTAAAGGCTGGGATCATCCTGTGTATACAGACAA
Organism: Medicago ruthenica; assembly: GCA_018208015.1. Taxonomy (NCBI): domain Eukaryota; kingdom Viridiplantae; phylum Streptophyta; class Magnoliopsida; order Fabales; family Fabaceae; genus Medicago; species Medicago ruthenica. Next base: position 60,448,376 of record CM031373.1, read on the forward strand.
AGATGGTAACAAGACTGAGGTTCTAAAGCCTGAGGAGGAATGGACCAAAGCTGAAGATGATCTATCACTGGGAAATTCAAAAGCTTTGAATGCTATCTTTAATGGTGTTGATCAGAATATGTTCAGACTTATCAAACAATGTACTGTGGCTAAGGATGCTTGGGAAATTTTAAAGACAACTCATGAAGGAACTTCTAAAGTCAAGATGTCCAGATTGCAGCTGCTGACCACCAAGTTTGAGAACCTGAAGATGAAGGAGGATGAATCCATTCAGGATTTTTACATGAATGTGCTGGATATGGCCAATTACTTTGATTCTCTTGGGGAGAAGATGTCTGATGAGAAGCTAGTGAGAAAAATCCTCAGGTCCCTGCCCAGAAGGTTTGATATGAAGGTGACAGCAATTGAGGAGGCTCATGATATTTCTGCTATGAAGGTTGAAGAGCTCATTGGTTCTTTGTTAAATTTTGAGACTGCATTCTGCAAACAGCCTGATAAGAAAGGTAAAGGTATAGCTTTTACTGTGAATGTTGAAGCTGATGATCAACAAGAGTCTGAGGAGGATGACTTATCAGAAGCTCTAGTGTTGCTGGGAAAACAATTCAACAAGATTCTGAAGAATGTTAACAGAAAAGCCAAAGCCAAAGGTCAGAACTTCAGATTCAATAACAAAAAGCAACAAACTAATGAGAAGAAGACCAAGTCTGAGGAGAAAAGTAACCAAGCCAAAGGTGTGCAGTGCTATGAGTGTGAAGGTTATGGACATATAGTCTCCTAGCTGTGTCATGGTCTTATGATGGTTCTGAAGAAGATGATGTTAGTGAATCTGATATGTGTGATACTGGTCTGGTAGTAAGGTCAGGAGCTATCTTGAAGCAGGAAGCTGTTTTAGAATCTGAGACTTTTTCAGAGTCTGATTCAGAGTCTGAAGCCTCATCTGTGTCTGAAGCTGCTAAAACCTCATATGATGAACTAGCTGATAACTACAAGAAGCTGTATACCAGAAGTGTTGAGGTTTGCAAACAAGTTTTGGATCAGAAGGAGACTATTCTACAACTGGAGGCTGAAAAAGGTGAACTGTTAGTGCAGAATTCAGTTTTACAAGAAGAAGTGAACCAACTAAACTCCCAACTTGATCAAATGAAGAAGCAAGTAAAGATGTTGAACTCTGCTACTGATAAGTTGGAGGACATTTTGGGGAATCAGCAACAAGGAAAAACTGGTTTAGGTTTTGTTGATCAGACTCAGATTCCTAAACAGATGAATTTTGTTCCTGCTACTCAAACTCATGATTTTATGGTTGGAGCATCAAAGAGGAGACCTCTGAAACAAGCCCAGATACCAGCTCAGAAGCAAGCTCAAAAGAGACCTCAGATGCAAGGTCAGAAGCATGATCAAATGCTACCTCAGAAGCAACCCCAGAAATTTTTCAAAAACAGAAGGAGGGGAAATCATCCATGGATTTGTCATCATTGTGGTAAGAAGGGGCATATCAAACCATTCTGCTTTAAATTGTATGGTTACCCTGACCACTTCCAATATAGAAGAGTGCAACCAGCTGCACCCAGACACAGTGTTCAGAAGGTGTGGAAACCTAAGGTTCAGAATGTAGGCCTGATTGCTCATACTTCACTGAGAGCCACTTCAAAAGAAGACTGGTATTTTGATAGTGGGTGTTCAAGGCACATGACTGGTGTGAAGAAGCTGCTGAGCAATATCAGATCATACTCCAGAAGTTATGTGACATTTGGAGATGGTGTAAAAGGTCAGATTCTGGGTATTGGTGATTTGATCAGAGAAGGTTTGCCCAGACTTAATGATGTGCTACTGGTGGAAGGATTAACTTCAAATCTGATCAGTATTAGTCAACTTTGTGATCAGGACTTGAAGGTTAATTTCAACAAGCAAGAGTGTATTGTTACTGATCAAGAAGATAAGATTCAGATGAGGGGCTGCAGATCCAAAGACAATTGCTATTTGTGCGTTTCTGAAGAAGAAAGAAGTTTGACTTCTTGTCTTATGAGCTCAGAAGAGGAAGTCAAACTCTGGCACCAGAAACTGGGACATTTGCACTTGAAAGGCATGAAGAAAATCCTAAGTACTGAAGCTATCAGAGGTGTACCTAATCTGAAGATCAATGAGGACAATGTTTGTGGTGATTGTCAAACTGGGAAACAAACAAGAAAGTCTCATCCCAGATTAGTTCACCAGGTAACTACTAAAGTACTAGAACTTGTTCATATGGATTTGATGGGGCCTATGCAAGTTGAGAGTATTGGAGGCAAGAGGTATGCTTTTGTAATGGTAGATAACTACTCAAGATTCACATGGATCAGTTTTGTTAGAGAAAAATTTGATACTTTTGAAGTTTTTAAAGACCTATGTATTCAATTACAAAGAGAAAAGGATTGTGGCATAATCAGAATCAGAAGTGATCATGGCAAGGAATTTGAAAACAAGAGTTTTTCAGAATTTTGTGCTTCTGAAGGTATAAAGCATGAGTTTTCTGCACCTATCACACCTCAGCAAAATGGTGTAGTTGAGAGGAAGAACAGGACTTTAGCAGAATGTGCAAGGGTTATGCTGCATGCTAAGAAGCTGCCATATATGTTTTGGGCTGAAGCCATGAACACTGCATGTTATATCCATAATAGAGTCACTCTGAAGAAGGGAACAACTTGTACCTTATATGAACTATGGAAAGGAAGGAAGCCTACAGTCAAATACTTCCATGTTTTTGGGAGCAGATGCTACATTTTGGCTGACAGGGAAAACAGAAGAAAACTGGATCCTAAGTCTGATGAGGGCATATTCCTGGGTTATTCAGTGAACAGCAGAGCTTACAGGGTGTTTAATTCCAGAACCAAGGTTGTGATGGAGTCCATAAATGTGGTTATTGATGATTTGTCTGCTGAGAATGAAAAGAATGAGCCTGAAGTTGTTCCAGAGTCTGAAGCATCAGAAGAACAATCTTCAGAAGCAGAAAATCAAGCAGAGTCTGAAGAAGCAGAACTTCAACCAGAACATGATCCTACCAATAAAGGGCCATCAATTAGAGTTCAGAAGGATCATCCTAAGGAGCTTATCATTGGGAGTTTGGATCAAGGGGTCAGAACCAGGAGATCAGAACCAGCTGCTACTGATTCTTGTTTTGTGTCTAAGTTTGAACCCAGAAATGTGAAAGAAGCCCTAACTGATGAATTTTGGATTGAAGCAATGCAAGATGAGTTGAATCAATTCAAAAGGAGTGAAGTTTGGGATCTGGTTCCAAGACCTGAAGGGATGAATGTGATTGGCACTAAGTGGATATTCAAGAATAAAACAGATGAAAATGGTACTGTAGTCAGAAACAAGGCAAGGTTGGTTGCTCAAGGTTATACTCAAGTAGAGGGATTGGATTTTGATGAGACCTTTGCACCTGTGGCCAGTCTAGAGTCCATAAGACTGCTGTTGGGTGTTTCCTGCATTCTCAAGTTCAAATTGTTTCAGATGGATGTGAAGAGGGCATTTTTGAATGGATATCTGCAAGAAGAAGTATATGTTGAACAGCCTAAGGGTTTTGTGGATCATCAGTTTCCAGATCATGTGTACAAGTTGAAGAAAGCCTTATATGGGCTCAAGCAAGCACCAAGGGCATGGTATGACAGGCTGACTCAGTTTCTTGTGGCTCAAGGTTACAGAAAAGGAGGTTCTGATAAGACCTTGTTTGTGAAAGATGAAAATGGGAGTCTGATGATTGCTCAGATTTATGTGGATGATATAGTGTTTGGAGGAATATCTCAGAAGATGGTCAAACTGTTTGTTCAGCAAATGCAATCAGAATTTGAAATGAGTTTGGTTGGTGAGCTGACATATTTTCTTGGATTGCAAGTCAAGCAAATGGAAGATACAATCTTTATCTCTCAGAGTAAATATGCCAAGAACATAGTGAAGAAGTTTGGTATGGAATCTGCTGCTCATAAGAAGACACCAGCTGCTACTCATCTGAAGCTAACCAAAGATGAACAAGGAGTATCAGTTGATCAAAGTCAGTACAGAAGCATGATAGGGAGCTTATTGTATTTAACTGCAAGCAGACCTTATATCACTTATGTTGTAGGAGTTTGTGCAAGATATCAAGCTGATCCTAAGATGAGTCATCTGACACAAGTTAAAAGGATCCTAAAGTATGTGAATAGCACAAGTGACTATGGAATCATGTATTCTCATAGTTCAAGTTCTGAACTGATGGGTTATTGTGATGCTGACTGGGCTGGAAGTGCTGATGACAGAAAGAGCACATCAGGAGGATGTTTCTTTCTAGGAAGTAATTTAGTTTCTTGGTTCAGCAAGAAACAGAACTGTGTTTCATTGTCAACTGCTGAAGCTGAGTATATTGCTGCTGGGAGTAGCTGCTCACAATTGGTTTGGATGAAACAGATGCTGGAGGAGTACAAATTGAAACAAGGTGTTATGACATTATTTTGTGATAATTTGAGTGCTATCAACATCTCTAAGAACCCAATACAGCACAGCAGAACTAAACACATTGATATCAGACACCATTTTATCAGAAACCTTGTGGAGGATAAAGTTATTCAGCTGGAACATGTAGCTACTGAAGAACAAGTTGCTGACATTTTCACAAAGGCCTTGGATGCTAAACAGTTTGAAAACTTAAGAAGCAAGTTAGGTGTGTGTTTACATGAAGACTTATAGCAATTACTGCAAACTGGATGTGAGGAAGTTAGAGTACCTGCCAGTTGTGCCTGTGCTAAGTGTGATCCTGAATCTAAATCTAAGTCTGAAGTTGTTTCTAAGATCTGTGTTACATGTTTTGCTTTTATTCCCTATTTGGAGTCTAAGATTTGTCAGAATTTTGTGGCTAAAAAGGGGGAGAAAATCTTAAGTATTGTGTTGGCTCTGATACCAAACATCTTAAGCATTGTGTTGCTGCTCAGAATTAGTTCAAATTTCAGATGTTCAGATTTCAGTGTAATTCAGAAGGTGACTAGTTTTGCTCTGATACCAGCATATGATTGAAGGGGAAGATGTGTCTCAGGGGGAGTACAAGTTTGTTATGATCCTGAGTGTTTCTGTGTTGAAGAGTGTTCCTGAAGATCAAGTGTGCTCTGAAGTGTGCTCTGATACCATGATTCTCTGCAGTTCAGAAGTCAGTCAGTTCAGAAGTCAGGGGGAGTTTGTGTGATTTTTGTGAGAAGCTGAGTTGCAGGGGGAGTGTTGTGAAGCTTCAAGGGGGAGTGTTTGTGATGATCAGGAGTTGATAGTAGCTCTGATACCTTGAACTGAAGCTGTTAATCAGTACTTGCTCTGATACCATCAAACTGAAGCTGTTTTGTGTATTTCATGATAAGTCATAACTGAATCTGCTGCTTATCACTAAGTTATGATTGATCATTGTGGAGTTCTTCTTTGCTGAGTAAATTTGATGGGAGATTGAAGAACTTGGGTGTGTGAACATTGGTTTTAGCCAAAAATTTGCCAAAGGGGGAGATTGTTGAGTCTTTTGGTGTTGGCTGCATGTTTTGGCAAAACCAAAGTGTGGTTTGGAAGCATCTCCATATTTATAACAAGTCTTCAGTCGCAAGAAATTTCATTGGAAGCTGTTCAGAAGCTCACAATGACATCAGAAGCTGAATGCCTCATCAGAAGCACTGTAGCTGTTCAGAAGCTGAATTCAGGTTCTGATGGACGCGTTGACTTTTGTTGACTTCATCAGAAGCTGATGTTTTTCAAGTTATTTTTATGCGAATCTTAGCAACATTTGGCAAGGATTTGTTCCAGGATTATTGCTTCTAGATTGTTGTTGAATTGGAGAAGATTTAATGAAGATTTGGTATTAAATTATGAAGATTGTATTATTTCTGCAGAATCTTTAAAAGATACATTCCTGGTTTATTTGTTTCCTTATTGGATTACTCATAATTCAGAAACAAATCCAATTCAGAAGATTGGTTACATAATTAAGAGACTTGTTGGAGCTTATAAAAGGAGGAGTGCTGATGCTTTCAAGATACACGCATAATTGAAGAAATTCAGAGAAAAGAGTCTTAGAGTTTTAAGCTGTTAGTTTTTGTTGTGCACCACTCTGTTAGAGTTGGTTTAGGTTTGTTTTGAGTTGTAATCACTCTAAGCCTGTAGGTATGAGTGTTGTCTTTGTGTGTTGAAGTTGTCTTCAAAAACAGGGGAGTTTTTGTGTTCAGAACTGGGTTAAGTTCAAAGGGTAGTTCAAGTAGCTGGGTTGCAGTTGCTTGAATAAGAAGTTAGAGGTTTTCTAATACTCAACGTGTTGGGTAGAATTCAATACTAGGAGGAAGATAATTGCTTAGGCTAGGAACTGGGAGTCAGTGTCTTGAGTCATAAGGATTATTTCCTATAGTGGAATTCCTTCCTGGATTGGTATCCCCCAGAGTAGGAGGTGTTTACTCCGAACTGGGTTAACAAACCTTTGTGTGTTTTTAGCTTTCCTGCACTTTATTTTTCTGCTGATTATTTGCTTTTATATTGTGCTAAGTTCTGTTCAGAACCTGTTGGTTCAGAACCTGCTAGTATCTCTTAAGTATTGCCTGGCCAGAATTTCAAGAAGTTCAGAAGCTGCTCCTGAGCAAGCTTCAGAACCTTGAGGGGGTTAAAAAGCTTTGCAAATTTGGAAGAAAAAGGGTTTAAAACAAATCAAATTGGTGCTTTGCAACTTTGAGATTCTTTTTGAGTTTCAAAAGGGGTTTTTTGCACAAAATGAAATTAAACAATGTAAATGATGCAAACATCAATCCAAAATGAAAGATAAAGACCTTAGAACACTTACAGAACTCCTAGCAATGCTTGTGCAAGAGATAGGAAGTGGCTTGGTTGATTGTTTTTGCAAGGTTGGGATGTTGGAGATTATGGGTGATAATGACACAAGTGTTTCAAATGCTTTGCTATGAGTGTAAAATCTGTGTATTGAACTCTCTATTCTTTCTCAAAATGCTGTAAATTTTAGCTCTTGAAGGTGTGTCTAATCCTTATGCCTTGCATTCCCTTTTATAGGCCAAAAATGAAATCCATGCAATGATGAAAAAATCCCTAGAATCCAGCTGATCTTTGGGCTAAAACCAGGCTATCTTGCTTTGCATTTAATGCAAAAGTGAAGAGGGGACACTGCCTTGCAACCTTGGTCAAGATCTTGGCCAAATCCAGCCATTAATGCAGCTGATCTTGGATAGCAATGATGAGAAAAAATCTGAAAAACAGGGCAGCTTGCAATTGGGTTGTTCTTGGGATCAATCCTTGCAATCTTGAGAGGTCAAGCAAGGAAAACGTGTACTGCCATGTACAGAGGTTGGGGGAAAACAAAAGGGAGCATGTGGGCTGGTGTGAGGAAGGAGAAAAACAGCTGAAAACAGGGCAGCACAAACAGCTTTTTTGCAAGTAAAACCACCTATGTTTGACTGGTTTTGGGGGAGAAAGGAGGAAGAAAAATGAGCAAGCAGCTGGCTGGCAAGCTTAGGGTTAGAGACAGGTCCATTGGGGGGGATGAGAGCTGACCAATGGCAGCCCACTTGCTTGAGCACATGCTTGGTTGGAAGAAAAGTCATCTTACCTCAACCTTTAATGTCACACATTTGATTCTTGCTTTGCTGCATTTAATCAGCCACAATTGGCAATAACAATAATAATAATAATAATAATAATAATGATAGAGGTTAACAATAATAACTATAAATGAAAACAAAAGAGATAAATCAAAAAATTTAAAATCTGCAGAAAATTCGCAGAGTTCGCAGAGCGAAGGTAACTTTGCTCTGCGAACTCCCCTTTTTTTTTTTTTTTGTATTTTCTTTAAAATAAAACAAATAAAAATCAAAAAATGATAATAGTAATGGTAATAATGATGATGGCAATGATAATTATAATAAAGATGGTAACAAAAATAATGATGAAAGATATAAAAATAGTAGTAAATGGTAAAAATAATATTAATAATAATAAATAATGATGATAAAACATTAATAAAATATAATAATAATAATAATAATATTAATGAAAAAGGCAATAACACTAGTATTAATAAGGATAATGATAATAACAATGATAGTAATGATGATGGTGATGCATATTAATAATAAAAATAAGAAAAATTGAAAATTATAATGGAATGAGAAATAATTTTATGATAATGAACTAAGAAAAATATGAGTCAAAAAATGGGGTATGACACCTATCGTTTTGTTGTTCACGATGTTCATCAAAAGCTCGTTGGCATTATAAACACCAGCGAAGGGAGGAGGTGGAGGAGGATTCTGACTCAGATTTCGTTCTTGATGTTATGAAGGAATAAACGGCGGCGAAACTGGTGGAGGAAGCGTTGTTATTGGAACTAGAGCACCGCACTCTACCGTTGAAGGAATCACATTATTCACGGTTGTTGGAGAAGCTCCGGTATCGTTTGCTTCTTGAATCACCGGAGAAAGAATCGGTTGAGAATGATCCTGGATAGTTTGGATCGCTGATCGAACCTCCGTTACGGTGGAGGATTTACTGCCGGTGATCCTATGTCGAGTTCCGGTCATGATTTATTTCTTAGACTCATGATTTTGAATCCCGTTGTGGTGGAGGAACGTGTAACCAAAAACGGTTATGGCAACGAAACGCCTAACTAAAGGTGATTACACTTGCGAGATCGTTTAAATCAACGAGAATCAGTGAATAATCCCCTCCTTCTAGCGCCAAATGAATTGTTTGGTGAAGATCAGAGAAATGTAAAGGTGATTATCCGATGAGGAGGATTGCCGTCGCAGTGGTTTACGGTGCTCCGATGTGGAGGAAAACAGATTCCTTTACCGAGGAGAATGGTGCCTGCAGGAATATTAGCACTCCAACGCTCAAGTCATTAAGGAGGTGGATTGTTTGTGAGAAATGGGTGCATGGGAGTGTACCTTGAGCGTGACGCTGAGTCAAGCTTATATAGCCGAGGAACACAACAAATCGAAGAGCCAAAACCACCAACGCAGAACACAAACACGAAGAACCATAACCGGCGACAACAAAGGTATTGCTCCAACCTGGACAACAGAACCAGATACGAGGATGCCCCATCAACACATAACATCTGAAACAAGAGTCAAAGCTTGGATCTTGAACAGATCTAGAACAATGACGATCCATGAGAACCAGTCCGACGGCGGCACACATCCGGCGGTAACAGTTTACAACAACCCCAAAGGGGTTTGAAGATGGCGGCACACATCCGGCGGCAACAGTTTGCACCGTGCAACGGTGGAGACCATGGCTCAGCGCTGTGCATGCACTAGCCTCATATGGTTACATCGGGAGGTTGAGGCTATTAGTCTCAATAAATTATTATTCTCAATATAGATACCGAACATCAAGTAACATCCACAAAGAATTTGGAAAAGCAAATATTGATATACTACTGTCTACTAATATGTATTATGTTTTTCCCTATAGTCATTAAATTCATAAATATTATAAAGTATGAGATAAGCATGAAGAATTACAAGCAACCATCCAAATAGTCTCTACATAACCAAGCATCCAACTACTGTCTATCTTCATACGCTTCTTGAGAGTTGACAGAAGGAGGATCAAATACACTGAAGGCTCTAAAAGCTGAAATTATGGCTAAAACAAAGAAGCAGCCAAAAGTAATCATATGGAGGATCAAAGCCAGCTTCACTTTGCTGCAAAACTTTCCATAAGAACTACAGGCTTGACTCCAAGAATCTTCTTTAGCACCATTATAAGCAAGGTAATATATCTCCATTGTTGCAGCAATTGATGTGACCATTAAATAGGTTACAACCTGTAGAAACATCAATTGTGAATATGCAAATAATTGAAAGATCCTAACTTGTAAATACTATTTGTATGGTCATATAGAAGAAACAAAGTATCGTCATTGAAGAATTTATCATGTTTTTTTAATGGCAAATGCTAGTAATTAGTTTTTAGCGTAGTTTTTTCTCTTTCGTCCGGGTTGGACCTTCAACACATTTTCCCATAATTCAAACTAGTTGAGCTATCTCAACCCCCGAAGGATTTTCCAATTTGACCTCTCATACTTCTGAGTTATGTTTTTTTAAAGTAATATGATTTGAAAGACACAATAAAAAAAATTAGAGTCATTTTCGAAATAAATGGATTTTAAGGATATCATCTATTTCACAAAGCTGATTAACAATTGATTGTACATGTAATAGGAAAAAAATTGTCCATATATGGAAGTTGGAAAGATCCAACAAATAATCAGTGTTTCCCTAATGAATGGAATTAAAAATTAAGGGTCAGCCAAAAGCATCAAACCTGATCAGATACAAAGATAATCCATGCTTTGGTCACTAGATATCTAACCCATGAGCAAACTGCAGCAACAATAGCATAACCAGCACAAAGAGCACTCACAAAAATCATATACCTGCAAAAATGAAATTTAAGAATAACACCTTATAAGTCTTCAACAGAATTGATTATAATAGTTTTAAATTGAAGCCGAAGACTTAATTGCGAGCCCAACATAAAAGATTTCAGAAATGCTAGGAAGGCTCTTTCTAGCACTCTCTACCACTCATTTATTTGGGTGAAATTGATGTGATTCTCACACTTTGTAAACCGGTCTAACAAAAAGTGATGGAATACACGTGGATTTCACTCAACAAGAGAGTGAACGTTAGAGAGAACATTCCCAAAGGTTTTTGAAGTCTCTGCAATGGGGCCGCAACTGCAATTTTGACCATATAAGTCGAATTTCTGACATTTTTCCGCAATATAAAAGTTTGTAGCAAGATTGCAACTGCGACCGCAATTTAAAACCAAATAGATGATAATTAAAGAAACTGAAACATAAAAGAAAGTTAATGTTGTTTTCTTACTTGAGACCAGAAATGTCACTATATTTCAACGTTCCATAGCTAGTGTTGTCCTGCTTGTTAGTCACAGTAATCCATATGGTTGCCAGAGATAGGGGAACTGAACAGATCCTCAGAGAAGAATCCAAAAGCTTAAGCATGGGAAGATTATTTTTCCCTGAAGAATTATCATCAATATGTACTCTTCTCATATTTTTATGCTATGAAACGGTTTAGAAGGGTTTGACACACTTAAATCAAGAAGTATTGAAATTTAATTGGTAGTTATATATAGAGAAAGGGAAAGAGTGACATGTCTCATCATCATAGTTTATCTTAGTGGTGTTGGTGAGAATAGTAGGATACACTTTATATCAAATGTATCTAAATTGCAATGCTTTTGGTTGGTAGGTTTTATCGTGTTGTAAGAAGTATATTAATGATTGGTTCCACTTCTCTTTGGCAATGTGGCGTTTTGTGTTTGCAAAAGTAGTTAATATTAATATATCATCGGTGCTATATGGCATGAGAGGGCATAAACACGACATGCAAACATTTTTTATGACGTCACGACCGAGCATTTGCCTTACTTATTTTCTAAGGTAAAGAAGAGTGTTAGAAGTAACTAATAAAGTGGATTTCATGTATACACATCACTCATTTATAGTATTTTAAAATACTACATAATAAACATTTAATTTCTTGAACCTATTACCTTTAAAAAAAGTTATAAATAAATCTAACAAATACAAATTTATATCATTCATCAATACATTTATATCATTATATTTTAATATTTTAATCTTTAAAAGGAGTAGAAACCGCAGAAAAGTGAGAGTGCTTATTTGAGACATTGTTCCCGTTTAATCTTTAGGACACTCTTCCATTAAGTACACATCTTTTTTTCTCTACAATGGGAGTTATTAGAGAAAAATAACATTCTCACCAATAATCCTTTCTAATTTATCTATTTTATGAACTAAACTACACATAACAAGAGGGTTTCTATGGGAAACCTAATTTCTTCATACATGTCACAACCCCATTACTACTAAACAATAAATTTATCTCTATCTAATCAAATTCAAACTTAATAGAGAACCCACCTTGTCAATTTGTGGATGAATTACCATTTGATGAACAAGAGCTCCAACCCTTAAAATTCTCTTCCATTTCTTTTTATTACTTGCGCCAACGGAAAACCTAGCCTCTTTCGTTCCAATTAGACATTCACGCATGCTATAACTTTAATCAATCACAATTGATAAATTGAAATGGGGCTGAAAAGGGGTTATGGTTTCGGAAAATACTAACTTGAATTTACCACTAAGAGGATTCAACGGAGAGGGAAGGATTTGAGATGGTTCCACCACCGAGAGGATTTAAGAGTGATTAAAGTTTGTGGAGTTTGACTTTGATTGAATTAGGTTTAGATTTGAGAGAGGATGGAATTGGCTTTAGATTTGAGAGTTCTGGACGTGTGAGGGAAAGAAAATGAATGAGGTTTAACAAAAAGATTTGTTTTAATATAATAAATTTAACAAATTGAATTTAAATCATAAAGAGGCGACATGTTTTGGTGGTAAATCACTAGAACTTCTATCTACTGGTCCTTCGTTCAAGTCTCGGCGCGGCCAGGAAAAAAAACGTTTTGATGAATAAAATAAAAAAACGCGAATTGCGATAGCGATAAGTGGTGTATTCCACTTTTCGCCCTGAAACCACTATGTACCCTATATGTAGCAGTCGAGTACTTTGTTTTCATACAAACGTCGTTCGTAACATGATGACTATAAAGTCGGTTGATGGGTAATCTACGAATCATGTTAAGGGATGATGGCAATTTTCGCAAGTGTCGATTGATGGGTAATCCACGAATCATGTTAAGGGATGATGGCGATTTTCACAAGTGTATGAAATCGTTCAAGTAGTAAAGTTAAAACGGTAGACCGAGTGTCGAACTCGAGGACTGCTTTATACTGTCGGACTATAATTTCTAGACTTAACTAAACAAAAGGGTACGATATTTGTGTTAACCAATGAACTTGTTTAAGGAATCATAACCTAATTCTCTAAATTACTCTTGTCCTAATTCCTTAGAGACAGATTCATTAGTTATAAGATAAACCCTAATTCCTTAGTGAATTTAAAATTAGAATTAAGCATGAACGAACAAGAATTACTAAATGGTTTCACGGGTTTGTATCTATTCCTAGTTACAAAGGCGATAATTTCTTATCTTAAAGTATTCATACATTCAACTGCCGTTTCACAATACGAATCATAAATCTATTTAAAGGTGATCAATCAATAAAAGCATTAAGCACAAAGATAAGAAATATGATTCAATAAAATTATTCAGTGACCAAACTAAGGTCACAAGGCAAAAGTTATCATCTAGCTAACCTCATCCCTAACAATAGAGAAATTAGCTACTCATGTTTCAATTACAAATAATAGCAAGACTTAGAGACATTACACAATAAGAAAGAAGATGGTAAGCTTCAACTCTAGTCTTCTAGAATCGAACAGCTCCTTTCCAAAGTCAATCTCCAGTATTCTTCTGCAATTTTTTCTCAAAAAATCCAACCCTTGCACTGAAAACGCACTTGGCTTTTATAATCCTTATTTCTGAAACCGACCCATCGTGCCACGACACAGGTCCATCGTGGCACGATGGCCTCATTAAAACAACAGGTCAACGCATTCAAAGCTTCATCGTGGCACGATGCATATCCCATCGTGACACGAATATTCTAGTGTTGAAATCCTTCTTCTGTAAGGGTGTTCGCGGTGCGGTTTGGTTCGGTTTTGAGGCTAAAAGTCATCTGAACCGCAAGATAAAAAAACACGTGGTTTGGTTTGGTTCGGTTGACTTCTAAAATAAAATCCGAACCAAACCAAACCAAATCAATACGGTTTGGGTTGGATCGGTTTGTGCGGTTTTTATCGAGCCAATACAATTTTTTGTTTTCAACATTAAAATCTTGTTAAATAGCTAAAACACAACAAATTTCCAGCAATATTCCCAACAACATAAATCAAATTAAAAACGTGTGCAAAAAATAATCTTATTATGTAAGAAATGAAAATACTAAGATTTTATCATTCTCTAAAAGTTCAAGTAACACATAAACATATTTTTGAAATAAAAAGTTAAGAAGAAACTTAACAAGAGAAAAAATATGTTATTTTATAAAAGTTTACATTGAGTTTCTATGAATATTGGTCTAGGTGACATATGTTTAATTAGTGTTTTTCGTATGTTGCGGTTTGGTTTGGTTTGTTTCGGTTGATAAAAAAAACCGCAAACCGAACCAAACCATGCGGTTGAGTAAGAAAACGATCTGAATACATCCGAACCAAATGCGGTTTTTTGCAGTTTCAGTTTGGATTGGTTCGGTTTGCGGTTTTTCTATTGGATTGGTTCGGTTTTGAACACCCCTATTCTTCTCATTGTGTCACGACACAGGTCCATCGTGGCACGATACTTCCAGTAGCAAAATCCCTTTCTTTTATTGGGATTTGCATTTTTATGTTCACTACAAATAAAATTACATTGTTAAAGTAATTGTAAAACAATTCTTTTATGCAACCAAAACCTACAAATATATTCACTTACCTTATAAATTTTTGGACATCGTCGTGATTGAATAAGATGTAACGATGGGCTTGACTCCTTGACTTGCAATCCAAAGAAATTGCTTCACCTTTTTTCTTTCCTCCTATAGGATGACCAATTCTAGAAAAAAAAAAATTGGACTTCCAAGTTCATCGGAATGACATTTATCGATATTCCTTGGCATTCTACTAAACCTTGTTTCAACGCCACTATGTAAATATCGCGAGCAAAATGTCAAGCATTCATTAAACAAATAACCCTCTGCAATAGAACCCTCAAGACGACTTTTATTCCGAACATAACTCTTTAATTTTCCTAGATATCTTTCAGTAGAGTACATCCACCGAAATTGAACAGGTCCTCCCAATCTTACCTAATTCACTAGATGTATCGGCAAATGAACCATACTGTCAAAGAAACTCGGGGGAAAATTGTTTCTAACTGGCAAAGTGTTTCTGCAATCTCAGATTGCAAGATATCTAAATCTTCAACTACAATCACCTTCTGACATAAACAACGAAAAAACGAACAAAGACGAATTAATGGGTGTGCAACCTGGTTTGACGTTGTACATCTCACAGCTACTTGAAGTAAGTAATGCATCATGAAATGTGCATCATGAGTCTTGTATCCGCTAAGTTTTCTTTCAGAAAGGTGAACACATCTTGAAATGTTTGAAGCACACCCATATGGTCTTTTTGTATTTTTCAATACAGAACAAAAAGTAGTTTTTTCATTTGTACTCATGGAAAAGCATGCTTTTGCAAACACTAGCTTCTTGCCGTGATCTACCTCTTTTGGGTGAAGTTTCTTTCTAATACCCATCGCTTGTAAGTCTAAACGTCCTTTTGCATGATCTTTTGTCTTTCCCGGGATATCCAACAAAGTCCCAACTATACTATCAAATATGTTTTTCTCTATGTGCATCACATCAAGATTATGGCGTAAAGTATTGTGCTTCCAATATGGTAACTCAAAAAATATCGATTTTTTCTTCCATGGACTATCACTGCAATTCTTTTGCAACTTACCAAAAGCATTGTTGAAGTTCTTTAACTTATCCAAGATTTGTTCCCCATTTAACAATTCCGGTGGTGGCCTATGTTCTTTTTTCCCATTGAAACTCCTAGCATTTGATCTATATTTATGATCCATGGGCAAAAAAACACGATGATCCATATAACATGTTTTATGACTATTCTTCAAATATATCGATTTAGTTTTATAATTACAGCAAGGACATGCTAGTCTCCCTTTTGTACTCTACCCACTCAACATAGCATACCCGGGAAAGTCACTGTTGTTTTTGGATTTCCAAACTGTTGTATTTGGATTTCCAAATTCTATTTTGAAATAGAATATCTACCGAAGTTGTTACTAGGTTGAGTCACGACCAGGTCGCTCTCTTTAAGACGTTTCGTGGCACTGCCCAAAATTGTGCAAGGCAGACTATCAACCACGCCGCCTCCAGGATAAAACAAGCCCAGCTACAACTGTGCGGTTAACTACTGCACTGTAGAAAACCGTTCGAGATTTACACCTCCAATATGGTACTAAGACCACTCTTTAATACTGAAACCACTTTCTAATATGGTACTGTGACCACTCTATTATGGTGCTAATACCACTCAAATATAGTGTTATCACCATTCTAAAGTTTGAGCTCTCCAAAATACCAATATGGTACTAAGACCACTCAAATATGGTGATACCACCATTCTGACTTTTTAACTTCTCCAAGAGTAGAAAAATATCGAAAGAATATTTATATACCGTTAAGATCATTCTTAATTCCGACGGGACATTATTATTTCAAAAGGGACTATGATCTTAAAAGTACTCTTTATTCCGAAGGGACATATATTATCGAAGGGACTATGTTTTAAGACCTTTTCTTAATTTCGAAGGGACATTATACCGAATAGGGACTAAGGTCTTAAGAACACTCTTAAATCCGAAGGGACAGAAAATGAGATAAGGAGAAGAATAGCTCGTTAACACAAGCTGGAGGGAGAAGAGAGAAAGAATTCTCGACAACTCAATAGAACTCTTTGGTGTGTTTTTTGAACTGAGTGAAGTCCTATATTTATATAGAGATTTTGTAACTGTTTTAGCTAAAATTGCGGCAGCAATCACTCTAATGGATAAGATCAAAAAGAAACTTCATCACTAGTCAGTTCAACAACATTTGTGGATAAGATCAAAAGGAAACAAATCCACAAAAATGGAGGAAACAAACTCATTGGATATGAATGAAG
Organism: Medicago ruthenica; assembly: GCA_018208015.1. NCBI lineage: Eukaryota > Viridiplantae > Streptophyta > Magnoliopsida > Fabales > Fabaceae > Medicago > Medicago ruthenica. The sequence goes on from CM031373.1 coordinate 60,465,103, forward strand.
GAAAGATAAGAACTCAGTTGAATTCTTATTCTTATCACAAACAACATAAACTAAATTTATGGGAAGTGATATTCACGAATAAAAATAATAATTACTATTATTTTTATCATTATAAAGTATTTAAAATTAAATACCGCAATTTAAACACTACTAATGTGTGTGTTCTATTTTATGTGGGACCCCCACTCTCTATTTTTTCAATTCACATCACACTAGCTCAAAGTCTTATTACTTGGTGTTTAATCATTCAATTTCCTTCCAACTTCACACCAATGTTCCAACAATCCCCCACTTGAATTTAAAAAATGGTTTCAATAGTAACGTCAAAACGTTTCTATAAGGTTGCTAATAAACAAAGGTGTCGCCTACAACTTGAACCTTTGCATAGCGAATACTATTCCGATTCAACAAGAGTTGCTTACAGCATTGAACTCTATCTCAGACATAGAGTCCGCACACAAACCTTTTCCTAAGGTGTATTCTAAAAGCCCGTGCGTTTATGGCCCTGCACGTCTATCCCAGTTTTAACGAACGCTCTAGGTATTCTGCCTCAAAATCCCATAGGAACCGGCCTCAGTTCCACATTCGTATAGGTGAGTCTATCAAGAGTACTCCTGTAGCTATGTACTCCACTCAACATAGAGTATAGATCTCATTAAGAGTTTCTATTATCTCATCCTTCTGTCGCTGCAGGATTCATGATTTCTTAATTTTCTCATAGCATGTTCTATCATTCATGACTTGTTATTACCCATTGAACCTATTTCTTGGGATCTCCAGTCATTTAGGTCGGGTTACCATCACTTGTGAGCTTTAGGCATTAGTCCCATCCTATTGGATGTGTTTATGACTTTCTTTCTAGTTTTTGCTTTCGTCAAAGGATTGACTAATTCTTCATCAGTACGTACTTGATCTACTTTAACCGTTCCTTTTGAGAGTAGCTAGCTCTCTAATTTGTTATGTGTTCATGCCTTAATTATTGTCTCTTACTATTGTAGTAACGATTCTCAATTTTGTAATAGCTGCAGTACTATCACAATGAATTAACACTCCTGGCAACGGTTTTACCCACTAGGGGATCTCAACTAGCAAGCATTTTCTCAACTTGCTTCTTCACTAGTTTTCTCTAGTGTTCTCATCTCAGATCATTCCAGTGTGGATTGAGTCAATATCATATGTTTCAACAAACAACTCCTCCAATGATGATTAATGTGCAGTCATTGGTCGCTTAAGACTCATCTGAGGGATGTTCTATTTTGTATCTTGTACCATTCAAGTACAACAGGATACTCCTCATAATGTAATCCTAGAGTCATAGTCTTCCTAAGGCACCTTATGACTCTTTCAATAGCATGTTAATGCTTCTCACTTGGTCTACTAGTAAACTTGCACAAGAGTTCCACGACATAGGCAATGTCGGGTCTAATACATTCAGTGACATATCTAAGGACTGCCAATGATGCTCGCATATTCTATTTGTCTAACACCATCTCAAGTGTTCTTGACGAGTTTTACACTTGGATCATAAGGTGTGCTTGCAAGTTTACAGTCAAATAACTACATTTCTTAAGATCATCTCAACATTGTGAGATTAATTAAAAAAATTCTCTTTTTTGATCTAGTAATCTTGACACCAAGAATTACTTCAACTTTGTCTAGGTCTTTCTTATCAATGTTGTTGATAAACACTGATTTCACATGAATTATAGCATGAATATTTGAACCAAATATGAGCAAGTCGTCTACATAGAGACATATGATCGTGCAAATGTTATTTCCATATTTGTAGTGAATACATTTGTCACTTTCATTCACTTTATACTCATTCGATATCTTTAGGTTGTCAAATTTTCCATGCCATTTATTTTTAGACCATGCAAAGATTTTTCTAACTTGCTGACCTTGTTTTCTTGTCCAGAATCACAAAAACCTTCGGGTTGTTCTATATAAATTTCTTCTTCTAATTCACCATTTAAAGAGGCAGCTTTCACATTCATTTGGAGTACTATGAGTTATGTACATGGCTAAAGGGACTAGTATCTCTCATGAATATGATTCAAGTGACTGGTGAATGAGTGTCGAAGAAATCTATATTTTTTTCTTTGCCTAAAACCTTTTTCTACAAGGTGAGCCTTGTATTTAGCAACCGAACCATCAGGTTTTAGTTTTCCATTTCCAAAATTCAAATACAACCAACTGGTTTGCAATTAGGAGGCAAGTCAACTAAGAGTCGTGTTTTGTTAGACTCTAGAGAATCCATTTCATCGTTTACTGTTTTTTTCTTTTTCAAAAGTTAGCATCCAATGAAGACAAAGCTTCTTGAAGGCCAGATGGATCCTCTTCCAATATATAAACCATATAATTATGCTTATACTCTTTAGCAATTATAGCTTTCTTACCTCTTCGAGGTTCTATAACATCTCATACGATGTTTTCATAACTGTTTCTGATTACTGGAATGTGATCAGATGCAGTGCCCCCACTAGCTCTCAATTTAAAAGAAAATTTATTTTTCCCCCACTAATGGCCTGCTTTCACTAGCACACTCAAGAGTGCCCCCACTATTCTTTATTTAAAGGGGTATTTATTTACATAGAAATCAGTATCATTTAATTCTATGTTCATTTTAGCATTTAGGTTTTTAAAACTTACATGCTTCGTTATTTATAGCATACCTAATGAATACATATTCATAGGCTCTACTAGTGAGTTCAACTTTCTTGGGGTCCAGAATCCAAATATAATCCAGACAATCTCAAGTTCAAAAAATAAGACAAGTTGGGTTGTCTTTTCTTCAAAACTTCTTAATTAGAAATTTTGTTCTTAGACTTGGGTACTCTATTCAACATAAATTTCAATTTTTGTTATAAAAATTGAACGTATCAAGCGTATCAATTTTATTTTTCAAAATTTACAGTCATATGATAAAATATATTTTTATCATTTCTAGTTTATGTGTCATCAAGTTCGCACATATCATAATTTATTAAGTTTAGAGGTTCAAATTCTCTAAACACTGATTTATATGAACTTTTGGTTCATTCATCTTGACTGCAAAAAATAAAATTTTCTAGTCATATAACTTTGGAATTAAGTCCAAGTTACTCAAGTTTAAAATTAAACGCTTGTTCATATGATCAATTTTGACATGTCAAATATTAAAATCACACAACTTATAAAATAGAGGGAGAATTTAATTTTGAGCATATCATCAAAGGTGCAGTCTTTCCCCAACAAGAATGCATGATGCACAAGTCTCTTTTTAAGTCCGAGTCAACTCAGTCTTATTCAATAGAAATCTGAAATTCAGATTCTTTCTTATTTTGGAGCATGCATCACGTCCTAGAGAATAATTTTCTTTTCAGACGTGATTTGCAACTTCACATCTCCAATGCCAACGAATTTAATGTTGTTATAATATTTTAACAACACTTTCTTATTTACAGCAGTAGCATATGTTTTTGAACATAGCATAATCATAACAAACACAACACGAGACGCTTATGTTTATCCACCATTCACTTAATTCACCAACTAGATTGATTTAACTAGTCATATCAGTGAATTTCTTTTTAGTTAGGTTAGGCAGCGGGCAACAATTTACTTGCGGGACATATGACATGGTTTCTCACAATTGTATTAAAACTAAATTGTGAACCAGTGTCATTTCTTGATGGTGGCTGCTGATTTTTATTTAGGACCATTTTGGGGTTCTTATTCTGTTGGCAGTTAGAGTTACTTATTCACAGTGCGGTTCTGATTTTTGAAAATAAATTTCAAACATATTCAAAGTCGCATATGTGAATTTCTTAGTGTTGTTGTTATAGCAACAATCACTTCATTGTTTCAGTCAAAAAATGTATTTCTATAGCCTTTTTATCCTTCTTGTATTTAGGGACAATAAAACTCGAGTTAGTAATTTCTTCGGTAGACATGGCAGAAGGAAACGTCTTAAAATTGTTGTTTTTGGATTTCCAAACTGTTGTATTTGGATTTCCAAATTCTATTTTGAAATAGAATATCTACCGAAGTTGTTACTAGGTTGAGTCACGACCAGGTCGCTCTCTTTAAGACGTTTCGTGGCACTGCCCAAAATTGTGCAAGGCAGACTATCAACCACGCCGCCTCCAGGATAAAACAAGCCCAGCTACAACTGTGCGGTTAACTACTGCACTGTAGAAAACCGTTCGAGATTTACACCTCCAATATGGTACTAAGACCACTCTTTAATACTGAAACCACTTTCTAATATGGTACTGTGACCACTCTATTATGGTGCTAATACCACTCAAATATAGTGTTATCACCATTCTAAAGTTTGAGCTCTCCAAAATACCAATATGGTACTAAGACCACTCAAATATGGTGATACCACCATTCTGACTTTTTAACTTCTCCAAGAGTAGAAAAATATCGAAAGAATATTTATATACCGTTAAGATCATTCTTAATTCCGACGGGACATTATTATTTCAAAAGGGACTATGATCTTAAAAGTACTCTTTATTCCGAAGGGACATATATTATCGAAGGGACTATGTTTTAAGACCTTTTCTTAATTTCGAAGGGACATTATACCGAATAGGGACTAAGGTCTTAAGAACACTCTTAAATCCGAAGGGACAGAAAATGAGATAAGGAGAAGAATAGCTCGTTAACACAAGCTGGAGGGAGAAGAGAGAAAGAATTCTCGACAACTCAATAGAACTCTTTGGTGTGTTTTTTGAACTGAGTGAAGTCCTATATTTATATAGAGATTTTGTAACTGTTTTAGCTAAAATTGCGGCAGCAATCACTCTAATGGATAAGATCAAAAAGAAACTTCATCACTAGTCAGTTCAACAACATTTGTGGATAAGATCAAAAGGAAACAAATCCACAAAAATGGAGGAAACAAACTCATTGGATATGAATGAAGGAAAGATAAGAACTCAGTTGAATTCTTATTCTTATCACAAACAACATAAACTAAATTTATGGGAAGTGATATTCACGAATAAAAATAATAATTACTATTATTTTTATCATTATAAAGTATTTAAAATTAAATACCGCAATTTAAACACTACTAATGTGTGTGTTCTATTTTATGTGGGACCCCCACTCTCTATTTTTTCAATTCACATCACACTAGCTCAAAGTCTTATTACTTGGTGTTTAATCATTCAATTTCCTTCCAACTTCACACCAATGTTCCAACAGTCACTAATAGTCCACAATAGTGCTGCCCTCATTTGGAAAGTTTGATGTAGGGAAACATCATATGTTTCTATTCCCAAATCCCATAACACTTTCAACTCTTCAATAAATGGTTGGAGGTACACATCAATGTCATTACATAGTGACTTTGATCCAGGAATTAATAAAGACAACATAAAATACTCAGCCTTCATGCACATCCAAGGTGGAAAGTTATATGGCATTAACACCACTGGCCAAGTAGTATAATTAACATTCATAGTTCTAAAGGGATTAAATCCGTCGCTAGCCAATCCAAGTCTTATATTACGCGCCTCAACAGCAAATTGAGGATGGCGTTTATCAAATTCTTTCCATGCTTCTCCATCTGCAGGATGCCTCAACTTCCTATCATCCAAACGATCTTTGTCATGCCAACTTAATGAGCTAGCCGTCTTTGAACACATGAACAACCGTTGAAGTCTCGGAATCAAGGGAAAGTGTCTCAAAACTTTCGCCAAAACTTTATGAGATTTATGATTTTTTTCAACTTCATGATTTTCTTCTTCATTTTCAATCCACCGTGGAGCACCACAAACATGGCAAGAAGTATCATTCTCATGATCTTTCCAATAGATCATGCAATCATTAGGGCAAGCATCAATCTTTTTATAATCCAGCCCTAAGTCCTTTATCATGCTTTTAGTTTTATTGAACGTATCAGGGATGTTCATTAAAGGCATAGCTTCTCTCAACAAATCTAAGAGTGCATTGAATGATCTATTGCTCCAACCATAGAGACACTTCAATAAATATAGCCGAATGATGAACGACAATTTAGAGAAGTTTTTGCAACCCGGATACAACTCTTGTTTGGATTCTTCAACTAGATTATAGAACTTATCTGCATCTTTGTTGAGGCCTTCATTAACTCTATATTCTTCTTGTGCGACACCTCTGAATCTTTCATACAACAGTCCATCAATATCGTCAACTTCATCATTTTCATCATTCATATGATTATCATTAATATCATTGGGTTTCTGTTTCTTCTCACCATGACAAACCCAAACATCATATCCTTTTTGACTATTGAAAACATACCTTCTTGAAGTGTAATCTCTTTACAATTTCAATTGCATCAATGCATTTCTATGACTATTGAAAAATAAAACATACCTTCTTGAAGAGTACTTTCCCTGAACCAACGGCAAATACCCTAATCGGAAGAGAGGCGGAGTTGATGTACGGAATAAAAACTGCAAATGTTACTGCAGCAGAGATGAAGTTGTTATAAGAATCAAGATATGTAGAGAAAGACTATTGTAAATAAGAAAGTAGTACATTCACATTAGGAATGATGCATAAGACTAAAACAAATTCATGCCTATTAATCATTAAAAAGAATGATGAACTGGGACCTATACACCCCTCTCTCATTCTGGTCTAAGTAGAGCTTTTGGTAACGTTGATGATTCTTATGTATCCACACACCCTGCTGGTACATTTGGTTACATTGATCCGTAAGTGGGATATAAAAACCAAATTGGATTGACCATATTTTAATATTTTTTGTAGCATTTACTTCACATAAATATCCATTTCAAGTAGAGGATTTCATGACTTTGAAACAAGTGGTAAAGTTACATGATAGATAAGTGTGCAAAAAGTTATATTGCAATATTCATTTAATTTGCGTGTAGTTTATTTTATTTTTTTCTATAACATATACTACTATTTCATTTGGTTTATAATTTGTATAATAATGAACAGAAGACATACTAAAGTTTAAGGATCACTTATACATCTTATTTATTTCTTATGAAGTTAGCGAGAATAGCTTATGCGTTTCTGGTTATTGATTTTTTTTTGGGTACAATGGTTATTGGTTTTTAATGATAATGAAGTTTGTTTTTTTTAAAGGGTTGTTGGATATTTTTTTTAGGAAATTTAACTTTCCCAAAAATAGCGCTAGTTGTTTGTTTTTGAGATTTGTATTTTTTTTGTTATATGAAGATTTTTTTGTTACAGTTTTTAAGAACGGTATTTAACAATGTGTTACTCATACTTTTATTAAAAATAATTAAAAATTATACTAGAACGGCTAATACATGTTGACAAAAAATAACAAATAAAAATCCATTCTCGTTTCTTATACGAGAACGCTTTTGAGTCGTTACAAATAAATTGAAAAAATATCATACCTTTACTGCAACAGAATCAGAAAACCGTTGTCTATGAGACTCTACCAGGACGGTTTTCTTACCTTCAAAAAATTAGGTCTTGTCGTAGGGCCAAAATGTTGTAGTGATTGAAACTTTGTCAGTTGGCAGGGCAATAGGATTAAGTTCAAAATAATATATTGGAATGCATTCTTTTTTGTCATGACTCATCTTATATGAGGGAATTCGATGTGAAAACATATATAGCTGATTTCGTAGAATACATGTGTTGTGTTCTCTTCATTCTTTTGAGTTTTCAAAATGACTTGCAAATTTTTACACTAAGTATAAGACACTTCAATGCCAAGATTTTCCGCAAACTTTCAAGAATTAAATTTAAATCCAACATCATGATGATACAACATATTTAGGGATAATGTAATATAATGTAACACTTATTTTATGTATTTTTAGTTATGATTTAGTTCGGATCATGAATGAATTGTTGTTATTGTTGTTTCGAAGTAATCAAAATAAAGCAAAATAAACCCGAAATCATGTTAAAATTGTACCAAAAAAACTACGATAATGTGCCATAAATTTAACAAAAAAATCTAACAAATGTAAAAAAAAAAAAAAAAACTAACAAAAGTCCTAAAAAAATGCCCTAATCCTGATCCTGGTCATGCTGCTACTGCTGCTGCCACCTCCTATGTCTCCTAGACATTATCGATGCCATCATGTCCCTAATATGGCGCATCGCCTGATACAGCTCCTCATTGATCATCGCCTCCTGACCCAAGTAGTCATCAGCCTGGCTCACAACGCCACCAACCATGTCAATGGTATCAGGCGAGCCTCTCTCCTGGTGCCGCTGCTGATGGTGTGCAATGATCTACTCCTCATTTGCTGACCTAGGAGGAGATCCATCAATAGGTGGCAAAATCATTGGGTGAGACACATGTCCATACCACCTCATGTATCCCTCCTCGTACTCCCATGGCTGATCAACCTCCCTACCCCACGCAGCCTGAGGAATGATGTGCACATGGAAGTCTAGGAAAGCCTATGCAACGGCCTGAAAAGGGAGAGGAAGCACAGACGTCGGAGCTATAGGGATGTCCTGCACGTACCCGTATTGCCTTTTAACCCGCTCAGGCAAGTGACGGTAGATGATGTCACGACCACACATGATCCAGCCTGGATACCAACATATCTCCACAAACTCCTAGATCTCTCTATGATCCTCGTATGACATCTAGGTAATATCATCCATCTTCAAACGATCCAGCGCCAGACGGTAGGGCTTCAGATTCGCATGACCCCTGTGTGGAATCCATCTGGAAGAGCAAGAAAAATTTTGCCGGTAATCAGAATTATCATCATGTGGGTAGACTCCTGGTAAATGTGCCAAAAACCATCCCTGCACAAACCAAACACATTTATAAGTCATTAGCAAACATAGTAAATTAAAAGGCATAGTAAATTAAAAAGCATAGTAAATTAAAAGGCATAGTAAATTAAAATTATTACCATCAAAAGTGTTGTGCTTCCCCCGATCCTCTTTTCTGCAAGCGAAGAGGCCTCAGATAAACTATGGAAAAGATATGCCATTGCCATTCCTCCCCACGAGTAGTCCCTCATCCCAACAAAGGTCTCCATCGTCTGCAGGTATGCCAGGTCGATGTGTTTGTTGCTCTTATCACCGAACAACGTACATCCAAGCAGGTATAGGAGGAAACACCTCACACAGGCAAGCCTACGCCTGACTAGCTCCTGGAGCTGCTCTTGCGTCTTAGCATGCGCTAATCTGGTGACCTCACTCAGGTGATCCTCATAAAGCTCCTTCAGAGCCTTATAGCTAATGTAGCCACCATACTCAGTCTTGCAATTTTTCACCGCATAATCCTGGGTGACACCTAAGTACCTCACCATCAAGTCCATCCCATCAACCTGAGACACCTTCTTTCTATGGCTCAGCATCCGGCCTTCAACAGGAACATGCAACAGACACGCCACATCATCTAAAGTAATGGTCATCTTCTAGTAGGCATGTGAAAGCTGCTGGTCTCGGAATACCACCTCTTGCTAAGCGCCTGGAGCAGAGCATGATTAACAATAGAATACCCTGTGTACAGCAAATCATGCAACCCACTCACCCTTATATTATCCCAAAACCAGATTTGATTCATATGTGGACGTTGGATCTCTGCCACCTTCAGCCCGTGATTTATGCATCTCATCCTACGGGTGTTACGAATCTAAAATAAATAAAAACACCACATAAATCAAAAACATACAAAAAAAAGCATATAATTCATATATAAAAAATTACGCGCGAACAATAGTTGAAGACAAAAAAAATAATCAGACAACGGCATGTGTTCATGTCATTTTTTTTAAAAGTTATCATGCAAAAAAAAACATATACTTCATATATAAAAAATTACGCGTGAACAATAATTAAAGAAAAAAAAAATAATCAGACAATGACATGTGTTCATAAAGACAAAAAAAATAATCAGACAACGACATGTGTTCATGTCATTTTTTTTAAAAGTTATCATACAAAAAAAAATATATCGACTTCGTATATAAAAAATTACGCGCAAACAATTATTGAAGACAAAAAAAATAATCAGACAACGGCATTTGTTCATGTCATTTTTTTTAAAAGTTATGATACAAAAAAAAAATATCGACTTCATATATAAAAGTTAAAAAAGAAAAAAGAAAACTTACATTGTTTGCATTATACCACAACGGTAATGCAACGTGTGAAGCGTATGAAGACAACAATGAGTCATCATAAGGCCCTCCAGGAAATGGAGCCACATCAGGTATGTCGCGGTGATTTTCGGAGATCAAGCTATTGATTAGCATTGACTCACTAATTTTATTCACGACTGAACTTTTAATTTTTTTAAATGAAAAGTGGAAAAAAGTTCTAAATTACCACAATTTTAAAGATTAGGGTTCGGGGGTTAGTTACGTTTAGGGAAGGTATTAGCACCCTAAACGTTCGTAGTACTCTACGAGAACCTCTTGATTTTATTTATTTATTTTGGCTATAACTTGCTTATTTTTTTTTAGAAAGAAAAGAACGAATTAGAATAGTGAGAAAAAATAAAAATGTTTTTTATATTTTTTATGATTTGGAAGGACAGGGTCCTTTGCCTACGTACCCGTGAGGGATCAAAACCTCGTAGTTCGGGGTAAAAAAAACGGTTGATTTGTTTTGTGTTTTTTATTGGTTTTAAAAAAAGTTTTAAAAAATAAAAAGCCAAGTGGCAAAATGGGATTGGTTTGTGTTTTTTATTTTGAAAATGATTTAAATGTTATTAAAATGGATTAATGGTTATTTAAAGAAAATAAAAGAGAAAAACGGACACTTGATTGAAAATCAAGGTTTATTAAGAAAAGATTTTTGATTTTTTTGATTTATTTGAATGTTTTTGTTTTTTTTTTATAATGAACTAAGACTAAAAACGTAACTAAAAATTAAAGACGAGGAATTTCCGTGGTGACGTTGGATCACCACGAAATCCTTTTTGAAAGTAAACTACCTATTATTTTTTGTATTTTTCCTTTGTAAAGCGAAATAAATAAAAATAAATAAAAGACATAAAGCAAAAATAAATAAAGTGAGTGTCAGTGCAAATTCTCATTTATATTTACATTGGTCCTAAATACATTCTAATAGAAACGGCAAAATAATAAATAAAAATAAAAATGGCAAATGCACTAAAAATTAAATAAATATGCTAAGAATAAAAATAAAACGAAAATGCATGAAAATAAAAGGAAAATAATAATAATAAAAAGAAATGCATGAAATACTATAATGTAAATGCAATGGAATAATATGCATGAAAATACATAAGGGAATAACAAAATAAAATGCAAGAAATGATAAGAGAAAATAAAAAAAAAATAAAAGGAACAGGGGGGTGCAGAAGCAAGAAAGGAGGTGTAAAGAGCAGAAAGAAAGAAAAAAATCAGAAGAGGGAAACTGGGCCGTGAATGGGTTGAGTTGGGCCTGGCTTAATAAAAACATATTTTCAGATTTTTACTACTCATTATTCCCTCTCCTTCTCTCTCTAAGCTCTCCTTCTCTCTACTCCTCCTTCTCCCTCTTCTCTCCTTCTGACCGAAACAAGCCTGGCCGGAAATAAATTCAGGCGCGGTGGTTGGCCGGCCCAAGGGGGCGGCGCCACCGCGCCGGAGAAAAAAAATCTCCCCTTTTTTAAAAAAAGTATATTTTCGAGACCCTCTCCCCTCCCTCTTTTCAAAAATCAGTTTTATTTTTTCAAAATCTTCCTTAAAACGGCCGGATCTAGGTTTGATTTTTTTAAAAAAAAAAGGAGAAAAAGACTACCTTTTGTTGGTTTCGGACCTGGGGTTTGTGGGTTCGTTTGTGTTGGTGTTTGGGTGATTTAATTTGTTGGTTGTTGTGTTTCGGTTTGGGTCGTGTGGTTGTTGAGGGAAAAGGCGTATGGCTGGCCGAGTTGTGGTGTGGGATGGAGGTTTGGAGGATGGCCGTGTGGTGTGTGGGCTGTATGAGGGAGAAGGGATGTTGGTTGTGTGTGAGGGCGTGAGGGAGAAGGGCTGAGTTGGTTGTTGGTGTGTGGCTGGTTTGATGGGGAGTGTGCGTGAGGGCGAGGAGGTGGCGCGAGTGGTGGTGGTGTTAAGTGGCCGCGGTTAAGTAGTGTTTTATTTGGATGTTGTTTGATGAAATTTTCTGTTGGTTTTTTCGTGTATGAGTGGCTGGGTTTGTATGGTGGTTGAGAGTGATTGTGTTTTTGTGTCTGTGTGTTTTGATGGCTGATTGCGGTAGTGCGTGGCAGTGGTGGTTTGTGGTTCTGATGGAATTCTGAAATTGGCCCCCCTTTTCTTTCTGACTGAAATTCCCCTTTTAAAATGCTAATTGCTACCACTAATGCTCAATAAAACACAAGTTGACAAAATAAGTGGCAATAATACTCAATAATGGATAAATTAATGGACAAATAAATGGCAAATTAAAACACATTAATTTATGAACAAAAAGTCTTTTCCACAAAAGCTCATACTGTAAAAAATTTAAAAAGGTAACTAAAAAAAATAAAAGTAATAATAGCACTAAATAAAATAATAATAAAACATTTAAAACAAAAATAAAAAAATAATAAAAACAAAAAGACGGACCCGGACGAAATTAAAAAAATGAGGTATTTTAAAATACCTCCCTGTCGAAATTTCGTCTGAGACGACGAAAAATTCAGAACTAAAAATACGAGTAAAAAAAGAATTTTAGGTCAAAAATTGGGGTATGACAGATGCCCCTATTTAAGTCTCTTCGTCCGGAGATCTGAAGAGAAAATCTTGGATTCGACGGGTCGAAGGGACTTAAATACAGAGTACGCCAATTTTGGACCTAAAAGAAAAAAATGTGAGATGCTTGTGATGCAAATGCAAATGCAAGACGGCGAAGCTGACCCGACTGGGGGTAAAACAAAACCAAAGGATACCCGAGTTTGTTAAAGCAAGGGATCCGACTCCACTGGGGGATAACATAGTTTCACTGGGGAAGGAGTTGTCTACTACCGCACTAATTCAGAACGATAGCCTAACAAAGACAAAGACCGATGTTACCCACTATCGTGTAAATGATAGCTTAAAAAAAGTAAAATAAGGAGACACCGTCTACTATCAGCAAAGATGATATCTTAAAGAAGACAAGTATTACCTACTATCGTGTATTGATAGCTTAAAAGAGGTAATATAAGAGGAGACACCGTCTACTATCGTTGTATGGATAGCTTAAAACAGACAGATGACATGTATTACCTACTATCGTGTATTGATAGCTTAAAAGAGGTAATATAAAAGGAGACACCGTCTACTATCGTTGTATGGATAGCTTAAAACAGACAGATGACATGTATTACCTACTATCGTGTATTGATAGCTTAAAAGAGGTAATATAAAAGGAGACACCGTCTACTATCGTTGTATGGATAGCTTAAAACAGACAGATGACATGTATTACCTACTATCGTGTATTGATAGCTTAAAAGAGGTAATATAAGAGGAGACACCGTCTACTATCGTTGTATGGATAGCTTAAAACAGACAGATGACATGTATTACCTACTATCGTGTATTGATAGCTTAAAAGAGGTAATATAAAAGGAGACACCGTCTACTATCGTTGTATGGATAGCTTAAAACAGACAGATGACATGTATTACCTACTATCGTGTATTGATAGCTTAAAAGAGGTAATATAAAAGGAGACATCGTCTACTATCGTTGTATGGATAGCTTAAAACAGACAGATGACATGTATTACCTACTATCGTGTATTGATAGCTTAAAAGAGGTAATATAAAAGGAGACACCGTCTACTATCGTTGTATGGATAGCTTAAAACAGACAGATGACATGTATTACCTACTATCGTGCATTGATAGCTTAAAAGAGGTAATATAAAAGGAGACACCGTCTACTATCGTTGTATGGATAGCTTAAAACAGACAGATGACATGTATTACCTACTATCGTGTATTGATAGCTTAAAAGAGGTAATATAAAAGGAGACACCGTCTACTATCGTTGTATGGATAGCTTAAAACAGACAGATGACATGTATTACCTACTATCGTTGTGAGGATAGCTTAAAGAAGGTAAGAGATAAATGTCAGCTGCTCGGGACGTAGCCGAACTTGCCGCTGACGACAGGATAAAAGGTATGCACAAGCTGTTCACTAAAGAACTGTCACTTGGCGAAAAGAGGGTGACATCTTTGGACCAGACACACTGGGGATGACACTTGGGGATAAAGAGAGTTAAAAAAAAGTTCATGACTGATTGGTATGAAAAACAAGACTCAAGGTGGTTAATGCAACCATGTATGAATGACGTTATGTGCATGTTGTGTATGCAAGAATGTGTATATGCATGAATGTATGAATGCATGAATGATGATGTGACTTGTATGACTGGCATGACTGATTAACTTGTGACTGTATGAAGGATTGACTGGTAAGATTGTACGGAAGACTGACTTGTATGATTGTATGAAAGACTGACTTGTATGATACCAGATTGGACGGATAAGATGAAAAGTGACCCGACGTCGCATCACAAACACTCGGCAACCTTCAATGGGGATGATGCCACTGGGGACATATCAAAACAATGATGGGGTAAAGCCCGACATATGCAGTAACTGGTGGGGAGTAAACACTTCCTGGGGGAGACGTGTTAATCCATAGACCTGGCAGAAGAACTGACGTTTCTGTGGTCATGCTTTTTTGTTCTTTTTTCTTTTTTTTTCCTTTTTTTTTTTTTTTTGAATCCCTAACTTTTGCCTGGACCACCCTTTCGGGTTTTCAATCCACCGGGAATATATTCTTTTTGTATGCCCCTAATTTTTGCCTGGATCGCCCTTTCAGGTTTTCGATCCATCGGGACGCTCATTTTTGCCTAAGCCGCCCTTTCGGGTTTTCGACTTACCGAGCTCTTTTTTTTTCTTCTTTCTTTTTTCAAGCAATTGACCATGTTTAACCTGCAGAGTTTATCCGTTCTCAGGACAGATGTCGACGCGCACTTCACTTATTCATGAGTTCAGAGAGAATGTGCTTGTTGTTTATGCTTTTCCAAAAATATGAAAAAAGATTTATGATTTTTTTTGAAAAATATTCTGCTTCAAGTACTACCATCAAAAGTAGAAAAAAAGTTTTTATAAACTGAATAAATGGGAATTCCAAATGAAAGGTAATAGGCTCAAATTCATTTAACAGAGTGGTGGCCCGACGATGGCGTGGCTCCACGGATCTCACAAAGTTTGGAAAATGGTAAATATAAGGGGAAGGTACATTGAACACAATAACCGCTATTCTCCATAACAACTTTGAATTCCACCGTTTAGATGCTTCAGATTCAGAGTCTCTTTGACAGCTACTGTGCCCCAAGTGAGTCATGGCCAACCTGATGCAGTTACTTTGTCTTTTGATCCTTAACTTTTGCATAGACCGCCCTTTCGGGTTTTCGATCTATCAGGATGATCATTTTCTGTTTCATGTCTCTAATTTTTGCCTGGACCGCCCTTTCGGGTTTTCAGTCCACCGAGACGCTCATTTTTGCCTAAGCCGCCCTTACGGGTTTTCAACTTACCGAGCTGTTCTTTTGTTTTTTAGACAAAGTATTTCTTGACTGCATCGGCATTCACAGGACGGGGAAGCTCGTCACCATCCATAGTCGTAAGAGTCAAAGCGCCACCGGAGAAAGCCGTCTTGACGACATATAGGCCTTCATAATTAGGCGTCCATTTGCCCCTGGAATCGGGTTGAAAGGATAAAATCCTTTTGAGCACGAGAACTCCTTCTCGAATTTCACGGGGACGAAATGTTTTTGTCAAAGACTGTTTCATCCTCTTTTGGTATAACTGTAAGAGAAGGGGGTTGCCCCTGCTGATGTTCGCATCGAAGTACGATACTCATGCAAAATAAAAGGGAGCATCCCATGCCAATCCTTGTAGGTGACCACCATTTTCTGCCCTATCTTCATGATGTATTTTCTCTTTTTTGTTTCTTCTTTTTTTGCAGCTTCAATGGCACCATTCATCTGGGATTCGACCAGGAATATTGTAATGGCAGTTCTCCTGAACCCAAGTTAATCCTTTCATATACTAATAACCGCGAGATCTCATCGGGAATCTCTTCGTCCTCTTCCTCCTCAGCTTCGTAGACAGGGAAATCAAAGTTGGGAGAGACAATAGGGTTACAGTGTTCAACGGGTTTATTGATGTTCAGTCTACATATGATTGATGATTGATTTTAGAAATGAGTAAAAACGCAGACCTTTCGAAATTGATTGAAAATAAAATAAAATATTTTTTTTTTTTGGGTTTTTTGTGTCACCATTTTCCAGAAAAGAGCAAAGAATAAAAAGACATAGTCGGGGACAAAACGACTTCTTTATTTGATGATGGAAATACATGAAGCAAAAAGCCCTACAAAAGTTCACTTTCGTATCGGGCGTAACGAAAGGATTTATATATATATTTTTTTAAAACGAAAAGCAAAAACAACAAAATGTTATTTAGAACAATGAATAGCAGAAGGGACGTCAACAGCGACCCAATTGCGGCAAACCCCTCCTTGTGTTTGCACGACTACACCCATTTTCTCTCTTATGTTTGCACAAATGTTGTAGGTGCGAGTAGGTTTGTAATGAATGCGCTGGGCCACTTTCTTTGACTGCGGCAGATTGACCTTTTTGTGATGAAACAAAGGATGGGACTCGACTTGGAAACTATGAATGCAGTATGATGCATGATTATGCTTATGCAAAAAGAAGAAAGATTTGTTATCGAAGGACTTTGTTGAAGTAATTGTAAACATCATGGTTTGAACATTTCATTTGAGCATCAAGGCCTTACAAAATAGTTCTTTTTAGGGACCAATTCAAAAGCCCTTTAGTGGAAGCTAGATTTTTAAAAGAAATCTAAAGACTCCTAGCTTCCTTAAATTCAACAAATAAGGGCTCTTGAAGGTGTACTTCCTAGTGCTCCTCTATGAAGTTTAAAAAACTTGTTTAAGTCCTTCGATAATTGGAAAAAAAATGTTTATGACTGAATGCATGCATGCATGGTTATGCTAAAGAATGAAGAAAACATGGTGAGGTTAAGTCCATAAAGTTGGAGCCAAGGGTAAACACGCCATTTGGTAAGGACTATGATTTTAAATGTACCTGTATCACGGGTTCTACCAAGTTCCCAAAGTCATCGACCACTTCCGAATATTGTCGGATTACGGGACTGACTCCCGGTCCAACGACATTCGTAGGAAAGTCTCATTTGAGTGTAGTATCGCGTATCAACCAATTCAAGACTACTCTTGATTAGCCACCGCACTACGTCCTAAAAGGCCAAGATGGGTTAAAGGTAACTAAAGGTCCTCAACTTCGTCGGTCACTTGAAAATAACAATGCCGAACACGACTACTCATGTCAACATAGTAATACTTCCAAGATTCCTCCATTGAGTGGGGTTATCACATGTGCCACATCCGAAACTCACTCTCGGAAAGACACTTTGATTATACCACCATCCTATCTTATGTTTCCCTCAAGTCCGGGTGTAGGACTTATCTCACCACTCACGTAAAAGGAAAAAAAAACACATATGCACATATTTACATATTTTTATTTTAAGCAAGTTTTAGCACAAAATAATTAAATAAATTCAAGTTAGGCTCAACCTTCTTAGGGAGTCCCCAGTGAAGTCGCCATTTCTGTCGCGGTGATTTTCGGAGATCAAGCTATTGATTAGCATTGACTCACTAATTTTATTCACGACTGAACTTTTAATTTTTTTAAATGAAAAGTGGAAAAAAGTTCTAAATTACCACAATTTTAAAGATTAGGGTTCGGGGGTTAGTTACGTTTAGGGAAGGTATTAGCACCCTAAACGTTCGTAGTACTCTACGAGAACCTCTTGATTTTATTTATTTATTTTGGCTATAACTTGCTTATTTTTTTTTAGAAAGAAAAGAACGAATTAGAATAGTGAGAAAAAATAAAAATGTTTTTTATATTTTTTATGATTTGGAAGGACAGGGTCCTTTGCCTACGTACCCGTGAGGGATCAAAACCTCGTAGTTCGGGGTAAAAAAAACGGTTGATTTGTTTTGTGTTTTTTATTGGTTTTAAAAAAAGTTTTAAAAAATAAAAAGCCAAGTGGCAAAATGGGATTGGTTTGTGTTTTTTATTTTGAAAATGATTTAAATGTTATTAAAATGGATTAATGGTTATTTAAAGAAAATAAAAGAGAAAAACGGACACTTGATTGAAAATCAAGGTTTATTAAGAAAAGATTTTTGATTTTTTTGATTTATTTGAATGTTTTTGTTTTTTTTTTTATAATGAACTAAGACTAAAAACGTAACTAAAAATTAAAGACGAGGAATTTCCGTGGTGACGTTGGATCACCAC
Source organism: Medicago ruthenica (assembly GCA_018208015.1). Lineage (NCBI taxonomy): Eukaryota > Viridiplantae > Streptophyta > Magnoliopsida > Fabales > Fabaceae > Medicago > Medicago ruthenica. Next base: position 60,483,423 of record CM031373.1, read on the forward strand.
GAAATCCTTTTTGAAAGTAAACTACCTATTATTTTTTGTATTTTTCCTTTGTAAAGCGAAATAAATAAAAATAAATAAAAGACATAAAGCAAAAATAAATAAAGTGAGTGTCAGTGCAAATTCTCATTTATATTTACATTGGTCCTAAATACATTCTAATAGAAACGGCAAAATAATAAATAAAAATAAAAATGGCAAATGCACTAAAAATTAAATAAATATGCTAAGAATAAAAATAAAACGAAAATGCATGAAAATAAAAGGAAAATAATAATAATAAAAAGAAATGCATGAAATACTATAATGTAAATGCAATGGAATAATATGCATGAAAATACATAAGGGAATAACAAAATAAAATGCAAGAAATGATAAGAGAAAATAAAAAAAAAATAAAAGGAACAGGGGGGTGCAGAAGCAAGAAAGGAGGTGTAAAGAGCAGAAAGAAAGAAAAAAATCAGAAGAGGGAAACTGGGCCGTGAATGGGTTGAGTTGGGCCTGGCTTAATAAAAACATATTTTCAGATTTTTACTACTCATTATTCCCTCTCCTTCTCTCTCTAAGCTCTCCTTCTCTCTACTCCTCCTTCTCCCTCTTCTCTCCTTCTGACCGAAACAAGCCTGGCCGGAAATAAATTCAGGCGCGGTGGTTGGCCGGCCCAAGGGGGCGGCGCCACCGCGCCGGAAAAAAAAATCTCCCCTTTTTTAAAAAAAGTATATTTTCGAGACCCTCTCCCCTCCCTCTTTTCAAAAATCAGTTTTATTTTTTCAAAATCTTCCTTAAAACGGCCGGATCTAGGTTTGATTTTTTTAAAAAAAAAGGAGAAAAAGACTACCTTTTGTTGGTTTCGGACCTGGGGTTTGTGGGTTCGTTTGTGTTGGTGTTTGGGTGATTTAATTTGTTGGTTGTTGTGTTTCGGTTTGGGTCGTGTGGTTGTTGAGGGAAAAGGCGTATGGCTGGCCGAGTTGTGGTGTGGGATGGAGGTTTGGAGGATGGCCGTGTGGTGTGTGGGCTGTATGAGGGAGAAGGGATGTTGGTTGTGTGTGAGGGCGTGAGGGAGAAGGGCTGAGTTGGTTGTTGGTGTGTGGCTGGTTTGATGGGGAGTGTGCGTGAGGGCGAGGAGGTGGCGCGAGTGGTGGTGGTGTTAAGTGGCCGCGGTTAAGTAGTGTTTTATTTGGATGTTGTTTGATGAAATTTTCTGTTGGTTTTTTCGTGTATGAGTGGCTGGGTTTGTATGGTGGTTGAGAGTGATTGTGTTTTTGTGTCTGTGTGTTTTGATGGCTGATTGCGGTAGTGCGTGGCAGTGGTGGTTTGTGGTTCTGATGGAATTCTGAAATTGGCCCCCCTTTTCTTTCTGACTGAAATTCCCCTTTTAAAATGCTAATTGCTACCACTAATGCTCAATAAAACACAAGTTGACAAAATAAGTGGCAATAATACTCAATAATGGATAAATTAATGGACAAATAAATGGCAAATTAAAACACATTAATTTATGAACAAAAAGTTTTTTCCACAAAAGCTCATACTGTAAAAAATTTAAAAAGGTAACTAAAAAAAATAAAAGTAATAATAGCACTAAATAAAATAATAATAAAACATTTAAAACAAAAATAAAAAAAATAATAAAAACAAAAAGACGGACCCGGACGAAATTAAAAAAATGAGGTATTTTAAAATACCTCCCTGTCGAAATTTCGTCTGAGACGACGAAAAATTCCGAACTAAAAAGACGAGTAAAAAAAGAATTTTAGGTCAAAAATTGGGGTATGACAAGGTAACTGCTCGGGGGTTGACGCAGCCGCAATCTCGTCCTCATCTGGCGCAGCCGCATCGTCGTCCCCACCCTCATCCGCAACATGTTGGACGTCATAGCCACCATCTGTGGCATCATGTAGCTGCTCCTGATACACCATGTACTGTGTGAGGTCTACCACCTGCTGTGTCGGCTGAGAACTACCCTCACCCGCAACAGGCCTCCTGCCTCTTCCCCTCTTAGGCACATGAGGGTTTGCAGCCTGCCTTTCCCGTCGGTAGCTACTAGTCATGGGCTGCTTACCAGCTCTAGTCGTCCTATCTTGGTTCTGATCAGACATATCTATGCAAAAACAAAACTAAAAACATTAGTCATAATAAAAACATCATCCTATCACAATTCCAACATTCTCACAATTCTATCACAATCTAAACAACATTCATCAACATACTCATTTAGACATTTTAACAAACACTTTGAGTGCAACATTCACATTGTGTTAATTAGACAACATTCACAACCAATTATACTTAAACATAATCTAAACAACATTCACAACAACTACATTCATCTATAACATCATAAACTAACAAAAAATTCAATTTTTACATAAACCCTAACCACATGCAATCTAGCAAAATTAACAAAGATAAACATATCTAAACTAACATTAACATTACAAATGATTAATACTACATACTTGTTGTTTTGTGGGTATGAAATTGCTTCAATTTAGTGGGTATGGAATTGGAGAGGATTGGAGAGAAATTGAGAGAATTTGAGAATTTTTGAGTTTTTTAAAACCTGTAAACAAGTTCTGTTTCGTTTCTGCATAAGTACTGAACGTAGCGGCAGTTAACTGCCGATGGGGACGGCGGCAATTAACTGTCGATGCATCCGGCGGCAGTTACATGCCGATGCACATCCCAGCGGCAGTTAACTGCCAACGGGGTAAAAATGTCTATTAAAATACAACACACATTATTGTTTATTATTGTTTAGAATAAATTCATGTTTCTTATATAACAAAAATTAGTTTCAAAAGAAAAAATAGATTCGACTAGAGAAAAAAAAAGAAGTGTTAGAAACCCTCTTTATTTAACATTATCTCTAACACTTATTCTTTTATGAAGTGAAATCTATCTAGATTTCACCAATCCCATTTTTAAATGCAAGACTTGAATATATTTTATTTAATAAAAGAGTAAGTTTAAAGAGAATGTAGAAAATAAAGTATTCCTAGCACTACTTCTCATGATCCTAATGACAATAATGTATTAACGCATATTCTTTTTTTACAAGAGTATTAACGCATTCTATCATGTCAATGTGCCAAATAATTTATTATTCGGCATTGTTTATCAACAAATTAAATCCAAATGAAACAAAAAATAAGAAAAAAGTACCCTTGTGCTAGAAAGTTGAATTAGAATTCAACTACAGAAAGAAAACATTTAAAAAGAATCAGAAAAATTAAAAAGAGGACTTAGTAAACTCCCACGCTAATGTCAATGTGCATTTTTTTAAATTATTTTCTATAAATGTTGCTAATTTTTTAATGTGTGTATTTTAGGGAAAAAAAGTACCCTTGTGCTATAAAACAGAAATAAAGCAGAACATCAGTGCAACTATGTGGCAAGCACTACCAATGAGAGTTAGTCGTAGCATAGGACTTGGTCTACAAACCCCAAATAAAACGTCGTTTACTCTCCATAGAATTCCAATGCCAAATTCTCGTTGTGTGGAAAAGTTAGTTAGTTTCTTACCCATTTCTCACACTCTTTTGCCATCACACATTCATTCAACACAAGATCCAAAATCAATGGAGAAATTCATTATCAACTTCTAACCCTTATCTATATGTAAATAAAAATGCTCCATGTCAAGATACGGATATAAAGAAAACGACTTAAGTTATATATGCAGTTTTACTCAAACATTTTATCACATTTAACATTATCTCCTAAAAAAAACCACATTTCACGTATGTTACTTTGTTTGCTATATTAGTTATTAAAATATCTTCACAAATTATCTATATGATAAAATATAATTGAATGCAAGTGTAAAATGTGTTAATACTAACTAGGGTTGAGTCACAATGTTTAGAGGTTTAAACTAAAATGCGTTGAAACAAAGTCCGACCGATGCAATCGGCCGGTCTCGTCCGATTTTTAAAACTATGATAGTAATATCTTTTAAAAATAATAACACGAAACTTATTAAAAAAACATATTTTTTTGAATTCAATGTTTAAACTTGAGTAGAGAATATACGAGACCTTCATCTTGACTAAATATTGAGCTAGACAAACATCAATAACTAATTTCTCATATAGATATAAATAACTTTAATTTTTTAATTTGAGTCAAAAGTTTTGAAACCTAGAACCCTTAGACCGACTATCTATTTAGGTTGGTTTGGTAGTGTTGACTTGATACCTAATATTGTGTTCCTCTCAACGATTCAGATCCGATTCTGCTCGATACCAATTTTGGTGGGCTAATTTAGTTTCTTAAAGAAAACATCCTTAAAATCAATACTCATGAATTATTGTTGTAATTAATTTTAATGAGTTGAATAACTAATATGATTTCTGTTGAGACATGATGACAACACAATATAACACATAATTATTTACACTCTTCATTTTTATTAATTAAACTTTTTTTTTCTAACTACAAGACCAAACGGCATGCTAAAAGCTACCAATGCTACTGACCTTTGGCTTTGAGATCAAAGGCACAAAAGTAACAACCTAATTATTTAAAAAAAAAAAAAAGAACAAATAACAGATTCTTTGTGTATTTTAAGAATTTAGTATGGTCAATTTCCGAATAAATAGTAGTACCATAAATCTGTGGTTGCCAAAACCATTCGCCATCAAAACGACACGTGTGTGTGATGAGTTACGTGTAACGCTTCACTTTAACATTGTCGTTTATCATTTGTATGAATGAATTTACACAACCTAGTGGCGTTCATCAATCGGGTAAGTCGTTTTGTGTCTGTAATAAATCAAAGATTCAAGACCCTCTTAGCTATTTTAATTATCATATAAGATAAAGTAACGTTTTTGTTTATCATAATGTAAGTAAACTTAGAAATAAGTGACATCTACATATTCTCTCAAAAGAAAAAGTGACATCTACATGTTACTCCCTCCCTTCTTATGTGACATTCCGTCATGCATGTCAAAACACAATTCTAATCTTAAATATCATTAATAATCTACTAGAAAAATTATGAAAATTGATATTTTTAAAATATTCATCGAGACGAATCCAACAACATCTTATATGTTTTAATTTATCTTTGTATATTAGTAGAAAAATATGGTCAAAATATGTTACATGAATATTCCATATTTTCAAATTAGGTTATTTAAAATGGGACGGAGAGAGTATGGTTTAAATGGTTCACACGATTTTATTACAGTTAAATGGGTGACTAATAGATAAACAAACAAGAAATATTAGGAGTAATAGAAATGAAAAATGTAAAAATAAAAACCGATTGAGTCAATTGTGGTTCAACTGGTTCAACCAATTAACATTCGAATTCAATTAAACTATGATACATCTAAATTGAACAATACAGTAAACCAGTCGACTCTCGATTGAACCGGCTAATTCATTATGATTTCTAAAACATTGATTTTAAGAAAATCCATAGACAACTATATAATTTCATTTTCAATTTTCTTTAAATAGAAGTTTTTCTAAATGAAAGAAAAGAGAATTGAATGGTTGAAATTAATGAATTTAAGTTAAAAACAAAATATGTAGAAAAACCCAAAGTTAAATTTTGAATGGAACAAATTTTTGCCAATTACCTCAGTTAAAAATGATAAGGATCCGTTTCTCTGAAGAACCAGAAAGTTATGACTAAAAAAATAGACAAAAGGGTACTTTTGGAAATTAAAGAAAGTGTTAAAAGATTGAAAACACCAATAAAAAGATGAAAGATTGAGTGGAGAATAAATAGAGAAACGGGCAAGTATGTTACATGTTCTTCTCTCACTTCCTGCATGTCCATCTTCAATTAAATATCAATAAATTCAATTTTAAATTCATTCAAGTTTCACTCTTTATGTTTTTCTTACGTTTATTTTTTATTACCTTTTTTGGCCTTAGTGAAGATGAATGCTTGTTACCTACTCCTTTTATAGTTTCTACTCTCTTCATTTTCTCTCTCAAAACCAAACATAATCATCATAATAAAAGTTAATTCTGTTTTATTATTCCTCCGTTTTTTCTTCTTCTTTTGTTTTTTTAGTTTCATCATTTTATGGACAAATACAAGTGCAAACTTTGCTATAGAAGCTTCAACAATGGAAGAGCATTGGGGGGACACATGAGATCTCACATGATGAACCTTCTTGTTACAAAGCAAGAAGAAGAATCATCGCGAACGGTTCAACTTAGTTTCGAAGCTGAATCAGCTCCGTCTTCATCATCGTCATCAGATGATGACATTGATGAAAAGGGTCTTAATTATGGTCTTAGAGAGAATCCAAAGAGAAGCATTCGTCTCGTAGATCAAGAGTTTTCTTTTCCACAAGTGGATACAAGTTCCGTGATTCTTCAAGATATAGAAAGCGAAACTGAATCATCAAAGAATAATCCAACTCGGAAAAGATCCAAAAGGGTGTGGAAAATTCGCGGGTTTGATCAAAAGTATTACAATGAATCGACTACGAAGAAAATGAAATTTTTTAATAAGAATGATTCTTCAGTTGTTGAACATGAACCTGTTAGTTCAGTTTCTGATGCAACAACCGAAGATGTTGCATTTTGTCTAATGCAGTTGTCGAGAGACAAATGGAATAGACAAAATGAACAATATGAAGACATGGAAGAAGAAGATGATGACGACGAAGCTGAAGAGGAGGAAGAAGATGAAATTGAAATTGAAAGATCTTTGGAAGATAGTGATGAATCTCAAGAGCTACTAAAAGTAATCAAGAATAACAATAAAGTACGTAAAGGAAGGTACAAATGTGAAACATGTAATAAAGTGTTCAAATCTTATCAAGCATTGGGTGGTCATAGAGCAAGTCACAAGAAGGTTAAACCGAACATAACGGTGGAAGAATCGTCACCAGAATTCGACATTGTTGAAAAGAAAGTTCATGAATGTCCGGTATGTTTTCGAGTATTTAATTCGGGTCAAGCACTTGGTGGACACAAAAGAACACATGTGATTCATGGATCATCATCAACAACAGTTCCAATTTTCAGCTCAAAAAGAGTTGCAAAAAGTGTTATAGATCTTAACCTTCCTGCTCCAATTGATGATGATGAAGTTAGTCAAATTGAGAATTCTGCTGTTTCTGACGCAGAATTTGTCAAAACTCGTTAAGCATCAACCTATTAAGCATGAAAGCATCATGGATGGTTTTTTTAATTTTTGGTGCATTGGTCACTTTATGATCTAAAGGTAACATTTATTTATTTATTTTCATTTTTAATAAAGTTCTACAAATTTTGTTATACTTATATGGTAACTCTATATATTATTGTAATAATAATTCTTCAATGATTTTATTTCTAAGTGTAATTCAGTTCTGAATCATACTACTTATCAAAAAAATTCTGATAATGGTTCCAAGAGTTTTTTATGGTTATTTTGGGTTAATTATGTACAAGCAAATACCAAGTAACTGTTCTGCAATATATTGATGACGATGATGAATATTAAAACAGGAATGTCATTTTTAAGGAAAATATTTTTATAAATATAAAAGTAACTTCAACTTCTGACTTCCAAGAGCATTGTACAGTTCATAATGATGATGATGATTTATTATATTTTTTTTCTTTAAGACATTTGAAAAGTTTCATATCTACTTGAAAGAAAATTCTGTATCATCATTTTTTTTTTCCTTCATATATTTCTTATAGTTACTTTTCATTTGATCTTCATAACTAGTTGAGATTACAAAGTGAATTGAATATAGCATTAATTTTGTTTTAAAAAATACAGATCCTTTCTTTTTGGGAAGAATAATGTTATTTTTGACAACAATGAGTTCTTGCTATCCATACATAGACAACATTGAATTAGTAAGATTGACTTTATACTTGCCATGTGACTCGTGATGTGTTTGTGAGATTTTTTCTCATGTCCAATACTATTTTTGTTTTATATATGAATAGATAAACACGTAAATTCGACTCAGTAGAACTTGACTCGAATCATCTTTTTCCTTTTTTGATAAAAAAAAAATACTCAAGTTGGTCTTTTGCTTCTTTATGAGGAACTTTAAGTCACACCATTAATTTGCAATAGACATAACAACCATTTCTTACCTATGTTCATTAATTTATTCTAGTTTTGTATTTTATTGGAGGTGGTCAAATTAGTAGATATAGAGATTTAAGACTTCACTTAAATAGAATCTGACTGGTTAACAAACCCAACAAAATTAGAAATCATATTGAAAAGTTGAAAGTTGATTTCCTAGATGACATTGCTATGTTATTTCTTTCCATAATAATAAAGTAGGATACTTGCTACTTGCTAGGACTCATTGCATTTCTTTGAGTGGTGACAATTTCATGCTTTTAATTTACCACTTCTTTTACATACTTTCTTTATACGCCACTAAACTATACCTCATTTGAATCTTTCTGCTCAGTGACTTGGTTTCTATGTTCCATTTCGTCAAGTTTCCATCATGATTAGATATATTGAAAAACACAAATTACAAAAATACAAATAAGAATTGATATAAATAAAAGGGTCTTGCCAAGGATTAAAAATGGAAATGATTTATAAATTTTATATGACAAAAGTTACTTTTTAAAGTTTTAATGTGTTAAATGCATCATTCTCAAGACAAAATTTCTTCTTTAGACTTCTTAACAAGTTCCCTTAAGGCGTTTGTTAGCATTTTCCTAAATAAAATAGTGAGGAACTCTTTTTGGTTGATTTCATCTCCAACTCATTAATAAGAAACATACTCTCTTCTTACTAGAGTTTGATATTGGTGGGCCTATTGGGGGATTGTGTATCTCAATTGGTTTAAGCTAACGAAAAATGAGTTTGATGTCCTGAGTTCAAATTCAAACGAATGCGTGAATATTAATCTAAGAAACTAACTACTAACATTTATCATTAAAAAATAGATACTGATATGCGTCTCCATTTATGTTTGCCTCATAATTGGGCTGAATTAGACCACAACAAAATAATTTCAAGACTCCTTCTTTTTCCTACCATATTGATTTCTTGTGCGCCGTATTTGTTCGGATTATATAATCCGAACAGCATAAACACCTCATAAAAACCTCCAAAATACGTTAAAACATTTCGGATTTTAGAATCCGAATAGGATGTGCGAAAAACTCATATGGTGGAAAAAGTAATGACCTAATTCCAATTAAACTTAGGGCCTCGCTTTGGAGGACCCTGAATTGTTCTACCATTCGGAACATATATTCCAATATTTTTTTTTCTTACATGACCTATTAGAATATAGTTATGTATGTTTTTTCATTGATTTTAAGCAATTTAGAAGGTCTCTTCAGCAAAAATAAATAGCCAACTCACTTTTTTTTGGTTATAATGACCAAGTAACCTTAAAAATACAAAACAATAAAAATGTATAATTTCAAAGATTTTATACATATTTTTAAAATAGTAATCAAACCACATTCTTTTATTCTAAAAAATTAGTTAAAAAAAAGCTTCTTTATATTCAAAAACAAGGGTCAAACTATGATTGAGAAAATAAAATGAAAATTAAATCAAATGGTCTTTAGGGTCAGGTATTCAATAAGTCTCTCACTACGTAACACACGTTAAAAAACCATTAGCTTAAATAAATTCACAAATTTCATACGACATCCCACCACATTGGATTTTTTCTTCAATCCGAAGGTGAGAAAAACACAAGAAGGGGTGTTTTCTTTTTCAAACTTACCCTCTAGTGGTTTTATTGTCGCCTCATCCGTGGGTTCAACCCTTGTGGATGTAGACTTGCAGGTTGAGGAGTAGTTGCTTGGTGAGTTATGCTGAGGACGGCGTTACGCCTTCTCTTTTATGTTGCGTTTTTCGAGGATGTCTAGATTAGGTGCTCTGATCTAGGAATCCGGGATTTATTTTACTTGTTGAATTTTTATGACGATGTATTTATTTACCCAAGATGATTATTATGTTGAGATGTTTATTTTCTGTTGTGCTGTGATAATTGTTGATGAAATTTTTATTATGAGAAATTAGCATGAGATGTTTGATGTATCGTAATACCTCGATGTTGTTGAATTATATGAATTATTATTTAAATGCAAATGAGTCTTTTGTGGTGTATTGTGATGCATCTAAGATGAGATTGGGCGGAGTGCTTATGCAGAATGGACAAGTTGTAGCGTATGCTTCAAGGCAGTTGAAGGTACATGAGAGGAATTACCCAACCCTGATTTGGAATTGGCAGCAGTAGTGTTTGTGCTTAAGGTTTGGAGGCACTATTTGTATGGTTCGAAGTTTGAAGTTTTCAACGATAACTAGAGTTTGAAGTATTTGTTTGATCAGAAGGAGTCGAATATGAGGCAGAGGAGGTGGTTGGAATTTCTAAAGGATTATGATTTTGAGTTGAATTATCATCAGGAAGCTTGGACAAGCTTAAAAGGTGAAAATCGTGTTTTGAAATAAGCTGAAAAATTGTACTTTTGCTGTCTGAGGGGGCACACGACCGTGCGTGTTGGGTACACTACCGTGCGTGTCCTTGCTGCCTAGAATTTCAGTTTCTGTGTTTTTGGCTTTTCCACTTCTTTGCTGTTCTGAATTGGGTTTAGGTGTGTCTTCATGAAAGTTGTAGATATGGATGTTAGCTTTCATTTGCCTTTGGACTGACACCATTTAAATTTTTAGAACTTGAGTTATGGTCAACATATTGCACATAGGTCAATCTGCGTTCATGTAATTTCAGCACAACCTTTTTAGTAGCCTATGAGAATTAATGTTATTTGAAGATGTGTGAACGAGTGTGTTATTTACTTGATGAATATTTGATGATGTATAGTGATGAACATTTGTTCCGCAAATGATGTATAATTGTTGAGTTATTTAACGGAGTGTAAATGATGAATTATTTGACTAAGTGCAAATTGTGAATTATGTAAAGATGTGAAATTGAGGTGATTAATTGAAGATGTTATATGATGAAGTGATTATATAATGATGTGATTAATTGAAGATGTGTCTTATGATGAAGTGATTATATGACGATGTGTTGATATGATGATGTGTGATTTGACGATGGTGCTATTTAAAAATGTGTATTGTCGAGTCATTGAATGATGTGCATTGTTGAGTCTTTACTTGTGTTCATACATTCATGGTCAGTCCTATTTGACGATGGTGTGGACAAAATTAGTAACATACCTCTGATGTCCAAAATATTTGATGATGGTGATAGGTTTGGTACCACATGCATATAGAGTCGAGTTAAGTACATTGCATACATACCTGCAAGTGTATTTGATGATGTGAGATTTGATGGTGTGTTATGTGAAGATTGGAATATTTAATGATGTGCAATTTGACGATGTGTTATTCGATGATGTGAATATTTGAAGATGTGATATTCAATGATGTACTTTTATTCTAGTAATGGGTGAATGATGTACCCTTTGTTACATATCAACTCAATGTCTTTAATTATCGTTAATGTTTGTATATGCGTATAAGATGTTGATTGAGACTTATTAACTTTGACGACATGAATATATATATGTGTGTGTGTGTGTGTGTGTGTGTGTAGAATGTGAATAATGTCTGATTGTGATGAATGTTTGCATATATGATGTATTGTTTACCTTGAAGTTATACATGCGTTTGTATTTTCCTTATGTTGAGTATTTCTCACCCTCTTGTTGTGGATGTGCCGCCTACGCCGTTGGGGGTGTAGATTTGTAGGAAGAGGAAGCCTAGTATCTGTGAGTTCCTGAGGATGGCTTTGGAGCCTACTCGCTTTGTTATTGCTTTGAGAGTCTTTAGTGTCGAAGCTTTGATTTGTAATACTAGGATTTTGGGGATTTTATCTTTGTTTTCAGACTTTGCTAGGATTCTTTTGTATCCCGTTTTGATGTTAAATCTGTGATGTATTTTTGAGGTGTTTTGAGATAAATATTCCACTGCGACGTTTTCATTTGTTTTTAATTAAACACTTTGGTTTTGATAAGATATGTCACACCCTTAGGTGTTTTATTATTATTTATTGAATTTTTGTTGAATAATTTGTGGGGTTTAGAGTGTTACATGGAACTTTGTTTTTCCTCATCACAAACCACTCCTACTCCACAAGACCCCCACCAACTCCAATCAAACTTTGATACCATTGTTGAAACTTCCGAGTGATCCTTAAACACTAAGTTGGATCTTCTCATCAGACTAAACAATTACGCAAATGAGTTTAGGCACCACATCTTCATAAAAAACTGTAAGACATTAAATATATGGACCTTCTCACTTATATGTTACTCAACATCAACTTTTATATTCGACGTAAGACTTCTAACTCATACTTGAGACATCAACAATCATATAAAATTAACTGAGTACAAATGAATTTCTAATTGTTATCCAATCGGTCTCGAGGACTTTAGAAAGGGTTGAATTGAGTTATATGTGACTTTAAAATTTGGCCATTTTTTTTTATAAAAAAATGCAGAATGTTTTCAATTGTTATGAAAGAAATAACTATATGCAATACGATTAATTAACACCAGTTGAATTAACAGTATGTCAAATTAAGTAAACAATGATTAAACTCTTGTTTAATCACTTTAACAGTCCACGAACTGACTCTATAAAATACCTAATTTTTAACAATTTTATCAAGAATTTTAAAACAAGATCAATTGAAACCAAATTGTAAAACTTAAAACAGATAAGGGTAAAGAAGTTGACCCTACAATTTATATATGTTCAGTCAGATACCCTATCTCGTGACTGACATCCAAAGGTAAAAACTTGATATTTTCCTTCACTAAAATTGAATTTGAATATACAAAATCCCAATTACAATTTGAAGAATACCTTTTTCAACAAAATCCCAACTACAATTTAAAGATCTTCTTCTTCCATTAAATGTCAATTGCAATTTGAAGAACACCTTGTTAAAAAAAATAATTCAATTAACACTTTAAGGACCCTTCAACTTAGAAAAGAAAATACCCTTAATTTTTCTCTCAAGAACACTCTTAGAAAATATTCCTCACTTTTCTCTCTCAATATCAAACTTAGATAATAGACTCAGAGAACTTTTGTAATCTTGATGATTTTCAAATGTGTATTGAATTAATGAACCCCGCCCCCTCTCAATATTTCATATTCATATGAAATAGGTATGAGAAAAAAAAACTCAAAAAAGAGAACATTTGAAATCTAGTTTGTCTGAATCGAATCATACATAATCATGAGCTGATTCATGCAGATTCGACAAACCTTGTAACTAATTTTCATTGCATGAATCGATTCACTAGGGTATGCATCGATTCATTTCTTTATTATGAATCGATTCACAAAAATCTTGTATTTTCACCACATCGTGAATCCATTTGTTGGATATTTGGTTGTTGGCTACATGTTTTGCTAAAATCAAATATACAAGCAGCACATCTTCAGAAGCTGAAAACTCAGTGTGTGCATTTTCAGAAGCTGGTTCAAAAGCTGGTTCAGAAGCTGGGTCTGGGTCTTCAGAAGCTGAACAGTACTTCAGAAGCTGACCTTCAGACGCACTTTTCAGAAGCTGACCTTCAGACGCACTGTTCAGAAGCTGACCTTCAGACACACTGTTCAGAAGCAACCTTCAGAAGCTGAAATGTTCAGACGCAGAACTTCAGACGCAGACATTAGAAGCTGGTTTTCTGCGTTCTATTTTGTGTGCCTTGGAGCTGTGTATTTTCAGATCATTATCTTTTGTGTGAAGATTTAATTGAAGAATTCTCCAAGCTTTGTTTCTAGAAGGAAGATTGTTTTGCGTGAAGATCTTTATTGAAGATTGGATTCTTTTATTTGTGAATATATTTTCAAAGAAATCTTTGGAAAATATATTTCAGAAATATAATTGCTTCTATTTGCTTCTAAAGAATTCTGGGAATATATCTTTGAAGAAGATTTGATTCAAGAATTATGTTGCTGCTGAAGCTATAAATAGAGGACGCTGCTATTGAAGAAAGGAATCAAAAACAGAAGTCATTATAGAGAGAGTCTTAGTTTTTGAGTCTGTAAGCTTTGTGCTGTGTTTTCTGTACACCACTCATCTGTTAGAGTTGGTTTAGTTTTTTTTATTGAGTTGTAATTCACTTAAAGCTTTTAAGCAAAAGTTGCAACACCCTAAACCACACATTTTATTTTCTAATAAAATTCAATAAATAACTAAACACACAAGGGTGTCACACATCTTGACCAAAACAAAAGGACTTCATTTAAATTAAAAAAACGTTGCAGCGGAAAAGTTCTCAAAGTATCAAAGTAATTTTTCACATCTTTAAAATCCACAACAAAACTGAATTTTAACGAATTCTAAAACAAAATCTGAAATAAATAAATCCCCAATCCCTAGTGTTACTAATCAGAGCATCGACTCGATAAAGACTCCCAAAAGCGATGAACAAACAGGAATGCTCCAAAGCTATCCTTAGAGACTCACTGCTACTAATTATCTTCATCCTGCAAAATCTAAACCACAAAGGCGTAGGCGCCCAACCCGCCACCAGAGGGTGAGAATGTATTCAAAATAAGAATCGCATAATCATAATGAATAGAAACAAGGCATAAAACACATAAGCATCATCAATCATATACTCATATATAAATTATTCACATCGTTAGATAATCAACTTCACATTGTTAGATAATCAACATTCAGATCATTTAATAAATCACAATGAACAAGTATCACTTAAGCAAAGTCAATCATCAATTAAGGAATTAACAACTCATCAACGAAACACAATAATGTATGCAATGCTCCTAAACTCGACCGTATATGCATGTGATATCAAACCTATCACCATCGTCAAATATTTTGGACATCAGAGGTATGTTACTGATTTTGTCCACACCATCGTCAAATACAACATCGTTAAATAGACTCGACCATGAATGCATGAACATCAAATAATGACTCAACAATGCACATCTTTGTATGACTCAACAATTACACATAATTAAATAGCACCATCGTCAAATATCACATCTTTATATAACACATCTTTAAATCACACATCTTAAAATAACACATCTTTATATAACACATATTTATATAGCAAATCTTTAAATCACACATCTTCAAATAACACATCTTTAAAATCACACATATTCAAATAACACATCTTTATATAACACATCATTAAATCACACATCATCAAATAACACATCAATTCAATTTATCATAACATTATACACGGCACATACACCCTTAAGATTACCTTATTATTAATTTAAATTAAAGATCCAATCCTTATAGTAATAACTATATTCTAATTCCTACTAAAGTTTCATTTGCCTACTCTACCTATATTTTCTCGTTCCTAGTTATTATACACGGTACATAAACAAAATTTTCAATAGAAGATTACTAAAGCAAGAAATTCTAATGTTAAATCAGGAAGAACTAAATAGATGCCTCCTAGAAAACAAATATGGGACAGGGCATAAAACAGCGAATCATCAAATACATTGACGTTGGTAAAATCACTAAAAGCACATAGACATCCGTTGCATGTTTTCTTATTTTATATGCATATAAAAAGAATAAAGACAATATCAGGTAATCCTAAATTAATGACATTAAAGCATATGATGAAGGTCAGAGTTCGTTTCAGTTGCGACATCTATATTGGTAAATAAATCCGTGATTTAACAGTCAAACACAGCAAAGGAAATTAAAGCTTTATTTTGAGGCACCAAGGTATCATACACAAACATCATATATAATATAATTAAATTTTATCTCTCACAAAGATTCAAACTTTACTTAATAAAATTATATTTAAATTTTTTCTCTCTTTAAACGATTATGAATCATAATTTCATCACAATTCATAGACTACAAATCAAACATATAGTTATAGTAAGATAAGAGAACACAATTTAACAAAGATTCATTAAAATTAATTATAACAACATAAAAAAAACATAAATTTAATAAAGATTTAATCAAAAGATTATGGAAGCAAGAAAAAGAACACAACCCTTCACTACCCACATGAGTACACAACCCTTATGATGAATAAAACTCCCCCCTTAACTTAGTTTCCTCGCTATTCTTGTTATTCTTAGTGCAATTCTCTCATTCCCTTTGATTCGCTTTTCTCTTCTCCAAGCCTCTTCTCTCTATCTCTCTCGTGCCTCTCGAAAGTTTTGTGAATAATGAATAACCTAATTCACTCACCACTAACTAATGTATTTATAATAGATTTCTAGGGTTTGTTATCCCACTAATTAGGTTTGTTACAATTTTGTTACGATTTCAAATATATCTTTTAAAACAAAGGTTGTTACCTTTTAAAATAAAATAAGGTTTGTTACGATTATCTCACAATATTTTTCTCTACACTTTTACTTCACTTAAACCCCCTATTACTTATATACCACTATTTTCAAATATTCAAATTCTAAACTTCTAACATATTTCAAGTATGCCACTAACTAAAATACCCTTCAACTCACAAAATTCAATAAATCACCAAAATAAACAATTAAACAGAAAAAACAATTAAATAAATAAATCATAAAAATCGGGCTGTTACAAAAGTGACTTTGATGTTTTGAAGTGTGACTTCATCCTTGTTTGTTTAGAGTATACAATCACTGGGGCAGTGATTGCTTGAGTAGGAAGTAAGAGAGGTTCTTATATCTAGGAGTTCCTAGGTAGAAATCTCTACGAGTAATGATTAAGTGAGAAGACTGAGAAACAGGGGTTGTTGTCATAGGTCTTTGAATTGATACTATTTAGTGGATTTCCTTCCTGGCTTGGTAGCCTCCAGACGTAGGTGTGTTTGTCACCGAACTGGCTTAACAAATCAACTGTGTTCTTTACTTTCTGTCTGTTATTTTGCTTCTGAACTGTATACTCTGTTCTGCATATTATACTCTATTTTATAGTTCAGAATCAGTCCTGCCAGGAATTTCACCATTCATAAAATGAAAATCAATTACAAAGTTTAGGAATACTTCACTTTTAGGAGGAAAAAATTGTTGCCATAGAAGGTCGTGTAGAATTAGTATCACTTAGTTTCTTTAGGGTAGCTCTACAAATATACATTTATCCAATTTAGAATTTAGTTTTTCTAATAAACCTTAACCCCAAATAATCATAAAGTCTAACTAATACTCTTACCTCCGTATCAAATATGGTGTCTTTATGATTACTTCAATTGAAACTTGTTGTGGGTAAGTAATTACTACATAAAATAATTAATATATGTATTCTGATTAAAACATATTTAATTAGGTGTTTAATTAAATATATTTCCATTATTTTACTCAAACGAAATGACCTTCAACATTTGATTCAGAAAATCCCATTGGAATATTTTATAGTGGGTTGAAATCCATATTTTGCTTCGTTTTGAGTAAGCGGGCGCTAATGCCTCAAACTTAGTTATTTAGGTAGTAACTCGTTCCAATTGTATCTTGTACAACTTTCAAATCATTTTGGTGAGTAACTTCTTACTCTAATCTATCATATATAAGTTCCTAAACATTACTTCTAAATATATTTTAATCTTATTAAAATAATTTAGTTAACTTAGACCCAAAGCATAACTGTCGGGTAAATGGAATTATTACACAGCAACTTGCTAATATAGAAAGTGTATTTCACGTAGGCGAACCCACATATTTCAATATCAGTTTTGAAGGGTGACATCCTTTCGAAAACAATTAACTTAATAGTCTATCTGAAGGATATTAATTAAGTTTGATCTCACTAATATGTGTATCTTATACACGCATCTGTGAAGATACATGACATTCATGTTTATAGATAGCAAGTATATAAAAACATTTATGGTTAATTCTTGAAATTGACTTTGTAATACACGTGAAGTATGAAAAATGACTCTATAAAATAAAAAACACATACTTAAACCCTGTAATTTGATATTAATATTATTTTTGACATTGTAATATACGCGAGGTCCAAAAACAAGATCTAGAGGAATGTTTAAGACGTTAAAATGTGGCTTTACACAAAAAAAATATAGAATTTTTCGACTAGGGGCGAATTAATTATTAATTTTTAAAGCGTCAAAAACTCGAAAAAACAAAACAACAAAAATCCGGACCTAGAAATCGTATTTTGAGCTGATTGTTTGCAGAGACAACTATAAAAATACATAAAAAGGATCTGCATCATTTCAAAGACGTTTCGATTTAGTTTAATTTTTCAACCAAAACGTGTAAAATTGTAATTATGTTCCGAGTAAGCGTATACTTACAGGTCATATTTCGTTCTCTAATTTTGTAGGCATGGTTAGAACATTATAAGAACCTTCACCAAATGATTAACATAATTGAAGAGATTCAGTATGATGAGCAGTTGTAATCCAAGAATAATTCCAATAGAAGCAAGTGTAAAACTGAGTAAGGATACTAATGATTAACTTGTAGATTCAACATTAATTGAACAAAAATAATCACTGGTCTATGAGCTATATCTGTAATACAAGACCATAATATTCATTAACTTATGAGTGAATAAAACAGTTTCAGCTATTATTCATACCTTTCTCTTTTCTTTGCATCCAAAAACAATCAGCCTCACCTTTACCATATTCATCGGTTGCCCCAAATTATATTATAAGTCATTTTGGTCGGTTCACATATACTAATAAATTCAATTAAGAGGTTAGTTTACAAAATTATCCTTAATTAATGATATGAAAAAGATAAATTAAAAAATTAAAAAAAGATAGAATAATGAATAATTAAAAGTATAGTAAAAAAAGTAATATTAATGTTTCATTCTTATTGTATAAATACTTATAATTTGAGATAACTTTTTTACCGAGGGAGTATTATTTAATTATGCATCCCTACTATCTCTACCTCTACATGACATGAATATCAACAAAATATACCCTTCAATGTTTAATTTATCAGATGAAGGCCAACCAAAAACCTCCTTGTTCAAATTTTTCATTTTGATCCATCAAACTATTTTACCTTTGAATTGATCGGCCATGACAAATTATTACTAGTTTTTTTAATCTTTATTCAACCTCAATTTCATCAAACTAAGCATATGCTCCTTGATATTCTATCAAAACTTGGCCAATAAAAAGCATCCTTATCTACATTCTTAGTCTTCACCCATCAAACCTATTTATCCTTATCATTTCTTCTTTCTTAGGATCAAAGTTGAGGGCAGGAATTAATCCTAGTGAAGAAGACTATGAAGTTTGCAAAGAGGTATATTGATGATATTAATGAGAAGCAACCAGGATGGAGGGACAAGTTCTTGTCATACCAAGAATTGAAGAGGCTTATACGATTGATACATGATGATGGAAATGAGGAGGCAGAGTTTATGTGTTTGTTGAACAATGAAATCGACAAGTTCAATGATTTTTTCGTTGAAAAAGAGGAAGAATTCATTATCCGATATAAGGTTATGTAGGACTGGTTGATTAAATTACGAAAATTAAGAAAGCTGATAGTTGTATTAAATTTGTTAAAAATTGAAACTATTGTGTTAGTGCAGGAGTTAGAGCAGAATACCAAGAGAGCAGAAACTTATGATATGGAGATGATGAATACTTTAACAAAATATATTGTTGATTTACATGGTGAAATGGTACTTTTAATAAACTACTGTAACATCAATTACACAGGTATCGTTTCTTCTTTCATCATAACCTTAATTATATAACATTATCCAAATTATGATCTCACTAAAAACTCATTCTCAAGTTTAAAAACCTCATAAACAACAATAACTGGAAAGTCTCTAAGGTGGAGTAGTGTTTGTGCTATTTTTATAAGTAAAATATATACAAATTATCTAAGTTCAAATTCTAACTAAAATATTACTCTTAGGTGGCCTTTTTCTTTAAGGAATGTGATCATGCTATATATTATTTATGAAGGGAAATGTTAACGAGTGCCCCCGGGCACTCTTTAAGACCTTTAAATAGTAACTATTTTTGAAAATTTATGTAATTAATGCATTGGAAATTGAAATATTTGACTTTTTTATGGAAAAATTTCTTCTTTTGGAATGCTTAAAGAGTGCCCCGGGGGCACTAGTTAACAAGACTCAATAATAATAACATTGCTTATGTGCGAGGCTTTTAATTTTGAAGGGTTGGCTAAAATTCTGAAGAAATATGATCGAAAGACAGGCGGGCTTGGGCGCCTGCCATTCCTTCAGAAAATTCTCGAGCATCCCTTCTTAAGCACAGATCTGATTTCAAGACTTGTGAGAGAATGCGAAAATATAATAGATGAGGCATATCAAGCTGGTGAAGCAGCTGAAAGAGTAAATGCAGAAGTTGTATTTGATGGAAAAGGATCGTTGAAAAGAACAGTTGAAGCTTTACTTACAAAACAAGAGAATGTGATGATCGTCGCAGAGGGTACGACTTCTATGGAAAACGAGTGAGGTTTAATCTTAAACACAATCGGTAAGATGATGAAGTTCAGTTCTGCATAGAGGATTCTTCATTTTCGCTAGTTGGTAAATCGTTTGTGGTTGGAGATGCTTTATTTTAGACATTAAGGTAGAAGTCCCACATTAGATAAAAAAAAATCAGTATTGAGAAACTTTGAATGAAGATGTGGTGTCCAGTTCCAGTTGCGTGGTTAATGTTCCTATCTTAATGTTATGATCCCCAACTCTCCTCATGACTTAATAGATATTTTGTTCTTATATACGCCGTTCGGGGTGTAGATTTGCATGAAGAGGAAACCTAGTATCTGTGAGTTCCTGAGGATGGCTTTGGAGCCTACTATCTTTGTTATTGCTTTGGGAGTCTTTAGTGCCGAAGCTTTGATTTGTGATACTAGGATTTTGGGGATTTTATCTTTGTTTTTAGACTTTGTTAGGATTCTTTTGTATCACGTTTTGATGTTAAAATTGTGATGTATTTTTGAGGTGTTTTGAGATAACTATTCCGCTGCGACGTTTTCATTTGTTTTTAATTAAGGCTTAATTGAATGTTTGGTCCCTTATGTTTATTTTAGGTTTCAAGTTGGTCCCTATTGTTTTAAAAGTTTCAATTTGGTCCAAATCATGTTCTAGGAGGTATTCTCGTCGTTTTCCATGCAATTTCAATTTGAATCTGAATGTGAACATAATTGGAGCTCAAATTTTAATTGAAAATCCTACTTTCAGGTGTAAAAAATCAACTTGAAAGGGACCAACTTATGCTAACGTTGCAAACATAAGGGACCAACTTGAAAACATTTAAAACAAAAGGGACCAAGATGAAACCTAAAATACACGTTTTGGACCAAATTGAAACTTTTAAAACATAAGGACCAACTTGAAACCTAAAATAAACATAAGGGACCAAACATGCAATTAAGCCTTTAATTAAACACTTTGGTTTTGATAAGATATGTGACACTCTTAGGTGCGTTATTATTATGGCTTAAACGCGCTTTTCACCCCTTAACTTTCAAAGTGTAGCAATTTTGGTCCCCTATTAAAAAAAAGGACAAAGTCACCCCCCATGTTTAGCCCCTTTTGCAAAACACCAATTTTGACTTGGTCAATCCTATGTGTCATGAAAACTGTGTATTTTTTGAATTAAAAAAAATGGAAATGTCACGCGTGTATTTATAAAATTGAAAAAATATAAAAAAGAAAGGATAAATTGGAGGGAGCACATGACATTTATCTTCTTTATCTATATCATTCATCTTCTTCATCCATTTCTTAAAGAAAATGCAGAATATTCATCTTCTTCATACCCAAACATTCAAACCCAAAAAAAATTCATCAACACAAAATGCTTTGAGAAAACAAAATCTGAAAATAGAAAAATTGTAGGCAAAACAATAATAACCAATAAAACAATTCTTGAAAAATCCAGCAACAACAGACCAAAAATCAATTAATCCATAAATGAACAACAAGAAAAACCTAGAATAAAGGGTCAGAAATCAATTCCAAATTGATTCAGGGAAATTACAATGAATTTCTGGGTTAATTACAATGGATTCAGGCAAAACTACAAGAATGAAAAACCTACAATGATTGTGTTAAATTAAAATAAGAGAAGCATAGTTTCTGATTTTCGTTGTGGCCGCTGCTAACATTAAACATATATTTCCGGCACGGTGGTGATGTTTTCCGGTGTGGTGGTCGCTGGAGCAAGGTCATCCAAACATGATTTTTCTTGGTGGATTTTGTAGGGAATACGTAGGAGAGTACTTTTATGGTGAAAATTTGTCGAAAAACATTTTGTGGTGGTCAAGATCTAACAATGAAGGTGGCGGTTTGAAACTCAAAAAATATCTCCGATCGAAAAATAAATTTAAGGATAAGATAGAGAAGGATGAGATTATGAATATTATGTATTTTGTTTGACAAAAGGTGGTTGGAAGCACCACGGTGGGTGGCCGGAAAGAATGGCCGAAAAAGGGGGAGAGGAAGGGGCGACGTGTTAAGAAAAGGGAGAGGAACAAAGAAAAAAATAAGAAAGAAGAGGAGAATCACACTCACGTGCCTCTCCCTTATTTTCTTTCATTTTTTATTTTTTTAATTTAAAATATACACGCGTGACAATTTTAATATTTTAAATTCAAAAAATACACATGTGGCGTGCCATGTAGGATTGACCAGGTCAAAATTGGGGTTTTGTAAAAGGGGCTAAACATGGGTGGGGTCTTTGGCCATTTTTTTAAGGTGACAACTTGGGTACCCATCAATAAAAGGTGGGTAACACAACCCATGCTGAGTTGGCACCAATCAAAGTTATTTGTTTGTTTTCTATTATTTTTAATGTTATATAAATACATTGTTTTGATTGGGCCAACTCAACATGGGTAGTATTACCCACCTTTTATTGATGGGTAAACAAGAATTTCCCTTTTTTAAATAAGGGGTCAAAATCGCTACACTTTGAAAGTTAAGGGGTGGAAAATGTGTTTAAGTCTGTTATTATTTATTGAATTTCTGTTGAATAATTTGTGGGGTTTAGAGTGTTACATGTAACTTTGTTTTTCCTCATCCCAACACCAGTACCCACTCCTGCTCCACCAGACCCCCACCAACTCCAATCAAACTTTGATACCATTGTTGAAACTTCCGAGTGATCCTTAAACACTAAGTTGGATCTTCTCATCAGACTAAACAATTACACAAATGAGTTTAGGCACCACATCTTCATCAAAAACCGTAAGACATTAAATATATGGACCTTCTCACTTATATGTTACTCAACATCAAATTTTATATTTGACGTAAGACTTCTAACTCATACTTGAGACATCAACAATCATATAAAATTAACTGGGTACACATGATTTTCTAATTGTTATCCAAGCGGTCTCGAGGACTTTAGAAAGGGTTGAATTGAGTTATATGTGACTTTAAAATTTGGCCACTTTTTTTTTTATAAAAATATGAAGAATGTTTTAAATTGTTATGAAAGAAATAACTATATGCAATACGATTAATTAACACCAGTTGAATTAACAGTATGTCAAATTAAGTAAACAATGATTAAACTTTTGTTTAATCACTTTAAGAGTCCACGAACTGACTCTATAAAATACCTAATTTTTAACAATTTTATCAAGAATTTTAAAACAAGATCAATTGAAACCAAATTGTAAAACTTAAAACAGATAAGGGTAAAGAAGTTGACCCTACAATTTATATATGTTCAGTCAGATACCCTATCTCGTGACTGACATCCAAAGGTAAAAACGTGATATTTTCCTTCACTAAAATTGAATTTGAATATACAAAATCCCAATTACAATTTGAAGAATACCTTTTTCAACAAAATCCCAACTACAATTTAAAGATCTTATTCTTCCACTAAATGTTAATTGCAATTTGAAGAACACCTTGTTAAAAAAAATAATTCAATTAACACTTTAAGGACCCTTCAACTTAGAAAAGAAAATACCCATAATTTTTCTCTCAAGAACACTCTTAGAAAATATTCCTCACTTTTCTCTCTCAATATCAAACTTAGATAATGGACTCAGATAACTTTTGTAATCTTGATGATTTTCAAAATGTGTATTGAATTAATGAACCCCGCCCCCTCTCAATATTTCATATTCATATGAAATAGGTATGAGAAAAAAAAAACTCAAAAAAGAGAACATTTGAAATCTAGTTTGTCTGAATCGAATCATACATAATCATGAGCTGATTCATGCAGATTCGACAAACCATGTAACTAATTTTCATTGCATGAATCGATTCACTAGGGTATGCATCAATTCATTTCTTTATTATGAATCGATTCACAAAAATCTTGTATTTTCACCACATCGTGAATCCATTTGTTGGATATTTGGTTGTTGGCTACATGTTTTGCTAAAATCAAATATACAAGCAACACGTGTTCAGATGCTGAAAACTCAGTGTGTGCATTTTCAAAAGCTGGTTCAGAAGCTGAGTTTGGGTCTTCAGAAGCTGCACAGTACTTCAGAAGCTGACCTTCAGACGCACTGTTCAGAAGCTGACTTTCAGACACACTGTTCAGAAGCAACCTTCAGAAGCTGAAATGTTCAGACGCAGAACTTCAAACGCAGACATCAGAAGCTGGTTTTCTGCGTTCTATTTTGTGTGCCTTAGAGCTGTGTATTTTCAGATCATTATCTTTTGTGTGGAGATTTAATTGAAGAATTCTCCAAGCTTTGTTTCTAGAAGGAAGATTGTTTTGATTGAAGATCTTTATTGAAGATTTGATTCTTTTATTTGTGAATATATTTTCAAAGAAATCTTTGGAAAATATATTTCAAAAATATAATTGCTTCTATTTGCTTCTAAAGAATTCTGGGAATATATCTTTGAAGAAGATTTGATTCAAGAATTATGTTGCTGCTGAAGCTATAAATATAGGACGTTGCTATTGAAGAAAGGAATCAAAAACAGAAGTCATTATAGAGAGAGTCTTAGTTTTTGAGTCTGTAAGCTTTGTGCTGTGTTTTCTGTACACCACTCATCTGTTAGAGTTGGTTTAGTTTTTTTATTGAGTTGTAAGTCACTTAAAGCTTTTAAGCAAAAGTGACTTTGATGTTTTGAAGTGTGACTTCATCCTTGTTTGTTTAGAGTATACAATCACTAGGGCAGTGATTGCTTGAGTAGGAAGTAAGAGGGGTTCTTATATCTAGGAGTTCCTAGGTAGAAATCTATACGGGTAGTGATTAAGTGGGAAGACTGAGAAACAGGGGCTGTTGTCATAGGTCTTTGAATTGATACTATTTAGTGGATTTCCTTCCTGGCTTGGTAGCCTCCAGACGTAGGTGTGTTTGTCACCGAACTGGGTTAACAAATCAACTGTGCTCTTTACTTTCTGTCTGTTATTTTGCTTCTGAACTGTATACTCTGTTCTACATATTATACTCTGTGTCGCGTCGAATTTCGGATGTCAAGCTATTGGGAAGCTTTGAATCACTAAATTTAAATCACGACTGAACTTTTAATTTTTCGGGGAAAAAGGAAAAAAGTTCTAAATTACCTTGAGAAAAGATTTTAGGTTCGAAAGTCAATTATGCGAGGGGAAGGTATTAGCACCCCTCACATCCGTTGTACTCAACGGGAACCTCTTAGTCGGCTTAGGCTTAAAATGCTTCAATGTTTTACTTGCGTGTTTAAACATATATAAAAGAAAATATAAAACATAATGCGAGATGAAGAAAGAGATAAAAACGAACGAAAGGGAAAAAAGGTTTTTTATTAATGGGCTTGACAAGATGTCGATCTTGCTCCTACGTATCTCCCGGTAGTTGGAGAATTCAAAGCGTACGTAGTTCTTTGGTAGAAAAAGTTTGTATGTTGGTTCGTTTTAGTTAAAAAAGATTTGATCGCGTCCGAGCGAAAAAGTTTGAGAAAAAGAAAAAGTAATGAAAGTAAATGTCAACTGTTCGGGTTGTTGTCGAACTGGCCATTGACGACAATGCATGAAAGTAAATGATTTGATAAAAGGATTTTGCAGTCGGACTTGAACAAAGGTTTTAAAACGTACGAAGACGTACAAAGTTTTAAAATGGTGAAAGGTGGACGCTAAGGCGATAAACTCGCGCAAGGCGTAAATGTTTTGAAAAAGTAAAAAGACAAACGCACAGGGGCGTAAAAAGCTTGAAAATAAACGACAAACGCGTGGAGGCGATAAATTTGCGCAAGGCGTAAATGGTTAAAAAATAAACTCGCAAAGGCGCGAGAGGTTCGGATTGACCACGAGGGCCAAGAAAAGGGTAAAAATGGCCACAAGGGGGCCAAGGGAAGGTTGAGCGTGCTTAGACGCGTCAAGGGTGGAATGACGGTTGCCCGAGCGACGAGACATACGTCACACATTCGTGCAACCGAGGTTTGGGGAGACATACGTCAAGCCATTCCCGTTTCATTCAAGTTTGGTTTCGTCGGGACTCTAAGGAATCTCAAAGGGAACCAAACATTTTAAAAGGAAACTTAAAGAAAAGAAAAGAAAACACGAACAAATTTGTTGTTCGATTTTATTAAAAATCATGAACATTACTTGTTGCTTAAGTTATTGAAACTCAAGAACGAGTATAATTCAAGTTTGAATGGTAAACACAATCATAAGACATGCACAAAATTGTAAAGTCCACAAGTTCGGCTCAATTCGAGCTTGGTTTTAAAAGAGTGAGCAAGCTCGGCTTAGGTTCGCGTTTGGATTGAAAATCATGAACAACATGGTTGTTCAAGTTTGTTTTGAAATAGACGAACTTAGCTTGCTGCTCAAACTTGGTTTTTGAAAATATTAAAGAACATAACTTGTTTCACAAGTTACTCAAAATTTGTCGCACGAACTTGTGAAATCTTCAAAGTTGTGCATGATTATGAATTGGGTTTGGACCAAAATGGTTTTAACCCTCTTTAGGTTCTGAATCAAGGGCTGGAACCCCAAAAATTTGACATTTGAATGCCTGATTCATGTTCTGAGTTTCACATACTTCGCAGAGCGGCCAGAACTTGGCTCTGCGAAGTCAGGTTCTGGTGTGTTCGCAGTGCAAGCAATACTTTGCTCTGCGAAGTATGCGAATTTTCAAACTCAGAAGCTGTTTCTGAACAGAAGTTCAGAAACTGCTTCTAAGCAAACTTCAGAACCTAAAGGGGGTTAAAAAGCTTGACAAAATGGAAGGAAATGGGATGTAAAAACTCAGTTTCAAAGCTTGGCCCCTTTGAGGTCCCTTTTGAGTTTCAAAAGGGGCTTTTGTGCACAAAACAAATTTGAACAAAGCAAGTGATGAAAGCAGCAAACACAATGAAAAAGAAAGATTATAGGAGACTTACAGAACTCCTAGCTGTGCTTGAGCAATAGATTGGAAGTGGTTTGCTTGCTTGGTGAGAGGTTATGAACAATGTTCTAATTGGTTTGTGATGGACTGTTTTTGTGCTGCAATGCAAGGGATTTTGGTATGAATTTCGTGTGAGTAAGGCTGTGTATTTCAGGTTTTTTCAATGTGTAATGGCTCTCTCTAATCCTTGGGCCTTGGCATTCCTTTTATAGGCCAAAATGCAAATCTATGTAATGATGAACAATATCTTAAAACACTAGCTGATTTGGGCTAAATTCAGGCTAGAACACTTTGCATTTAATGCTAATGGATAGAGGTTACTTTGCCTTGTGCCAAGGGGCAAGATCTTGATTGATCTCAGCCACAAATTCCATTAATTCTAGAAGGTAATGATGAGAAAAAACTGTAAAACAGGGCAGCTGCAAAAGGGGTGATTCTTGGGATCAATCCTTGCAATCTTGGAAGGTCAAGCAATGAAAACGTGTACTGCCATGTACAGGGAGATTGGGGGAAGCAAAATGAGCATGTGGGCTGGTGTGTGGGAGGAGAAATCCAGCTCAAAACAGGGCACACCAAACAGCTTTTTGGGCAAGAAAACCACTTGTGTTTGGCTGGTTTTGGCAGAGAAAAAGGGAAGGAAAGGGATCAAGCAGCTGGCTGGCAAGCTTAGGTTGGGTGATGGGTCAATTTGGAGGGACAAGAGCTGACCAAGGGCAGCCAATTTGTTTGATCACATGATAGGTTGGAAGAAAATCCTTCTTTCCTTTTACCTTTAATGTCACACATTAATTCTTGCCTTGCTGCATCAAATCAGTCACAAAATAGCAATAATAATAGTAATAATGCTAATAATAACAATTGTAGTTGAAAGCAAAAAGGATAACTCAATATATAAAATTCTACAGAAAAATTCGCAGAGGTCGCAGTGCGAAGGTGATTTCGCACTGCGAACTCCCCTTTTTTTTGATTTTTTGTATTAAATAAAATAAAAGGTAAAATGGAGAAATAATAATAATAACAATAATAATAAGGATAATGGCAATAATAATAATGAAAATGATAATGCAAATAAAATAAATAGTAATGAGAATAATAAAGGAAGGGATAATAATAATAAAAATGATGAAAGCTTAATAATATTAATTAAAATAAAACCTTAATAATAGTAAAAAGATAATAATGATATTATTAATGAAACATAATAATACTAAAAATATTAATGATAAAAATGATGATAATATTAATAGTAAAGCTAATGAATGCAAAAATAAAATAAAAAAAATTATATGACAAGAATAAAATAATAAAAGGTAATAACAAGTGGTGAAACAATAAAGATAAAACACATAAAAAATATAAGTCAAAAAATGGGGTATGACAGATGCCCCTTGTGCGCACCTCGTTTTTTTCCTCGGGAAAAAGACGCGCAGATTCCTCCGAGGACGTCCTCGAACGCTCGGAGGGTGCCTTTGTGAAGCCGCCACCAAAGTTTTTGTGTAAAGGGAACGTTGATAAACCCTTAAGTTTTTTTTTGTAAAGGGAAACGATAATAAAACCCTTTTGACGATGAGGATAAGGATTAGGTCATCGCAACCATTGTCGGGTTCGGGAGTCGGTTACGCGAGGGGAAGGTATTAGCACCCCTCACGTCCGTTGTACTCAACGGGAACCTTCTATTTGGTTAAAACTTGAATTGCTTTTTAATACTTTGCGTTCATGTTCATTTATGCTAAAATATAATAAGGGGGGAAAGAGATAAAAACAAACGAAAGAAAGAAAAAAAAGTTTTTATTATTGTGCTTGACAAGATGTCGATCTTGCTCCTACGTATCTCCCGGTAGTCGGAGAATTCAAAGCATACGTAGTTCTTTGGTAGAAAAACGTATGTGTGTTGGTTGATTTTAATTGGACGATGTTTTAACCGAATTCTTACGATTAAAACGTAGCTTGTATGCTCGCGCTCGGAGACTTATTAAGCGTATAGCTTGTATGCTCGCGCTTTTGAGACTTATTAAGCGTTTGTTCACGAATCGCATTAGAATTGTTAAAAGTTACGTCCGTTAGGGTAAAGGGTTGAATTGGTCGCTATGGGACCAAGGGAGGTACAATGGACTCATACAAGTCAAACATTGACCGAGTGGACTCCGAAGAGTCGGGCGATTGTTCGATTGATCCATTGAGATCAAGAACGGGTACAATGGACTCGGACGAGTCGAACATTGACCGAGTGGACTCTAACGAGTCGAGGGGTTGAGTCTAATGGCCAACGGGGGACCAAAAGGCTTGGATTGACCACAAGGGGCCAAGATTTGGTTTGGTTAGGGTTGTACATATTGAAAAAAAAGGAATGACGATTGTCCGAGCGACGAGACATACGTCACGCATTCGTACAATCGGGGCGATGGAGAGACATACGTCACACCATCCCTTTTTCATTCATGTTTTTGGATTGAATTCTTTAGAAATCCCAAGGCATGTCAAAACATTTGGTTTGAAAACCCAAAATGGGAGGTTTAGCAAAATTGCTAGAAAACGCGCAAGTTCGTCTCATTTTGCGAAAATGCGCACATTACCGGTGTATGTTCATTTTTGAGTTTTGAACATCATGAACAATATTTATTGTTCAAGTTTAGATTGAAAAGCTGAACATAACTTGTTGGTTCATGTGGTTTTGAAAATTTGGGAACATAACTTGCTTTGCAAGTTATCCACAAAATGGCTATACGAACTTGTGATTTTGCCAAAATTATGCAAAAACCTTGTTATGATTTGAAGAACATAGGTTTAAAAACTCTTAGGTTCTGAGCTCTGGGGCTAGAACCTCAAAAATTGGTTGTTTGGACACAAAAACTCAGGTTCTGAGTTCTGTCATGGTCGCACTGCGACCATGACTTCGCACTGCGAAGCATGCGAAATTTTGGGTTCAGAAGCTGTTTCTGAACATTTGTTCAGAAACAACTTCTGAACACACTCAAGACCTTATAGATGGGTGAAAAGCTTTGAGTTTTTGGGGTGAAAAAGGTTGTACAAACCAATTTTGATGTTTTGAAAACCTTGGGATTTCTTTGAAATTCAAAAGGGGTTTTTTAGGACAAAGAGTTTTTGAGCCAAAATAGCTATGCAAACACAATTAGATATGCAAGATAAAGAGCTTAGTAACTTACAGAACTCCTTAGCAAAGCTCCAGCTGCACTTGATTTGATTTGGTTGAGAGCTTTCACAAAGGTTTGAAGATTTGTGATGAACTTGAACTTTTGAAAGCTTTGTGTGGATTGATTGCTTCTGGTTATTTGTGGAGGTTTGTAGGTTGAAATGAGTAGAGTTTCTGCTCTTTGAATGTTGTGTTTTCTGTCTAATTGTCTGTTTTTATCCTTGGGCATTGCCTTGTATTTATAGGCCAAAATCAAATCTTTGTCATCATTACACAATCCCTTGATTCAGCTGATTTGTGGCCAAGATCAAGCTGAATCCCTTTGCATTAAATGCTAATGGATAGAGGCAACCCTGCCTTGTGCCAAGGGGCAAGTTCCAGCTTGATTTCAGCCACAAATTCAACTTATTCTAGAAGGTAATGATGAAGAACAAAGCTGATTTGCAAATGGCTAATGCTTGGGGATCAATCCTTGCAATCTCAATGGTTGGTCAATAAAAACGTGCACTGTATTGTGCAGAGATTGAGGGATGAAAAGGCTAAAATTGGCTGGTGTGAGAGGGTGAAAAGCTGCTGCAAAACAGAGTAGGCACTCATGGCTTTTCAAGTGAGAAAATCCAGCTGGTTTGACTGGTTTTTGGGGCAGCAAGCAGGAGGAAAGTCCTCAAGCAGGTGGCTGGCAACCTTGTGGTGGTTAGCAGGTCACCTGGGAGGGGCTAGAGCTGCCCAAGGGCAAGCCCACTTGCTTGTCACATGCTAGGTTGGAAGAAAAAGCTTCTAACCTTGGCATTAATGGCAAGTCCTTCAACTCTGGCTTTGCTTGGCCCAATTGGCCATGAATGCTACTTAAAATAATTATGGAAGTGATGTGCAACAAAATCTGGAATTAAATCCAAGAAACCAAAAATCTGCAGAAAAATCGCAGACTTCGCAGTGCGAAGTGAGCTTCGCATTGCGAAGTCCTCAATTTTGAAATGTTGACTTTTCTGTTGACTTTTGACTTTTTCCCCTCTTTGATTTTTTTTGATTTTTGATTTTAAAATGCGTAGGACAAAATTAGGGTACTACAGCTGCCCCTACTTAATTGTGTCTTCGCATAGAGTGCGTGAGTGCCGAGGGCATCTCATGAACTCTTTGCGGAGATCAATTAAGTAAAAAGAAAAAAGAAGGACCCGAATTTTGTCCTTCGCGAAATGCAAATGAAAGGGTTGGTAGGGTTTGATCGTATCCAGCCGCTAACACTGGAGGTAGATCCACTGGGGAATGAAGGTAATCTTATCTAGGCACTGCTTCTAGAGGTCGATTCCTGAGGGTAGTGGTTTACTCTAGGTACTGTCACTAGAGGTGGAACATTGATGGCGGTGATCTACTCTAGGAATTGCTTCTAGAGGTCGATACCTAAGCTAGGTGATCTTATTCAGGTACTGCTTCTGAATATCGATTCCTAACGAGCTGTGATCTTATTCAGCCGCTAACACTGAAGGTCGATACACTGGGGGAGGTGATCTACTCTAGGAATTGCTTCTAGAGGTCGAACAATGAGGTAGGTGATCTACTCTAGGAATTGCTTCTAGAGGTCGATACCTAAGCTAGGTGATCTTATTCAGGTACTGCTTCTGAATATCGATTCCTAACGAGCTGTGATCTTATTCAGCCGCTAACACTGAAGGTCGATACACTGGGGGAGGTGATCTACTCTAAGAATTGCTTCTAGAGGTCGAACAATGAGGTAGGTGATCTACTCTAGGAATTGCTTCTAGAGGTCGATACCTAAGCTAGGTGATCTTATTCAGGTACTGCTTTGAATATCGATTCCTAACGAGCTGCGGTCTTACCCTAAATAGGTGCCCCTGGTTGAATGTTGATGGATGCTGGTGAATATGTGATACTCACTGGAGGATCCTTGTTAAGGATGCGTGTTTATGAAATGCATGTGTATGAATGGTTTTAAATATGCATGCATGAAATGAAATAATGTTCGTTGGGTGCCGAGCAGAGTCGGTCTTTGTTTGTGGGTGTGTCATGATAGTTGGGCTTCTCTTGTTTTGTTTTTTGGTTGGTCGGTTTGGAAGGACGAGGTCCTTTGCCTACATACCCAAATGGGATCAAAACCGGTGTAGTTCGAGCCTAAGCCCGAAAATTTGTGTGTTTTTGCCAATAATGATTGGACTTTTGTTTGGAGGTTGAGACTCCCTGGGGAGTATCAAGGAGGATTGGCTTATGGGGATAAAGGATCATTTTGGAAGCATGATCGATATCCAGCCTTGTTTGGTGTTTGGATGTTCAGGGTGTTTATTGGGGAATTTTTGTTCCGCTTGACCCTTGGGTTTTTGCGCTCCGCGTGCCGCGAGCTACACACTTGCCTTAGCTAAGGAGCATAAGTCTTTGGGTGCAATATTTTGGTGGGAACTACCGCAATTCTTTCAGAATTCACGAAGATTCAAAATAAAGCAAAGTTTGTTTGTTGTTTTTTTTTTGGAAGAAAATTCTTTTGTTTATTTCCCATGTTTTAAAGCATTTTCATCATGAATAAAACAAAATTTTATGCACTACTGAGAACATAAAATAACAAAAGGAATTTATTCAATGCAGATTTGACCTCTTGAATGGGTAAAAATACACAAAGTGAGAAATGAGATAGAGAAAGACAAGAAAAAAGCAAAAAGAAAATGTTGGTTTTGGCACAACACATGCTATTTCCTTATGACTTTGATATTTCGTTTGTTGGAAGATGCTGACGAGACCGAATCCTCTCCTCTTGAATCTTGTCCGGAGCTTGGATGCTGCAGTCATTGCCCTTTTTTTTTGTTAACCCCTAACTTTTGCCTGGATCGCTCTTTCGAGTTTTCAATCCACCGGGGTGTATTTCCTTTTTTGATGTCCTTAATTTTTGCCTAGACCGCCTTTTCAGGTTTTCAATCTAGCAGGACGCTCTCTATTGCCTAAATCGCCCTTTCAGGTTTTCGATTTAGCGAGCTTTTCTCTTTTTTTCTTTTTTTTTCTTTAGGCATAATACCTCTTGACTGCATCGGAGTTTATTGATAGTGGGAACTCCTCTCCGTCCATAGTGGTAATGATTAGGGCTCCGCCTGAGAAAGCTTTCTTTACCACGTACGGCCCATCATAGCTGGGAGTCCACTTCCCTCGGGGATCTTTGTGGATAGGTAATATCTTCTTGAGCACTAGGTCTCCTTCTTTGAACTCTCGAGGACGGACCTTCTTGTCGAATGCTCTCTTAAGCCTCCTTTGATAGAGTTGTCCGTGACATATTGCCGTCAGACGCTTCTCCTCTATGAGATTCAGTTGGTCGAACCTTGTTTGGACCCATTCAGCTTCTTCTAGCTTGGTTTCCATCAAGACCCTTAACGAAGGAATTTCCACCTCTACGGGGAGAACAGCTTCCATACCGTATACTAAGGAGAAGGGAGTTGCCCCAGTTGAAGTGCGAATGGCTGTTCTGTAGCCATGTAGCGCAAAGGGAAGCATCTCATGCCAATCCTTATATGTTGTCACCATCTTTTGGATGATCTTCTTTATGTTCTTATTGGCTGCTTCTACCGCACCATTCATCTTTGGTCGGTAAGGGGAGGAATTATGGTGCTCAATCTTGAAATCTTTGCACAACTCCTTCATTGTCTTGTTGTTTAGGTTTGCCCCATTATCGGTGATGATTTTGTGGGGAGTACCATAACGGCAAATGATTTCCTTCTTGATAAATCGGGCTACCACTTGTTTGGTTACGTTTGCATACGAAGCTGCTTCTACCCATTTGGTGAAGTAATCGATGGCAACGAGGATGAAGCGATGTCCATTTGACGCTTTGGGCTCGATCATTCCAATCATGTCTATGCCCCACATAGAGAAAGGCCAAGGTGAAGTCATGACGTTCAGTGGAGTTGGTGGCACATGCACTTTGTCGGCGTAAATCTGGCACTTGTGACAAGTCTTGGCATAGTGGAAACAATCAGCTTCCATGGTTAACCAATAGTAGCCCGCCCTTAAGATTTTCTTTGCCATTGCATGCCCATTAGCATGGGTTCCAAAAGATCCCTCGTGGATTTCTTTGATGAGCATGTCCGCTTCATGTTTGTCCACACATCTGAGCAGGACCATGTCATAGTTTCTTTTGTAGAGGGTATTTCCACTGAGGAAGAACTGGGATGCCAATCTTCTGAGGGTCCTCTTGTCGGTGTGCGAGATACTTTCTGGATACTCTTGCTCTTCGAGGTATCGCTTGATGTCGTAGAACCAAGGTTTGTCGTCAAGTCCCTCTTCGACTGATGCACATACAACCGGTTTGTCTCTACGATCCATCCTTATGATTGGTGTCTCGTTGTAAGAATTTACTTGGTACATTGATGATAATGTAGCCAAAGCATCTGCTACCTGATTTTCTTCTCGAGGTATGTGGTGGAAATTGATCTCATCAAAATGTTTGATCAATTCTACAACCCGGGCTTGGTAAGGAATTAAATTGGGATGTCTTGTTTCCCATTCTCCTTTGACTTGATAGATGACCAAGGCTGAGTCACCGTATACTTCAAGGTTTTTGATCCTTAGATCAATTGCTGCTTCGAGGCCCTAGGATACATGCTTCATATTCTGCCATGTTATTGGTGCAGTCAAAGCACAACCTTGCTGTGAAGGGCTGGTATCCATTTCTTGGGGAGATTAAAACTGCTCCGATACCGTGTCCCATGGCATTCGAGGCGCCGTCGAAAGCGAGCTTCCATTGAGCTCCTGGTTCTGGTCCCTCATCATCGCTTGTGACTTCTTTGTCATTCAAAGCTACGACATCTTCGTCTGGGAAGTCAAATTGTATGGGCTGATAATCCTCCAATGGTTGGTGAGCAAGGTGCTCGGATAAAACACTCCCTTTGATGGCTTTTTGAGCAACATATTGGATGTCATACTCAGACAGCAGCATTTGCCAACGGGCTATCTTCCCTGTGAGGGCAGGTTTTTCGAAGATGTACTTGATGGGATCCATCTTCGATATCAACCAAGTTGTATGGGTCAACATGTATTGCCTTAGACGTCGAGCAGCCCATGCTAAAGCGCAGCAAGTCTTTTCAAGTGAAGTATACCTTGTTTCACAGTCGGTAAACTTCTTGCTTAAGTAGTAGATTGCGTGCTCTTTCCTTCCCGTTTCATCTTGTTGTCCTAACACACAACCCATTGATCCTTCAAGTACGGTTAGGTATAAGATGAGGGGTTTACCCGGAACCGGAGGTATTAAGATCGGTGGTTCTTGCAGGTATTGTTTGATCTTGTCAAACGCCTCTTGACAATCCTCGTTCCAATGAACGGCTTGGTTTTTCCTTAGCAGCTTGAAGATTGGTTCGCAGGTAGCTGTCATGTGTGAGATGAACCTGGCGATGTAGTTCAATCTTCCTAAGAAACCCCGGACTTCTTTCTCGGTATTTGGCGCTGGCATTTCTTGGATGGCCTTTACCTTATCGGGATCCACTTCAATACCTCTTTGGCTGACGATGAAGCCCAATAACTTCCCGGATCTAACGCCAAATGTGCACTTGTTAGGATTTAAGCGCAGCTTGAATTTTCTTAGGCGTTCGAAAAGCTTTTGTAGATGGACTAGATGATCCTCCTCCGTTTGGGATTTGGCAATCATATCGTCGACGTAGACCTCAATTTCCTTATGGATCATGTCGTGGAAAAGAGTCACCATTGCTCTTTGGTATGTTGCCCCGGCATTTGTTAATCCGAAAGGCATTACCTTATAGCAGAATGTTCCCCATGGGGTGATGAATGTAGTTTTCTCCATGTCCTCTGGAGCCATCTTGATTTGGTTATATCCCGAGAAGCCATCCATAAAGGAAAAGACTGAGAATTGGGCCGTGTTGTCCACCAATATGTCGATGTGTGGTAGCGGGAAATCATCCTTTGGGCTTGCTCTATTCAAGTCCCGATAATCCACACACATTCTCACCTTGCCATCCTTCTTCGGAACTGGCACAATGTTGGCAACCCATGTTGGATACTTGGTTACGGCTAAGAAGCCGGCATCGAACTGCTTTTTGACCTCCTCTCTGATCTTGAGAGCCATATCGGGTCGAGTTCTTCTCAACTTTTGCTTCACTGGCGGGCATTCCGGCTTGAGTGGCAGCTTGTGTACGACGATGTTAGGGTCTAAACCCGGCATGTCTTGATACGACCAAGCGAATACGTCCACGTACTCTTGCAGAAGCTTGATCAACTTTCCTTTCACACCCTCGTGCAGGGAGGCTCCTATCTTGACCTCTTTCTTATCCTCTTCGGTCCCCAAGTTGACCTTTTCAACTGATTCTTGGTGAGGTTGTATTACCCTATCCCCTTGATTTGCAAGTCTGGACAATTCTTCAGGTGGTTCATAATCGTCCTCTTCATCATCTTCCGTTTGATTAATCGGGCAATCGAAGTCATAAGGGTTTAAGGTAGTGTTGTTTTTGGAGGGTGGATTTGTAGATCTGCATGAGTATGATTTTTTTTAGGCTTTTTGTAGAAAAATCTTTTTTAAAACAAATGCAAAAAAGAAAAAAAAGACTCAAATGAACATAAAAGATTGCTTTTATTCATGATTGTAAATAACTTATAAAAACATGGGGGCCCCACACGACTAATCATTTGCCTTGGGCAGAGCTAAATGATTTTTTTATTTAAAAGTAAAAAACAAACAAACATGGTTTATTACTTGATCCTGGTAATGATCTCGGGAATCGCGATAGCCCTCCAATTGTTCAAAGCTTCATCCGAAGCGCAACGATACACCAATTCAGGCACGTCTTCGTCTACATCTTCGAGTAGAGCCACTTGATCTTCATGGATAAACCCCGCACTGATGAATGTTTCCGAAATGGGGGGGACCCCTTGCTTTGGAGGCTTTGAGAAAGTTTCGGTTGATGGATGATACCCCAACCCGAAGCGATTTTTCTTCTCCGGTATGTCCACTAACTTGCCCCATCCGGTGGGTCGGCTTTCTTCTAGGGCCTCTCTTATCGCCCTCCATGATGACATGGCTGTCCTAGCCTCCTCCTTGGGCTTTGAGCTCAATGTCACGACACTTGCCACTTCCAAAGACTGGAATGGGACGTCCACAGCTTCTTCATCCGTTTCTATGTAACGGAAAGATGAGAGATGGCTTACCATCATGTCCTCTTGCCCGGAAACTACAATCATTTGGTTATCAATGATGAACTTCAGTTTCTGGTGCAGGGTAGAGGTAATGGCTCCGGCCGCATGGATCCATGGTCGTCCGAGAAGACAACTGTATGTTGGATTAATGTCCATGACTTGGAAGGTTATGGTGAAAACCTTAGGTCCGATTTGGACTGGTAAGTCAATCTCTCCCATAACGGCTCTTCTTGACCCATCGAAAGCTTTTACGACCAAGGCGCTGGGCTTCATTACGGTCCCTTCGCATGAGAGTTTGAGGAGGGTAGTCTTGGGCATGACATTCAATGATGACCCCGTGTCCACTAGCACTCTTGAGAGAATGTGGTCCATGCATTTCACGGAGATATGTAAGGCGCGGTTATGAATATGCCCCTCGTCGGGTAGCTCATCGCCATTGAAACCCAAGTACCTACTTGAGGTAATATTTCCGACTATCCCGTCGAATTGGTCCACCGGAATGTCCTTGGTGACATGTGCCTCACTGAGGATCCGTAGTAGTGCTTCCCGGTGTGCTTCCGAGCTGAGTAGTAAGGATAGCATGGAGATCTTGGAGGGAGTTTGACCTAGCTGGTCAATGATCTTGTACTCGCTCTTTTGGATTATCCTTAGGAACTCTTCGGCCTCTTTTTGCGGGATTGTCTTTTGAGAAGGCCCCGCTTGGTTCTCTTTTTCCTCCACGCTCTTTTCTTTGAGCGGTTCCTTTGGTAGTACAGCTGGTGTCTTCCCGAGTTCTTTCGGAGCGAAGACTCTACCACTTCTAGTCATTCCTCCAACACCGGTAATGTTAGTGATGCTGGGCTCAATTTTGGCTAGTGGTTTTCCTTCCACATAAGCCACAGGTTGGTAATTCCATGGTACCCTCTTTGTGCTTTCAAAAGAGAAGGGTGCAGGTACGTGGAATGTTATGGGTTGTATTGGCATGGGTACCTCTCTCCTTTGGTATGAGATCTCGAGAGGTTTTGGGCCGTTAGATTCTAAGGTAGCAACGTCCATGCCCTCCTTTATGTAGCCAATTTGGATCCAACCTTGGTCCATTAACTCTTGAAGACAGTTCTTCAACTCTTCGCACTCATCCGGGTTGACCTTGCAGGCTTCACAGTTGACGTGCATTTCCTCGAATAATCCAAAGCCGGTTAAGCGCTCCCTTATGGTTGACAGGGGAGTCCTAACATTGGATACCCTTTTAACTGGACCAAAGTCCTCTTGTTCTTCCACCGCATTCACAGAGGGACCCGCATGCCCCGGCAATGGGTTGTTCTTCACATTGGGGCTTTCTTCTTTGAAGGATAACAGCTTCTTGTCAATAAGATCCTGTACCTTGTGTTTGAAAACCCTACAGTTTTCGATATTGTGCCCCACGGATCCTGCGTGGAAATCACATTTGGCATTTGCGTCGTACCACTGTGGATATGGTGGCGACATTGGTGGTAGTAGTCTTGTCTCGACCATACCCTTTTGGATTAGGTATGGCAAGATCTGACCATAAGACATGGGTACAGGGTCAAACTGCCTAGTATAGTAACTGTTCCTTGAGCTCGCCTGATTCCTTGGTGGGTACCCGCCTTGTTGCTGTTGCTGTTGATTTTGCTGCGGCAACACTACTGGTTGTCGAGGTGGATTTGCGGGAATTACTTGAGGTGAGTAACGCCCTTGAGTCGTTGCTGCTGCCACATAAGGATAGTGGTAGTGAGGCATTTGATTTGGTGGCGGGTAGGATGGACCCATTAGAACGGCATTTGTCTCCCCCTCTTTCTTTTTGTGAAAGTTGCTGGGGGGCTTTCTAGCTCCACTTTGAGCTTCTGAAGAGCCTTGGATTTTTCCTCTCTTCACTCCATCTTCTATTCTTTCACCGACCATGACTAGATCGGAGAAACCGGCAGACGTACTTCCGATCATCTTGTCGTAATATGGGCCTTGAAGTGTACCCATAAAGGTGTCGACAAGTTCTCTCTCCAACAGTGGTGGTTGTACACGAGAAGCCAGTTCTCTCCACCGCTGAGCGTACTCCTTGAAGGACTCGTTGCTTCTTTGTAGGAGGTTTTGTAGTTGCATCCTATTTGGAGCCATGTCCAAATTATATTTGTATTGCTTTAGGAAGGCATCGGCTAGATCCTTCCAAGTTTGGACATGGGTACGCTCGAGCTGCATGTACCAATCCAAAGATGCTCCGCTTAAACTATCTTGAAACACATGCACCATGAGTTTCTCGTTCATTGCGTAAGCCGCCATCTTCCTACAGAACATCCTTAGATGGTTCCGAGGGCATTGAATTCCTTTGTACTTCTCGAAGTCCGGTACTTTGAACTTCGGAGGAATTACCACGTCGGGCACTAGGCACATATCCAAGGCGTTGTGGGCACCATATGAGCTGAACCCCTCGACAGCTTTCAACCTCTCTTCCAAAACTCGATACATTTGGGTGGTATCATTGTCTTGGTGGGTGGTGTCGGGAGCAGATTGCCTTAGCTGGCTAGTTTCCACATCGTGGGGAATTACTTCATGCTGAGTAGTGGAGGTTCCTTGAGGACGACGCTCTTCATTCCTTACGGGGATTGAGAACGGTGGTGGAGGTGGTCCTTGACCCTCATTTTCAAATGGTGGGGTATAATTCACAGGTAAACCATAAGGAGGCCATTGCACATTGGAGGCATCCGTTGTTGGGCGGGGGTGGCTTTCTCGTGCCGACAAAGCTTGCATTAACTCTAACATCTGATCCATTTTTCCTTTCATTCCATCAACTTCCTCTCTCAAAGCCGCTTGAGTTTGTTCCAAATTGTCCATGATCCTTTGCTTGTTAGCTCGTGTTCCGTACGAGTGTTGAATATCTGGTTCTTGGACCGAGGGCTTTCGGGGTTTTCGGGCTATGATTGCTTTGAACTGTTTGAATGGAAATGAATGAGTTTTTTTTTGAAAAATGCATGAAGATGCATGTGGATGTATGTATGAGTATGCAAAATATGCGTTTTTTTTTTTTGCTTTGCTTTATGGAGTTTAAAGGTGCACGATTAATATTAGCAAATTTGAAATATTAAAGACCGAGAAATTGATTATACTTCAAAATATATTTGATTAAATAACATTTGTTTACAAAGTATAACTAATGCTATTACAAATCAAATAGCCGCTCGCTTCTCGGCTTTGCTCATCTCTTCCCTATAGAAATCTATGGTGTCCTTGCAGAACTTCATAAACTCCCGGATCTCCATAGGGATGTCAAAGTAGGGCATGACCATCTCGGCCTCCGCTAGCTTCTTTGGAAGTTGGGTGATCACCAAATTTGAGAATGCGACCAATTTAGTGAAATCCTCACTTAATCGGGTGGCGTCTTGCCATACATACTCAATCACTTCCTTGCGCTGGTCTAGCTTGACTCTTGCACTTCTAATCTCATCGTGTAGTTGTGCAATGTGGTCCCCATGAGCTCTTGCAATCTTGTCGAAGTACTCTTCGAATTTCTTGATGTCTTCCTCGAGAAGATTGCACTTTAGCCTCCCTTGATGAGAGAGACTCTCATGTCTTTGCCGCTGGACGCGTTCGGCTTGAAGTTGCTCTTTGTAGTCTTTAACTACTTCTTGGAGCTGTTGATTTTTCTCTTGGAATTTCAACCTCCATTTTCGTTGAGCTTCGATGGCTAGTTCGCCAAACTTCTTGAGCTCTTGGTTGGAATGTAAGATTCTTTCCAACTCTTCGTCCTTGGCAACAAGGTTGGCATCCGCACTAACCAAGCCGCCTCCTATCCAATCCCTTTTCCCTTCGGAGGTTCTTAGCCGTTTTTGGCATACTAGGAGAGAATGTGACACTTCATCACGATCTCTCTTCGTCCTAGTAATCTCTCCTAAAGCTTGGAGGTGCTTCAATTCTAAGTCTCCGTTTTTGTTTTGGAGTTCTTGAATTTTAGCCTTGAGGTCCTCCACTTCTTTGTTGGGAATGATTGCAATAGGTTTAGGTGTAGGAGGTTTTGGAGGGTTTGTGACCACGAAGGGTAACTTGATTGCTTTGACCCTCTCCTTCACCCATTGAGTATAAAGGGGTTTGGCGACACAGTTTCTCTTGCCGACCCTTCCCTTGCGTACTTGGCTCCATGCTCCCCGGATTCTCTCTAGCAATGCCGGGTTTTGATCGCCTTCCCTTAAGTAGAAAGCTTCCAACAAAAGGTCATTAGGTTTATCTTCCATTGAAAAACCTAGTTGTCGGAGAGAGAGGACCGGATTGTAATTAATACATCCCTTAGTACCAATGAGGGGTACGTTAGGG
The DNA here is from genome assembly GCA_018208015.1 of Medicago ruthenica. NCBI lineage: Eukaryota > Viridiplantae > Streptophyta > Magnoliopsida > Fabales > Fabaceae > Medicago > Medicago ruthenica. The sequence continues at coordinate 60,525,227 of CM031373.1, forward strand.
AAGTCCCCGCAGCTGAGGATAATTTCCGGGTCATCTAAGTTTGGTGAAAACCAATGGATGTCCTTCTCGGCGAGAGTTGTCATCCGTTGCGACCATTTGAGCTTGGCCCGGTTTTCCACAAAGTCTCGGTTTCTTGGCATGTGGGACATCATCCAAATTTGCACCACGGGAGTGCAACAAGTAATTTTGCGTCCCCTTGCTTGTTCATGCCTTGAATAGAGGGTATGATAAAAATCCGCTAAGATTGTAGGAACTGGATTTTTAGTCATAAACACCTCTAGAGCCGGAAAGTCTACGAAATCATCCATGTTGGGGAATAAGACAATCCCGTAGACTAAGAGGGCTAAGATGGCGTTGAAGGCCATTACCTCTTTGTTGGCTAGTAAGTCCCGAGCTTTGGCTTCCAAAAACTTCCTTGAAAATCCCTTAAGGTTCCCTCTAACTTCCAAGTTAGATACCACTTCTTGGGTGTCGAGGTATAAGGATTCGGCGATGGCTTCAAATGTAGGATCCTTTCCCGGACCGAGATAGAGTTCATGACCTTTCATACTACAACCCAAAATCTTCTCAAACTCTTCCAAAGTTGGCGCTAGTTGGAAGTCTTGAAAGGTGAAGCACCGTAGAGGTGGGTCGAAGAATTGCGCCAAAGTGGTTAAGGCGGTTGAATCTATTCTTACGGGTAAAAGATCAAGGATTAGCCCATAGCTTGCCTCGAAGATGTTCTTGTGGACCGAAGAGAGCCTCTTGCTTAGAGCTAATAAACTTTCCACCCTAGGAGCTTTAATTTTGAAGGCGAGCGTATTCTTATTCCCGGAATCCATATTTCTCTTTTGCTAATATTTGTTCGTTCTTTTTAAACTCCTATAAAGCAAAACGATGCGAAAATTACTTTCATGAATGCAAATGTTATGCAAGGGTATGGTTTATGAAGGTTCGGAACTTCCCCCCATCCTCACATGTAGGCTCTAATTTGTGAAATTTCCTAAGAAGAGGTCCTTAGAGTCATAGACCTCACATGGAATTAGGGTTGTCTATGGACATACGTCGACATGACTTCAATTAATTCCACGTGAAAGTCTCATCTAAGCGGGGTTGGACATCCTACCTCACGGACATACGTCAACGCGGGCTTCCGCACACAACCTCCTTCTAACTTAGTGTTTTTCTCAAGCTCGGGTAGAGAGCCTCACACGTCCGGCATTAACCCGAACAATGTGGAGTAACATCACTCAAGTAACCCCCACATTTGATATAATATGAATATAAAACAAATAAAGCAAATATAAACATAAAGCATAAATATAACATGCGTGAATAAATAAACATGGCACGCAAAGAAATCAAAGCAATTGTCTTTAACCCAAATAGGTTAGGCTTGACTCGCTAGTGGGAACAGGGTCCCCAGTGAAGTCGCCAGCTGTGCGCACCTCGTTTTTTTCCTCGGGAAAAAGACGCGCAGATTCCTCCGAGGACGTCCGTAAACGCTCGGAGGTGCCTTTGTGAAGCCGCCACCAAAGTTTTTGTGTAAAGGGAACGTTGATAAACCCTTAAGTTTTTTTTTGTAAAGGGAAACGATAATAAAACCCTTTTGACGATGAGGATAAGGATTAGGTCATCGCAACCATTGTCGGGTTCGGGAGTCGATTACGCGAGGGGAAGGTATTAGCACCCCTCACGTCCGTTGTACTCAACGGGAACCTTCTATTTGGTTAAAACTTGAATTGCTTTTTAATACTTTGCGTTCATGTTCATTTATGCTAAAATATAATAAGGGGGGAAAGAGATAAAAACAAACGAAAGAAAGAAAAAAAAGTTTTTATTATTGTGCTTGACAAGATGTCGATCTTGCTCCTACGTATCTCCCGGTAGTCGGAGAATTCAAAGCATACGTAGTTCTTTGGTAGAAAAACGTATGTGTGTTGGTTGATTTTAATTGGACGATGTTTTAAACCGAATTCTTACGATTAAAACGTAGCTTGTATGCTCGCGCTCGGAGACTTATTAAGCGTATAGCTTGTATGCTCGCGCTTTTGAGACTTATTAAGCGTTTGTTCACGAATCGCATTAGAATTGTTAAAAGTTACGTCCGTTAGGGTAAAGGGTTGAATTGGTCGCTATGGGACCAAGGGAGGTACAATGGACTTCTATAAGTCAAACATTGACCGAGTGGACTCCGAAGAGTCGGGCGATTGTTCGATTGATCCATTGAGATCAAGAACGGGTACAATGGACTCGGACGAGTCGAACATTGACCGAGTGGACTCTAACGAGTCGAGGGGTTGAGTCTAATGGCCAACGGGGGACCAAAAGGCTTGGATTGACCACAAGGGGCCAAGATTTGGTTTGGTTAGGGTTGTACATATTGAAAAAAAGGAATGACGATTGTCCGAGCGACGAGACATACGTCACGCATTCGTACAATCGGGGCGATGGAGAGACATACGTCACACCATCCCTTTTTCATTCATGTTTTTGGATTGAATTCTTTAGAAATCCCAAGGCATGTCAAAACATTTGGTTTGAAAACCCAAAATGGGAGGTTTAGCAAAATTGCTAGAAAACGCGCAAGTTCGTCTCATTTTGCGAAAATGCGCACATTACCGGTGTATGTTCATTTTTGAGTTTTGAACATCATGAACAATATTTATTGTTCAAGTTTAGATTGAAAAGCTGAACATAGCTTGTTGGTTCATGTGGTTTTGAAAATTTGGGAACATAACTTGCTTTGCAAGTTATCCACAAAATGGCTATACGAACTTGTGATTTTGCCAAAATTATGCAAAAACCTTGTTATGATTTGAAGAACATAGGTTTAAAAACTCTTAGGTTCTGAGCTCTGGGGCTAGAACCTCAAAAATTGGTTGTTTGGACACAAAAACTCAGGTTCTGAGTTCTGTCATGGTCGCACTGCGACCATGACTTCGCACTGCGAAGCATGCGAAATTTTGGGTTCAGAAGCTGTTTCTGAACATTTGTTCAGAAACAACTTCTGAACACACTCAAGACCTTATATATGGGTGAAAAGCTTTGAGTTTTTGGGATGAAAAAGGTTGTACAAACCAATTTTGATGTTTTGAAAACCTTGGGATTTCTTTGAAATTCAAAAGGGGTTTTTTAGGACCAAAAGGTTTTGAGCCAAAATAGCTATGCAAACACAATTAGATATGCAAGATAAAGAGCTTAGTAACTTACAGAACTCCTTAGCAAAGCTCCAGCTGCACTTGGCTTGATTTGGTTGAAGGCTTTCACAAAGGTTTGAAGATTTGTGATGAACTTGAACTTTTGAAAGCTTTGTGTGGATTGATTGCTTCTGGTTATTTGTGGAGGTTTGTAGGTTGAAATGAGTAGAGTTTCTGCTCTTTGAATGTTGTGTTTTCTGTCTAATTGTGAGTGTTTGTATCCTTGGGCATTGCCTTGTATTTATAGGCCAAAATCAAATCTTTGTCATCATTACACAATCCCTTGATTCAGCTGATTTGTGGCCAAGATCAAGCTGAATCCCTTTGCATTAAATGCTAATGGATAGAGGCAACCCTGCCTTGTGCCAAGGGGCAAGTTCCAGCTTGATTTCAGCCACAAATTCAACTTATTCTAGAAGGTAATGATGAAGAACAAAGCTGATTTGCAAATGGCTAATGCTTGGGGATCAATCCTTGCAATCTCAATGGTTGGTCAATAAAAACGTGCACTGTATTGTGCAGAGATTGAGGGATGAAAAGGCTAAAATTGGCTGGTGTGAGAGGGTGAAAAGCTGCTGCAAAACAGAGTAGGCACTCATGGCTTTTCAAGTGAGAAAATCCAGCTGGTTTGACTGGTTTTTGGGGCAGCAAGCAGGAGGAAAGTCCTCAAGCAGGTGGCTGGCAACCTTGTGGTGGTTAGCAGGTCACCTGGGAGGGGCTAGAGCTGCCCAAGGGCAAGCCCACTTGCTTGTCACATGCTAGGTTGGAAGAAAAAGCTTCTAACCTTGGCATTAATGGCAAGTCCTTCAACTCTGGCTTTGCTTGGCCCAATTGGCCATGAATGCTACTTAAAATAATTATGGAAGTGATGTGCAACAAAATCTGGAATTAAATCCAAGAAACCAAAAATCTGCAGAAAAATCGCAGACTTCGCAGTGCGAAGTGAGCTTCGCATTGCGAAGTTCTTAATTTTGAAAAGTTGACTTTTCTGTTGACTTTTGTTGACTTTTGACTTTTTCCCCTCTTTGATTTTTTTTGATTTTTGGTTTTAAAATGCGTAGGACAAAATTAGGGTACTACAGATTGGTATCCTCCAGACCTAGGTGGTATTTACACCGAACTGGGTTAACAAATATCTGTGTGCCTTTATCTTTCTGCACCTTTATTACTGCTTCTGAACTGGTTTTTGTTTGTGCTCTGTTTTACGTATTTTGCACTCTGTGTTAAGTTCCTGATAAGTTCCAGCCAGAATTTCAAAAATCACTTCCCATTGAATGTAGAAAATGATTTAGAATTTAGGAATGCAAGCACACTATGACATAGGAATCTATTATATAGGTACATATTCTTCACTTGATCGATTACTTGACAAGCAAGCAATCCAACTAACACTTTCTAACTAACTTTTAAAACTGCCTAGCTAACTCAAACTATGAATTAACTACCCCTGAAACTCTTCCTTAATTCATATTTGTTGAGTTCACCACGCCTATCATGCTCCTCAACTTTTCAAAGGTTTCAATCTTCTAAGACTTGGTCATAGCATCTGCACCCATGTGCTACAATGTTGTAGAGTCTACTTTTCTTTTTGTCACTTGGTCTCTTAGAATGTGAAATCCAGTCTGTATGTGCTTGCTTTAACCATGTGTAATAGGATGTTTGGCTAGATTGATAGTTGGCTTATTAAGGATCGTCAGAATCGCTGCATCTTCTTCTTTCATCCTTAGTTCCAACAGTAGTGAATAAGTCAAGTTGTTTGACATGCACTCTGTAACAGCCCGATTTTCGTTATTAGTTATTTAATATTATTTTATTTTAATTATTGTTTTTATTATGTGGGTGAATTGGGGAGTTAGTGAATTTTTAGAGGATAAGGGTATTTTGGTAATTTAGTAGTGAAGGGTATTTTTTGTGAAGTATTAGAAATAAGAGTTTTTGGAGAATTGAGGAAATAGAGGTGTAAGAGTAAATAGGAGGTTTAAGTGAAGTAAATGAATAGTGTTTTATTTGTAGAGAATGAATAGAACTAAGTCCATTTAGTGTAAGTGAACTAAAGCCCAAAAACAATAGAATATAAATAGTTTGTAGTGTTAGCGAAATTAGGGTTAGAATTCATTTGTCACGATTGAGAAAGAGGCAAGAGTGGAGACAAAGAAGAGAATGAGGAGAGCTAGAGAGAGAGAAGTGAAACTTGAGGAAATCAAAGAGGAGATGAGAACCCAAGCTAGGAAGGCTAATTGGTGAAGAGTTAGAGGTAAGGGGGAGTTTTATTCACCATTGAGAATTATTGGATAAATGGGTAGAATCTTGGTTTTGTGTGATTATTGTTGTTGTTATGCTTTTATGATGAATTGATGTTGAAATTGTGATTTGGTATGTTGTTATGTTTATGGGTATGTGTTTATTTGAAATCCGTGAAGTTATGATGTTGAACTCATGAATTGTTTGTGTTGTTGTTGTGTTCTTGAGCTACATGATTATTTTGGTGAAAATCATGAAAGTTGTTGTTTAATTGATGCATGATGTTTTCATAATTGAAATTAGTGAATGTTGTTGCTGTGAAGAATTTGAAGAAGAAATGAATTGTGTTGTTGTTACTATGTTGAATAGAATTAACATGTTAGGTTTGTGTTGTGGTGAAATTAAGAGAATATGAGAAATCATGTGAATCATGTTAAAATGAGTGGAATTGAGTTGATTATGATGAAATTGATGTATGTTTAATTGTATAACATGAGTATGACGATTTGGGTCGAGTTTGGGATCGAAAAATGGTGTCGAAAAGGGTGTCCTCGTTTTGACAAACGAGAAAAAAATGCATTTTTCCCCACCTGTGTAACATGCACGACCGTGCGCCTGGGAGGCACAGACCGTGCGTGTAACACCTCAAACCCCGCATACAATTTTTAAATAATGCAATAAATATGTATAACGTCCAAGGTGTTATTCTTCAACATTCAACACAATCTCAAAAACTTCAACATATAATATAATGTCGCAGCGGAAAAATCTAGACAACATAAGTCAGATAAAACATATCTTAGAATAAATACATTCTCGAATGAACTCAAGGTTCATCAAACATAAATAAAAATCCCAAGAGTCCTAATCAGAGCACTACTAAGCTAGACTTCAAAGGAAAATCGATAAGGGACGAGTAGGCTCCAAAGCCATCCTCAGAAAAGTTACATCAACTATGCGTCCTCAACCTGCAAGTCTACCCTCAACAGGCGTAGGTGGCAACCACATTAAGAGGGTGAGAAATATTCAACAAAAGGAAGACATGGATGCATGAATATCACCAAGGTAAACAAAACATCATGTATATAAGTAATCAGATAATCAGACAATATTCTCATGTATACTCATCTAGATAATTCAATAAACTTCCATCAATCATCACAAGAATATCAACAAGAAAATCATCATCATCAAATAATCATCAAGATAGATACACATAATTCACACACCATCACTATCATCAAATTACACATCTTCCACCACTACTAGAAAGTTGTCGTTTAGAGACCGATTTAGACACCAAAATAAATCAGTCACAATAGAGACCGAAATAACAACGGTTTGTTGTAAACAATTAACCAAAACCAAGTTGGTCTCTAAATCGGTCACAAAATTTATTTAGCGACTGATTTTAAAACCAAATTTTTAGCTACCCAAATATCCCTGTCTATACTCTCTCTTAATTTCTTAATTTTTAAAATAAAAAAATATTTATATTATGTAGCCACCGATTGATTGGTCACAAAAAAGATTATAAGTTTTTATTTTATAAGCTTCAACTTTGAGCGGGTTATCAAAAAATTTCCCTCTTGAATGAATTTTTTCTTTTACATCTTCTCATTAGAAATTAAACCTTAATATTACCCCTTTCTTCTTTTTTGGTCGTTTCACTTGAACCCAAACATAAGAACAGAACCCTAAACACCAAAATTTCCCCTTTTCATCATTTTTCATTGAAATTAAAATCAATCATCATGAAATTAAAACTCATCATCAATGAAATTGAACCCCATTAGTAAAGATTTGTCATCTTGTTGTTCATGTTCCTTCTTTTCTCATCGTGTTCAGTTCTGTTTCTGTTCATCGTGTTTTGTTCATCATGTTTTGTTCTGTTCATCGTGTTTTCTGTTTGTTGTTCCAGTTCTTCTTCTCAAATCGAAATCAACTGTTAATGTTCTCTTCTCATCATCTTTGTTCATGTTCATTCAATCACTCTATTGTTATAGCCGGAACACAAATGGGTCATTTATGTATTATGTGAATATGGGTCATCTTTTTTGTTCTTGTTCATGTTTTTACTCTTGTTTCTATTTTGTGTTTCAGTTTCTTTGAATCCAAAATCGAACCCAATAGTGAAGGAAGGGAAACGACGAGACGAAGAATCGGCGGAGGCTTTGTTGTCTTATAATAACTTAAAGGTACTTCTTCTAATAACTTATTATTGCTGATATTTGACAATAACTTATAATAACTTAAAGGTACTCATCTTGTAGATAGTAACTGTGTGTAAAGATACCTGTATTAGACAATAGCTTATGTGATATTAACTTATGTGACAGTAGCTTATGTGATAGTAGCTTATGTGACAATAGTTTATATGATATTTGTTTATGTGATAGTAGACAATTGCTTATTCAAACAATTTTGAAACACTTCGCAACTAATAATTTATGCGAGATAACAGGTGGGTTTCTGGTGCTGTCAGCCGAGTGTGTGCAGGCGAGTGTATTTTTATTTGCTGCTGGTGTGGGCTGGGGCTAGCATTGGTTTGTGATTGCTGCTGCTGCTGTGAGTGTTTTGGCTGGGTTTATTTGTGGCCTGTTCCTTCCTTTAGGTTCGATTGTGTTTGTTTTATTTGGGACTATTTTGGGTTCCGGTTAGGTGCCTATAGATACATCTAGGGATGGGCAAAGTTTGGTTTATAACCAAAATTGTGTGTGAACCAAACTGAACCGTTTTTCAGTTTATTAGAACCAAACTGAACCTGTTATGAGTCAACATGAACTGAACCGAACCAGTTCTTTAACCGGTTAACCAAACTGAACCGTTTTTCAATATGTTATTCACATCACTGTGTGTACGGATCTTCTTCCTTTTCTTCTCTTATCTGTAAATCCAAATACCATTCATTCAATTTTTTATTTCACTTTTCATTCTTCAATCTTCTTCTTCTTCACTCCATTTCGAAAATTCAGAACACTTTATAAGTTAGGGTTCTTACTCTTCTTTCTTTTTCCCCCAATTTCTAACCTAGTAAACTGATTTTTGATTTTGAATTTTGTTTTTCAATTTTAGCAACAAGAATTTGACTATTTCTTAGCTCAATTCAGCTTCGGATTCAAACTCGTTACCATTCTCGAGGTTGTTTTTGGATTTTAGCGTTTCCTCGTTCTAATTCAGGTATTGTTTTCTAGTATTCATTCTTAATTTCTCATTCAATTTTCAATTTCACTTTTCATTCATTTCTACTTTTCGGGTAATCGTCATTCTCAATCTCCCATTTCATATTTATTTTCAATCTATAATTTATTATTCACGTTTTTAATCTAATTATTTTTTAATCCCAATTATACCTGCTTAATCAACCCTTAATCACCTTTCTTATTTTCATTTGATTTTCTTGAAAATTCATCCGTTTAGATCAGAAACAGAACATAATTGAATTGAGTTTACATGCTTAATCAACTCCCTTCATGATTCTTGAATTGAATTGATTGAAGGGTTGATAAAAAGTTTCAATTTTTTTTACAACGTGGACGTAAGCGGAGAAGGGATAAACATGTTCCCTGGTTCGATTTCAGTTCTGTTTTTTTTTTTAAAACAGTTCGGTTAATAACCAATCCTTTTCATATGGTTCAGTTCTGAACTCTTACAAACTGGTTCGGTTCAATAACAGTTTGGTTCAGTGCGGTTCAACAGTTCGGTTCAATGTTTTGGTTTTTTTGAACACCCCTAGATACATCTGTTAGGTGTTTTCTTTTTTGGCTGTTTGTTTTATTTAGGACTGTTTTGGGTTCTTATTAGGCGCCTATAGATACATCTGTTAGGTGTTTTCTTTTTTGGTTGTTTGTTTTCTTTGGGGCCGCTCAAGGCTTGTTGTATTTAGAAGCACCTTGTAGCTGTGTTTTACTCTCTTTCGCTTCCGTCACGCCTTGTGTGATTGTCGATTAATAAATTTTGCTGTTCAAAAAAAAAAAAAAAAAATTGACTTAAATATTTTAAATCCCTTCACCTCTCACAACTTATAATCTTCTCTTGAGCATCCAACTTAAAACATTTGGGTTTTTATGTTCTCCTTTGTCACTTTAGGTTTCTTGAAAGTATTTCGTTTGGTTCCTTCACCATATTTTTACTCAAAGTCACAATTAATTATTTGGTAGACTGTTCTTCAACATAGTTAGGTTTTAATTAATATGTGCGGTTTTAATTGAATTCTGCTATGTTTAGTATGATAGTTGAATTCTACCCTTCGTTTTAAATATGTTCTCACATCCCTTCGTTAATCTTCAACTAGTACTATTCAACCATCATACTCCATTGCTTAATTAGTTCAAAGAGAGATGCATGTTTTATAATTAGTTCAAAGTGTTGAGTATTTTGAAGTTGGCTGCATGTTTTGGCAAATCCAATGTGTTGAATAGAAGCATCTCCATGTTTATAACAAGTCTTCAGTTGCACGAAAATTCATTTAAAGCTGTTCAGAACCTGAAAAATGCTTCAGACGCAGAAAATTCCTTCAGACGCACTGTAGCACTTCAGAAGCTGAAATGTGAGTCTGATGCCCGCGTTGACTTTCGTTGACTTCATCAGAAGCTGGTTTTTCTAAATTGTTTTGGCGCGAATCTTTGCGAGATTTAACAAGGATTTATTCAAGCATGTTGATTCTAGAATGCCTGATTAAATTGGAGAAGATCTTTTGAAGATTGGCTCGTGTTTTATGATTATTCATATTTTCTGAATGAATCTTTTAGAAGATACATTGCTGGTTTATTTGTCTCCTTATTGGATCATTCATAATTCTGAATCAGATCTTTTCAGAAGATTGGAATCAGTTTTATGTTAGCTGCTGAAGATTATAAAAGGAGTGCTTATGCCATTATTCAAGAGATACGAAATTAGAGAGTTTTATATTCAGAAATTGAGTCTTAGTGTGTAAGCTTTTTAGCTTTGTCTGTGCACCACTCTGTTGAGTTGGTTTAGGTTTAATTGAGTTGTTATTCATTCAAAGCTTTTAAGCAAGAATGAAGTTTTTGTATTGAAGGGTGTTCTTCAAAAACTGGGTAGTTTTGTTTTTCAGAACTGGGTTTAGTTCAAGGGTTGTTCAAGTAACTGGGCTGTTACTTGAATAGGAAGTTAGTGGATTCTAATACTCATGCGTGGGTAGAAATCTGACTAGGTGGAGATTGATTGCTTGGGATAGGAACTAGGGGTCAGTGTCTGAGTCTTAAGGATTAATTCCAATAGTGGATTTCCTCCTGGATTGGTATCCCCTAGAGTAGGAGGTGTTTACTCCGAACTGGGTTAAGAAACCTGTGTGTTCTGTTTATTTCTGCACTTTTAATTTCTGCTGCATAACTGTTTTTAATTGTGCTAAGTATTTATTCAGAACCTGTTTACTCCTCATTATTGCTAAGCCAGAAATTTCAATTGGTATCAGAGCAGTCACCCTGCCTGTGTTTTGGGTGAGATCCAGAGTTATTAATGTCTGGCTTTATGGAGAGAGAAGGAGTCCCTATCAACAGACCACCCCTACTTGATGGCACCAATTATGAGTACTGGAAATCAAGGATGTGTGCATTCCTGAAATCCATTGACAGCAGAACTTGGAAGGCTGTGATTAAAGGCTGGGATCATCCTGTGGTTTTGGACAAGGATGGTAACAAAACTGAGATTCTGAAGCCTGAAGAGGAGTGGACCAAAGCTGAAGATGATCTGTCACATGGAAACTCAAAGGCCTTGAATGCAATTTTCAATGGTGTTGACATAAACATGTTCAGACTCATCAAGCAATGTACTGTGGCAAAGGATGCTTGGGAAATTCTAAAAACCACTCATGAAGGAACCTCTAAGGTTAAGCTATCTAGACTTCAGTTGCTCACAACAAAATTTGAAAACTTGAAGATGTTGGAGGATGAAACTGTTCAGGAGTTTTACATGAATGTGCTGGACATGGCAAATTCCTTTGATTCTCTTGGGGAAAAGATGACAGATGAGAAATTAGTCAGAAAAATCCTCAGGTCCCTGCCCAGAAGGTTTGACATGAAGGTTACAGCCATAGAAGAAGCTCATGACATCACCACCATGAAGGTTGAGGAGCTGATTGGGTCTTTGCTTAATTTTGAGACTGCATTCTGTAAACAGCCTGATAAGAAAGGGAAAGGAGTAGCATTTGCAGTTAATTCAAGAGCTGATGATCAACAAGAGCTTGATGAAGATGAAGATGATTTATCAGAAGATGTAGTGTTGCTGGGAAAACAGTTCAAAAAGATTCTGAAACAGGTGGACAAAAAATCCAGAACCAAAGGTCAGAATCTCAGACTCAACAATAATAAGCAACAATCTGAAGAAAATAGCAAACAATCAAGAGGTGTGCAGTGCTTTGAGTGTGAGGGTTTTGGACATATCAAGACAGAATGTCCTAATTTTCTCAAGAAGCAGAAGAAAAGCCTTGCTGTATCTTGGTCTGATGAGGATAGCTCAGAAGGAGAGGTTGAGAGTAAGTCAGCCAAACATGTTGCTGCTCTTATGGTCTCAGAAGCTTGCTCAAAGTCTGTGCCTGTAGTCTATTCAGAGTCTGAAACTTCATCAGAAACTGAAACTTCATCAGAATCTGAAGCCTGTGATGAAGAATTGATTTTTGAGGAACCAGCTGTTTCTTATGAAGAATTGTATCTCAGAAATCAAGAATTGATCAAGTTATTAGAGACTGAGAAGGAAACTGTGTGTCAGCTGCAGTCTGAAAGATGTGCTCATATAGGACAGATTGCTGATCTTAATGATGAAGTAACACATTTGAATTCTCAACTTGATCAGATGAAGAAGCAAGTTAGGATGATGAACTCTGGTACTGATAAGTTGGAGGAGATTCTGGATGCTCAGAAACAAGGGAAACATAAGGGTTTAGGATTTGTGGATGAGAGTCTGAACCTCAAGAAGAAAAATCCTGTTAAACAATTTGTTCCTGCTTCTGAATCTTATGATTCTATGATTGGGACATCAAAGATGAGACCTCAGATGCAATCTCAGAAGAAAGCTCAGAAGCAAACTCAAATGCAACCTCAGAAGCAGCCTCAGAAGCAAATTCAGATGAGACCTCAGAAGCAAATTCAGATGCTGCCTTAGAAGCAACCCCAGAAATTTTTCAGAAACAAAAGAAGAAATCATACTTGGGTTTGTCATCACTGTGGGAAGAAGGGGCATATCAAACCATTTTGTTTCAAACTATATGGTTATCCTGAGCACTTTAATCACAGAAGAGTTGAACCTGCTCCTAAAAAGGTCAATGTTCAGAAGGTTTGGAGACCTAAAGGTGAGACTGTTGGTCTAATGGCTAATACTTCTCAGAAAGCTCTATCTAAGAAAGACTGGTATTTTGATAGTGGCTGCTCCAGACACATGACTGGTGTGAAGAAGTTGTTAAGCAACTTAAAGCCTTATCCCAAAAAATATGTAACATTTGGTGATGGAGCAAAAGGTGAGATTATTGGAATACGTGATTTAATTGGTGATGGTTTACCAAGGCTTAATGATGTGTTGCTAGTTAAAGGGCTAACATCTAATTTGATCAGTATCAGTCAATTGTGTGATCAAGACTTGAAAGTAAATTTCAATAAGAAAGAATGTTTGGTAACTGATCAAGAGGGTAATGTTCAGATAAGGGGCTGCAGATCAGAAGATAATTGTTATCTGTGGAAATCTGAGGAAGAGGACAAGATCTGTCAAATGCTTGGTCATTTACACATGAAAGTTTTGAAGAATATCAAGTCTGTGCAACCCAAAGTCAAGGTTGATGAACCAGGAATAGGAAAGAAACTGGATGATAGTGAATCTGAGGAATTTGCTGCCATCAGACTCTCTGTGCAGAAGAGAATTGATAGACTTCAGAAGAAGATTGATGAGAGGAATAAGTCTGGTTTGAATTCTTCAAATGTTTGCCTGTACAAGGACTTATAGCAATTACAGCAAGCTGGATGTGAGGAAGAAAGAGTACCTGCCAGTTTTGCTAAGGCTGAGAGTGTTCCTATGTCTAAATCTGAAAATGGGATTATTTTTGCAGATTTTTGTGCAGTTGCTTATTTGATTTCTGTCCCCAATGTGAAATCAGTGCTTTGTCATAATTTTGTGGCTGAAAAGGGGGAGAAAAACTTATGTTTAAGATCAGACATGAGCTGTTTAGAGTGTGTGCTGTCAGATTGTAGTGTGGTTCAGAAGTTGCATGTTTTGCTCTGAATTCATAACCAATGCAACATGAGATGTGTTGGTGATATTGAGGGGGAGTATGTGTCTCAGGGGGAGTACAAGGTTATTAAATTCCTGAGTGATGGTGTATTCCTGAAGTATGTTACGTGTCTCACAAGTTACTGCAGTTCAGAATTAAGGGGGAGTTTTTTTTATGGAGTAATGTTGAATGCTGAGTTGCAGGAGGAGTGTTGTGAAGCTTCAGGAGTGTTTGTGATGATCAAGAGTTGATCAGTAATTGTGTTATGTGTGTTTCAGTGTTCAGAAGCTGAAACTGATTGTTTTATAATGTGAACATAGCTTGAATCCGCTGCTAATCTGTTTGCTATGTTATATATTTGTGGAGTTCTTCATTGTTGAGATTGGTTATGCTGAATTGAAGAACTTGGTTGTGTGAAACATTGGTTTTAGCCAAAAATTTGCCAAAGGGGGAGATTGTTGAGTATTTTGAAGTTGGCTGCATGTTTTGGCAAATCCAATGTGTTGAATAGAAGCATCTCCATGTTTATAACAAGTCTTCAGTTGCAAGAAAATTCATTTAAAGCTGTTCAGAACCTGAAAAATGCTTCAGACGTAGAAAATTCCTTCAGACGCACTGTAGCACTTCAGAAGCTGAAATGTGAGTCTGATGCCCGCGTTGACTTTCGTTGACTTCATCAGAAGCTGGTTTTTCTAAATTGTTTTGGCGCGAATCTTTGCGAGATTTAACAAGGATTTATTCAAGCATGTTGATTCTAGAAGGCCTGATTAAATTGGAGAAGATCTTTTGAAGATTGGCTCGTGTTTTATGATTATTCATATTTTCTGAATGAATCTTTTAGAAGATACATTGCTGGTTTATTTGTTTCCTTATTGGATTATTCATAATTCAGAATCAGATCTTTTCAGAAGATTGGAATCAGTTTTATGTTAGCTGCTGAAGATTATAAAAGGAGTGCTTATGCCATTATTCAAGAGATACGAAATTAGAGAGTTTTATATTCAGAAATTGAGTCTTAGTGTGTAAGCTTTTTAGCTTTGTCTGTGCACCACTCTGTGAGTTGGTTTAGGTTTAATGAGTTGTTATTCATTCAAAGCTTTTAAGCAAGAATGAATTTTTTGTATTGAAGGGTGTTCTTCAAAAACTGGGTAGTTTTGTTTTTCAGAACTGGGTTTAGTTCAAGGGTTGTTCAAGTAACTGGGCTGTTACTTGAATAGGAAGTTAGTGGATTCTAATACTCATGCGTGGGTAGAAATCTGACTAGGTGGAGATTGATTGCTTGGGATAGGAACTGGGGGTCAGTGTCTGAGTCTTAAGGATTAATTCCAATAGTGGATTTCCTTCCTGGATTGGTATCCCCCAGAGTAGGAGGTGTTTACTCCGAACTGGGTTAACAAACCTGTGTGTTCTGTTTATTTCTGCACTTTTAATTTCTGCTGCATAACTGTTTTTAATTGTGCTAAGTATTTATTCAGAACCTGTTTACTCCTCATTATTGCTAAGCCAGAAATTTCACAAAGAGAGATGCATGTTTCATGATTAGTTAAAAAAAAAATCATATTTTTGTTTACACATACATTCTCTCGTGCATCACGCCGGTAGAAGTGCTAGTTAGATGGCTAATAAAATATAGATTGCATGAATTTAGCTTGATTATTTGTTTATCCCAATATTATACATATAATCAATTATCTCATTGACATATTTTTTTTTCTTTCAGGAACAACTAAGGAAAGGTAAACTCTATTTGTAAAAGGTTAGTTTCTTGTTCTTCAATTCTTATATGGTTTTGATTTCAACTTATGAGATGCTAGGTTATTTTGCTTTATATTATGGCTTTAATTGCAACTTATTGCTACTAGTTTACTAATTCATGCTCAGCTTTGGCTTATGGACTTTTTTGGTGTTAGATGTGGTGTTTGCTTTTTCTGTTTTGTCGTGGCTGTTTTTTGGTCGTGTGCTTTTGATTTGGAATGTTAGTATGATAGTTGAATTCTGCCATTCATTTTAATTGAAATAAAAAAAAATCTGGGATTGGTTGATTTAGGCTTGTTAGTTTGGCGAATACTGCTCATTGTTCTGATTTTCTCCCTCTGACTTAAGTTGTCACTAGCGTCTCTGTCCGCTTTTTAGTACACAATATGTTGTTAAATAGTATTTGTAATGACAAGCATACCCTTCCTATTGTAATGCACTTGGAAGCCATTTATTGTGATTGGATAAACTTGTATGTGTTGTTCTTGCTTGTTGATTGTAATCTATAAGGTTTGCTACATTATATGACAGAATATGGATATTCGTGTAAGTCGTAGTTGGATGTTTAATAGATTAATGCCTGGACGAAAAGATTATACTCGTGAATTTGAGAAAGGGTTAGAGGAATTTGTATCTTATGCAATCCAACAACCAGGCACTTCAAATGGAAAGATTAGGTGTCCTTGTTCTCAATGCAAAAATCTCAAACACTTACTTCGAGATGAAGTTATAGTTCATCTTCATAAGAAGGGGTTTAAACCTGGTTATTGGTATTGGACTTGCCACGGAGAAATAGATCCAAACTTGTGTGTCAAGTCTAACACTCGTCATAGGACCACTACCAGTACACAAGAGCGACAAGGTGAACATAGTAGATTTGAGAGTATGGTTTATGATGCTGTTTGTCCAGAGCGTAGAATGAATGATGACCAAGAAATGGTAGACTCTCCTAATAGTGACGATCAAAAGTTTTATGACTTATTACAAGCAGCTCAAAAGCCATTTTGGCCGGGATGTACTAATCACACCGAGTTATCTTTTGCTGTAAGATTGTTGACAATTAAGTCGGAGGGAAACATGTTGCAACAATCTTTTAACGAAATGGTGGCATTGTTGAAAGAGTCGCATCCTCCAAATAATCTAGTTCCTGAAGATTATTACAGGGCAAAGAAAATAGTTTCAAAACTAGGTCTTACTGCACAAAAAATAGACTGTTGTGTGAATGGTTGTATGTTATTCTACACTGATGAAAATTTGGAATTAAAAGAATGTAGGTTTTGCAATGCACCTCATTATACAAAAAAAGTGGTTGGTAAGGGGAGATTCAAAGAGGTACCTATGAAGAGAATTATTATTTACCCCTAATTCCTAGGTTGAAGAGATTGTATGCCTCGATGAGTTCAGCTCCCCATATGAGGTGGCATCATAAAAGAGACAACCTGGAGTGTTGTGTCATCCTTCTGATGGAGAGGCCTGGAAACACTTTGATCAAACATATCCTAACTTTGCGGCTGAACCAAGGAATGTAAGGTTAGGTCTATGCACTGATGGTTTCACACCATTTAATCAATCAGCCCCACCATATTCTTGTTGGCCAGTAATTGTCACCCCTTACAATCTTCCTCCCGAACTTTGCATGACAACTCCTTATATGTTTCTCACATTAATTATCCCCGGACCACATAATCCTAAGAACAATATAGACATGTTTTTGCAGCCATTGATAGATGAGCTAAAGTTGTTATGGAATGAAGGAGTGTTGACATATGATATTTCCAAACAACAGAATTTTAACATGAAAGCTGCATTAATGTGGACCATCAATGATTTTCCAGCGTATGGAATGTTGTCGGGTTAGAGTACAGCAGGAAAATTAGCATGTCCATCTTGCATGGATAAATCAAAGGCTTTTTCCTTACAATATGGAGGAAAGTGTTCCTGGTTTGATCAACATCGTAAATTTTTACCTATGGATCATGCATTTCGAAGAAATAAGGACACATTTATCAAGAATAAAATGAAAAGTCTCAACCTCCACAACAGTTGACAGGGGATGAAGTGTGGGAAAAAGTTTCTAATCTTCCTCAAATAATCGATGTTGGTCCTTGTCATGATAAATGTGATGGATTTGGTGACACTCATAATTGGAAAAAACAAAGTATCTTTTGGCAGTTGCCTTACTGGAAGACAAACCTAATAAGACATAATCTTGATGTGATGCATATTGAGAAAAATGTGTTTGATAATGTCTTTAATACAGTAATGGACATCAAAGATAAGACTAAAGATAATTTGAAGGCTAGAATGGATTTGAAGGAGTATTGTCGAAGAAGGGAGCTAGAGCTACAAGAGCAGTCTAATGGAAAAGTTATAAAGCCTAAAGCAAAATATATTTTGTCCAAAGACCAGCAAAATTTTGTACATAAATGGGTCACTGAGTTGAAAATGCCTGATGGACATGCCTCTAATTTGCGCAGATGTGTCAACATAAAAGAGGGAAAGCTTGTTGGAATAAAAAGTCATGATTGCCATGTATTTATGGAGAGATTATTACCAATTGCTTTTAGTGCACTTCCACGTCAAGTGTTAAATCCTATTGCTGAGTTGAGTAAATTCTTCAAAGATTTGTGCTCAACAATATTGCGAGCGGATGATTTGTTGTTGATGGAACAAAACATTGTCATTACAACGTGTAAATTAGAACAAATCTTTCCACATGGATTCTTTAATTCCATGGAACATATACCTATTCATCTTCCATATGAAGCAAGGGTTGGGGGTCCCGTTCAATATCGTTGGATGTATCCATTTGAGAGGTAGTTATTGACATCACCCAATGTTCAATTTTTTTATTTAATGTTTTTTTTTTACAATCAGTAGTTAACAATATATATTATATTTTGTTTTAGGTACTTGAATCGGTTGAAAAGAATGGTCAAAAATAGATCACGTGTAGAAGGGTCCATTTGTGAGGCATATATTTGTAACAAGACTTCTCATTTTATCTCATATTATTTTGAGTCTCATGTTCAATTGTTGAGAAATAGAGTAGGTCGAAATGATGATGGAGGTTAAGACGAAGATCGAATAATATTATCCATTTTCAATCATCATGGCCGCTCAGCTGGAGCTTGTAAGAGTCGGTATTTGACTGATAGAGAATTAAGGGCTGCACACTTGCATATCCTTTTAAATTGTGAAGAAGTTCAACCATATATTGAGTAAGTTTAATTATATTTTATTTATTCATACTATGTTAAACCTATGATTTATAACAATATAATATGTAATATGTTAGACGCTTTGTGCAATATTTGGAAGATGCTGATCCAAATATATGTCAAGCTGAAGTTGATAGCAGGATTGTGTCAGAATTCCCAATTTGGTTCCGAACTTATGTAAGTTTCTTACGATTGGATTAATAAAATACATCTTAATCATGTAGTTTTGGAATATAATGAGTAATGTTGGACATTGGCAGGTACACGATAAAAATAACTTGGTACGAAATCAACATTTGCAACACTTAGCATGGGGTCCTAAGAAAGTTCATACTTGGCCTATATATTTTATCAACTCTTTTAAGTTTCATACTGAAGACTGGAGTTATGGAAAGAAAACCATCAATTGTGGAGTTTGTGTTAAGGGTGATGATGGAGGAGCCAATGAGAATTATTATTATGGGATTATTAAAGAGATTATGCAAGTTGAATACCCAGGAGAACCAACCAAGCAATTAGTTTTATTAAACTGTGATTGGTTTGATGTTGCTGTGAACCGTGGTGTGAAGGCTCATACCCAATATGGTATTGTTGAGGTTAATCATCGTAGAAGATATCAAAAATATGATCCTTTCATAATTGCAATAGTGATGATCACTTTAACAAGATAAGAGAGAATTGATTTACACTTTAAGAGATAATTTAAAATCTCAGTGATGATCAATTTGAAATGCTAAAGCTTCAAACACTTTTCAAATGTTTTCTTGTATGCTTTGCAATGGTGTATGTAATGCTGAGCCTTTCACTTCTATTTATAGAGTTATTGGTCTCTTGTAGCCGTTGTAAGGTGACCAATAGTCTTGTACCACATGTCTTAGTGACTTAGCAACTTTTGGTTGAGAGTCTTGTACTTCAGAATGTTCATACATTCATCAGTTATGAACTTCAGAATGTTCCTGGGTTCATATGGATGAATGCCAGATGAATTTCTGGGTGATTCGTATGAATGTCACATGAAGATCTGGAGCCTGATGAGCTTTTGTTTATGCGTGCATTGTTCAGAATGTTCCTGAGCCAAAAGCTTTGCAGATCTGTCTTGGATTGTGTGCAGAAGAGAGGAAAGTGGAACTGTCACTTCATGCCCATGCTTTAGGGGATTTTGCTGGTCTGTTACAGTACCAAATCCCTTAGTGTCGCGTCGAATTTCGGATATCAAGCTATGGATAAGCGTTGACTCACTAATTTTAAATCACGACTGAACTTTTAATTTTTCGGGGGAAAGGGGAAAAAGTTCTAAATTACCACGTTTAAAAGATTTAGGGTTCGGGAATCGATTATGCGAGGGGAAGGTATTAGCACCCCTCACATCCGTTGTACTCAACGGGACCCATTAGTTGGTTTAGCGTTTAATTGTGTTAGTTTGTTTGCCAAATGTTTGTAAAAGGAATAAATAAAAGAAAAAAAAATGAGAAGTGATTAAAAGATAATAAACCTTAAAAAAATAAACAAGAAGAAAAAAAAAGATTAAAAGACTAGAAAAAAAAAAAAAGAGTTTTTATTAATGTGCTTGACAAGAGTTCAATCTTGCTCCTACGTATCTCCCGGTGCGATGGAGAATTCAAAGCTTACGTAGTTCTTTGTAGCAAATATTTGTTTGTTGGTTGATTTTAAACGGAGGACGAATAAACGAAAGCGAAGTGTTTACCTCGTTTCCGAATATTCGGGGAAGCGTCGGGTGTCTACCCAAGTTTTCCTTTTTCACTCACAAAAAGAAAATTGTTTTTTATGTTTTGGTATGTTGAAAATAGAATGATAATTTGATAAAAAAAAAAAAGAATACATGAAACGTTGTTCAAAAAGGAAGAAAATGTTTTTTGTTTTTTTGATTTTTTACTTGGAGTTAAAAAGAAAATAAATATGATAAACTAAGCTAACCGCGAGGAAATAAAACGATCGCTGGATAAAAAAGATTTTTATGATTAAGGATTAAACTAAAAAACAATGCATATTTGTATATATATGTTCCTAAATGTACATGCAAATGACGTAAAGAAAGGATGCAAAAATAAAATGAATGAAATAGAAATAATAAATAAAATAAAATAAATAAATAATAAAAAATGCATGAGATAATATGATAGGTAAATAAATAAATGAGATGTAAAAAAACAATAAAATACTAAAAGGAAATAAATAATAAAAAGAAAAAAAAATAAAATTTGCAAAGAAAATAAAAGAAATAAAAATTTGGGAGGTGTAAAAATTAAAACTGGGGGGTGCTAGTAGTAGAAAACTAAGTCTGATTGAGAGAAAAGGCCCAAAAGGCATTGGGCTTTCGTAAATTAATCTGGGCCGTCTGATTAATCAGACGGCCCTGATCAAACACAGGGTAAAAATAACAAGGGCCGTATGATTAAAAAATCAAAGGCCAGGAGAGCGTGGGTGTACGCTAACGCGTACACCCTGCCACACAGAAACAGGGAGGGGTATTTAAACCCCTTCCTTCACAATTTTCTTTCATTCTTCTCATCTTCTTCTCTCTCTTACCCGCCCTCTCTCTCTAGCTCTCCCCTCTCTCTAGTTTTCTGGCCGGCCAAGGGAGGTGTTCCGGCGTGGTGGCCGCCGGCCAACGCGGCGGCACCACCGCGCCGGAAAAAATTTTTCGTTTTTTTTTAAAAAACAAACACCACTTTTACATATCCTTTTCCTCCCTCTTTCCAAATCCACACTTAGATTTCTCAAAAAAACTCTCAAAAACCCTAGATCTAAATTTTAAACACACAAAAAAAATTTCACCTTTTTCCTTGTTTTGGTTCGGCCTTGCTTGTTCTTTGTTGTGACCGTGTGTTTGCGTCTGTTTACGTGTGTGGGTTGGTTGTGTTTGGTTCGTGTTAGGCAGCTGGGTGTGTGCGTGAGTGAGTGTTTGTGTTGTGGGTTCGTGTGTGGCTTGCGTGAGTGTGTGGTTGGGGGGAAAACGTGTGTTGCGTTTGTTGTTGTTGTGTTGAGTTAGGGTGGTGTGCGAAAATGGTGGTGGAAAATGGTGGTGGTTTGTTTTATTTTTGCTGCCTTGCTGTGTTGTACGAGTTTGTGGGTTTGTGGGTTTTTTTAAGCAGTATTGTGTTTTTGCTTTGTGAAATGTTTGTTTTAGTTGTGTTGGAAAATCTGCTTGTGTTAAAAAAAATTCCTTCTCCAAAATTTTCTCCTTTTTTTTTGCTGTGGTGCTAATTCTGTTAAATATAGAGGAACATTAAGCTGCTTGTCAGCTTAATGACTCACTAATCTTGCAAGTTGATCTGGTTTTGGATAGAATTAAGCAACATTAAATGGATGTGATTCCTGGATTTTTTGCAGGTTTGTGATGATGATTTTGGATAGAATTGAAGGTTTTGTGATGATGAAAAACACTGTGAAAGGGGGCGCCCCTGCCACTGTTGTTGTTTGTTGACTGTGTTGACTTGGACCAAAAAAGAAAAAATAAAAAGAATAATAATAATAGTAATAAATAATAATAATGATAATAATAATACAAAAAGAAATAAATAAATGGTAATAATGGTAATAATAAAATAACAATAAATGACAATAAATAATAAAAACTGAAATTAAAAGTAAAGATAAAAAGTAATAAAAATAAAATAAATAAACGAGACAAAAATTGACATGAGGTATTTTAAAATACCTCCCTGCCGAAATTTCGTCTGAAACGACGAGAATTCTCGGCCTTTTTAAAAAAATGCGTAAAACAAGACAATAAGTAAAACGAGACGAAAATGGGTCAAAAAATGGGGTATGACAGATGCCCCTATTTAAGTTTCTTCGCTACGGAGATTAAAAAGCGAAATTTTGATTCGACGGGTCGAAGAAACTTAAATACAGAGTACACCAGTTTTTGACCCATTTTGGATAGTAAAACATTATGGATGCGATGCCATGTATGCCAAATGTTATGAATGCATGTGATGCAAGTATAAATGTAAGATGGCAAAGATGACCTGATTGGGGATAAACAGAGACAAAGGGGTACCCGGGTTCGTTAAAGAAACGGGATCCAACTCTATTGGGGATAATGTTCCACTAGGGAAAAAAGTTAGCCGCTTGAGTTATTGCCGAACTGTTCACTGGGGAGAGTGGGCAATTAACCACGGGAACCAAAAGGGTAAAATGTCAGCTGTTCGGGTTAAATTCCGAACTGCCACTGACGACAAGGATTGAATGTAAGGGTCAGCTGTTCGGGTTGTTGCCGAACTGCCACTGACGACAAGAAATAAAATGTCAACTGTTCGGGTTGAATTCCGAACTGCCATTGACTACAAGAAAGTAAATGTCGCGTCAACTGTCCGGGTTGTTTACCGAACTGTTCATTGACGACAAGAAGAAAAGACATGTCAACTGTCCGGATTGGTTACCGAACCGTTCATTGACGATAAGAAATAAAAGACATGTCAACTGTCCGGATTGGTTACCGAACCGTTCATTGACGATAAGAAATAAAAGACATGTCAACTGTCCGGATTGGTTACCGAACCGTTCATCGACAATAGGAAATAAAGACACGTCAACTGTCCGGGTTGTTTACCGAACCGCTCATTGACGATAGGAAATAAAGACACGTCAACTGTCCGGGTTGTTTACCGAACCGTTCATTGACGATAAAAAGGAAAGTCAACTGTTCGGATTGGTTACCGAACTGTACATTGACGACGGGAAATAAAAGACATGTCAACTGTCCGGATTGGTTACCGAACCGTTCATTGACAATAGGAATAAAGACATGTCAACTGTCCGGATTGGTTACCGAACCGTTCATTGACAGATAAAAAAATGTCAACTGTCCGGATTGGTTACCGAACGTTCATTGACGACAAAAAAAAAGTCAACTGTCGGTTGGTTACCGAACTGTACATTGACGACAGGAAAAAAGACATGTCAACTGTCCGGATTGGTTACCGAACCGTTCATTGACGACAGGAAATAAAAGAAATGTCAACTGTTCGGATTGGTTACCGAACCGTACATTGACGACAGGAAATAAAAGAAATGTCAACTGTCCGGGTTGGTTACCGAACCGTACATTGACGACAGGAAATAAAAGAAATGTCAACTGTCCGGATTGGTTACCGAACCGTTACATTGACGACAGAAAGAAAGACATGTCAACTGTCCGGATTGGTTACCGAACCGTTCATTGACAACAGGAAATAAAGACACGTCAACTGTCCGGGTTGTTTACCGAACCGTTCATTGACGATAAAAAGAAATGTCAACTGTTCGGATTGGTTACCGAACTGTACATTGACAACAGTGAGGATGCGGCTGACAAGCCGTTCCTTACAGAATTGCCCCTTCACTTGGGGAAAAGGGATGCACAAGCTGTTCGTAAAAAAACTTGTCACTTGGCACAACACTGGGGAATATGCACAAGCTGTTCGTTTGAACTGCCACTTGGCATAAAGACATGATAAAAAAGATGCGCAAGCTGTTCGTTTGAACTGCCACTTGGCGTAAAAGGGTGACATCACTTGACCAAACGGACCGGGGATGACACTTGGGGAATATTTACTGGTGACTATGATGGGATGCCGAGCAAAGTCGGGCTTTGGTTATGATTTGGTATTTGTGAGTGTGAATGATGACTCACTGGGGAATGCCAATAAAATTGGGCTTTATTTTGTAACATCACTGGAGGATGACATTGGAGGAAAAGAAAAATGCAGATTGTTTATGATTGATTGGTAAGAAACGTGGTGGTTAAAGCAACCATGTACAAATGATATTGCAGTATGTTGCATGTATGAATGCGCATATGCATGAATGCGTGTTTACATGATTTGTATAATTGTACCAATGTATGAATGCATGAATGTATGAATGTACTAATGCAGGACTCCCACTGGGGATGTGTGAAAGATTGGCTTGCACTGGGGGATACCCTAAATGTTTTGATTTATTGCATGACCGACAACTTGGTGAAACAAGATTTAGACCGGTAAAATGAGAAGTGGACCGACGTCGCATTGCAAACACTCGGTAATCTTTGATGGGGATGATGTCACAGGGAACACATCCGAAATGTTGACGGGGTGAAGCCGTAACCGTTGATGAGGAACACATGCCTCATGGGGAAATTGTTACTCCACTGGGGAAACGTGTTAATCCGCTGAGGAAAAGAACTGGTGATTCCGCCGGGAATGCTTATGTTTATGATGGATGCCGAGCGAGGTCGGGCTTTGGTTGGATTTGGATGCCGAGCGAGGTCGGGCTTTTATGTTGGATGCCGAGCAAGGTCGGGCTTTGATTGTATTTGTGCCAATGATGATTGGGCTTTTGGGGTTGAGACTTCACTGGAGGGATGCCAATAAAAATTGGGCTTTATTTGTGGTTTCGCTGGGGATATAAGGATCATTTTGGAAGCATGATCGATATCCAGCCTTAGATGCCAACGGTGGTTGGGCTTTTGTGAGTAGGTGCTAATGACAATTGGGCTTTTGACTGTTTTTGACAAAGGTTGACTTCCTGGGGAGTTTGTTAATCCACCGGGGATTGTGCTAATCCACTGGGGATTATGATTGAATGCCGAGCGAGGTCGGGCTTTGATTCACTGGGGATATTCCCTTTGATTCACGGAGGACTCCGCCGGGGAAATCTTTTTAGCAATTGACCATATTTGGCCTGTGAAGTTTATCCGTTCTCAGGATAGCTGCTGACGCGCACTTCAATTATTCGCAAGTCCAAAGAGAATGTGTTTATTATTTATGCCTTCCAAAAAGATTTAAATTTTTCTTTTGAAAAAAAGAGTTTCGTTCCAAGTACTATTATCAAAAATAGAAGAAATGACTAAGCAAAATAAATGGGAATTCCCAACAAACTGTAAAGACTTCACTAGGAAGAAATTTTATTAATGGGGTGGTGGCCCGCCAATGGCGTGGCTCCACGGACCTTACAAAGTTGGAAAAAATGGTAAATATACAGGGAAGGTTCATTGAACAATAACCGCTATTCTCCCTAACAACTTTGAATTCACTGTTTGTATGCTTCAGATTCCGAGTCTTTTGACAGTTGATTTGCCCCAAGTAAACCGTAGTCAATCCGATGTAGTTATTTTGTCTTTTGATCCTTAACTTTTGCATAGGTTGCCCTTTCGGGTTTTCGACCTATCAGGATGATTATTTCTGTTTTGTGTCTCTAATTTTTGCCTGGACCGCCCTTTCGGGTTTTCAGTCCACCGAGACGCTCATTCTTGCCTAAGCCGCCCTTTCAGGTTTTCGACTTGCCGAGCTATTCTTTTGTTTTTTAGACAAAATATTTCTTGACTACATCGGAATTCACAGGACGCGGCAAATCTTCGCCGTCCATTGTCGTGAGAATCAAAGCTCCTCCGGAGAAAACTCTCTTGACTACATACGGGCCTTCGTAGTTAGGCGTCCATTTGCCCCTGGAATCGGGTTGAAAAGATAGGATCCTTTTAAGCACGAGGTCTCCTTCTTGGATTTCACGAGGACGAACCTTCTTGTCAAAAGCTTGTTTCATCCTCTGTTGATACAGTTGTCCATGACACAAGGCAGTCATGCGTTTTTCCTCAATTAAGTTCAACTGATCGTATCTATTTTGACACCATTCAGCCTCTGACAGTTTAGCTTCCATCAAGATTCTCAATGACGGGATTTCGACTTCTACGGGTAGCACTGCTTCCATGCCGTATACTAAAGAGAAAGGGGTTGCCCCTGTCGATGTGCGTACTGAAGTACGATACCCATGTAAGGCATATGGCAACATCTCATGCCAATCCTTGTAGGTGACTACCATCTTTTGCACTATTTTCTTGATGTTTTTGTTTGCAGCTTCAACTGCGCCATTCATCTGAGGTCTATAAGGAGAGGAGTTATGATGCTCGATCTTGAACTCTTGACATAGCTCCTTCATCATTTTGTTGTTCAGATTGGTCCCATTGTCGGTGATGATCTTGCTGGGAATACCATATCGACAGATGATATGATTCTTAATAAATCGGACCACCACTTGTTTAGTGACGTTGGCGTATGACGCAGCTTCGACCCATTTGGTGAAGTAGTCGATCGCCACTAAGATGAAGCGATGTCCATTAGAAGCCTTAGGTTCAATCCTACCAATCATATCGATACCCCACATGGAGAAAGGCCATGGGGAAGAGAGGACATTCAGAGCCGTTGGTGGCATATGGATCTTGTCCGCATAAATTTGACATTTATGGCATTTTCTGGCATGTTTGTAGCAATCACTCTCCAAGGTCATCCAGTAATATCCGGCCCTTAAGATCTTCCTAGCCATTGTATGCCCACTGGAATGAGTCCCGAAGGAACCCTCATGTATCTCATGCATTATATGATCGGCTTCTTGCTCATCAACGCATCTGAGTAGCACCATATCAAAATTCCTCTTGTATAAAACTTCTCCATTTAGAAAGAAGTTACCGGCTAATCTTCGCAAGGTTTTCTTATCCTTGTTGGATGCCCCATGCGGGTACTCTTGCTTTTGGAGGAAACTTTTGATGTCATGGAACCATGGCTGGTTATCTATGACTGCTTCGGCTGCAAACACATGTGCAGGCCTTTCTAGATGCTGAACCTTGATTGTTGGAATCTCACTCCGGCGGCTGACCTCATACATGGAAGACAAGGTTGCCAAAGCATCCGCCATTTGATTCTCATCTCGAGGAATATGATGCAGCTTAACTTTGTTGAAAAAAGTTAGCAAACGTCTTGCGTAATCTTTGTAAGGAATCAAGCCGGTGTGGCGAGTTTCCCAATCTCCATTGATTTGATTGATCACAAGAGCTGAGTCTCCATAAATGTCGAGGTTCTTGATCCTTAGATCAATGGCTTCCTCAATTCCCAGAATACAAGCTTCATACTCTGCCATATTGTTTGTACAGTCGAATGAAAGTCTTGCAGCGAAAGGGAGATGTTTGCCATCGGGGGTGATGATAACTGCCCCAATTCCATTGCCATAGACATTGACAGCTCCATCAAAGATTAACTTCCATCTAGATTCGGGATCTGGACCTTCGCCGAATAAGTGGCTCGTCATAATCCTTCATCTTTAGATACATGATTTCTTCATCGGGGAAGTCAAACTTGATTGGTTGATAATCCTCGATTGGTTGATGAGCCAAATGATCGGCAAGAATGCTGGCTTTGATAGCTTTCTGAGTGTGGTACTCGATGTCGTATTCTGATAACAACATCTGCCAACGGGCGATTCTTCCGGTTAAGGCGGGTTTTTCAAAGATGTACTTGATTGGATCCATTTTGGATATCAACCAAGTAGTATGGTTAAGCATGTAGTGGCGAAGACGCCTAGCAGCCCAAGCTAATGCACAACAAGTCTTCTCGAGTAGAGAGTATCGGGACTCGCAGTCCGTAAACTTCTTGCTTAGGTAGTAGACAGCGTGCTCTTTTCTACCGGTCTCAGTCTTGTTGTCCGAGTACACAACCCATGGAGTCCTCCAATACAGGTTAAGTACATGATCAAAGGTCTTCCTTCGACTGGAGGGATAAGTATTGGAGGTTCTAGCAGATACTCCTTGATGCTGTCGAAGGCTTTCTGGCAATCTTCTGTCCATACTACTTCTTGATTTTTGCGAAGTAGCTTGAAGATGGGTCCACAAGTGGCTGTCATGTGGGATATGAATCTAGAGATGTAATTTAAACGTCCTAGAAATCCCCTTACTTGCTTCTCAGTTTGAGGAGCAGGCATTTCTCTGATGGCCTTGACCTTGTCGGGATCTACCTCGATACCCTTTTCACTGACAATGAAACCTAGGAGTTTTCCAGATCTCACGCCGAATGTACATTTGTTGGGGTTCAGGCGAAGCCGATATTTCCTCAGACGTTGAAACATCTTTAGCAAATATTCAACATGTTCCTCTTCATTTCCTGATTTGACAATCATGTCGTCGACATATACTTCAATTTCTTTGTGTATCATGTCGTGGAAGAGAGTAGTCATGCCCCTTTGATAGGTAGCACCCGCATTTGTTAAGCCAAAAGGCATCACTTGATAACAAAAGGTGCCCCAAGGTGTAATGAAAGATGTTTTTTCTCTATCTTCAACAGCCATTTTAATTTGATTGTATCCAGAAAAGCCATCCATGAAGGAGAATACCTTAGATTTGGCAGTATTGTCGACCAATATGTCAATGTGGGGTAAAGGGAAGTCGTCTTTTGGACTAGCTTTGTTCAAATCTCGGTAGTCGACGCACATCCGAACTTTACCGTCCTTCTTGGGAACAGGCACTATGTTGGCTAACCACTGAGGGTATTCTGATGTAACAAGAAATCCAGCATTAATTTGCTTTTGCACTTCCTCTTTGATCTTGAGGGCCATGTCAGGGCGAGTTCTTCTCAACTTCTGCTTGACTGGCGGACATTCAGGCTTTAAAGGTAGATGATGCTCCACAATCTCAGGATCCAATCCTGGC
Organism: Medicago ruthenica; assembly: GCA_018208015.1. Lineage (NCBI taxonomy): Eukaryota > Viridiplantae > Streptophyta > Magnoliopsida > Fabales > Fabaceae > Medicago > Medicago ruthenica. Next base: position 60,554,297 of record CM031373.1, read on the forward strand.
ATATCTTGGTATGACCATGCAAAGATATCCACATATTCTTCAAGAAGCTTGATGATTCTTTCTTTGACGGACGCATCCAACAATGCCCCGATCTTGATTTCTTTCTTGTCCTCTTCGGAACCCAAGTTGATAACCTCTATTGCTTCTTCATGAGGCTGAATAGTCTTCCTCTCTTGTTCTAATAGACGCTTGATTTCGTCCGGAATTTCTTCATCCTCTTCCTCTTCCGCTTCGTAAACAGGGAATTCAAAGTTGGGAGAGAGCCTAGGGTTAAGGTGTTCAACGGGTTTATGGACGCTTAGTCTGCAAATGATGGATGATTGATTTTAGTGAAATGAGCGAAAATGCAAACTTTTTTTTGAAATTTAAAAAGAAAGAAAAATATACTTATGATTTTTTTGGTTTTTTGTGTTACCATTTTTCGAAAAAAAGACAATAAGACAACAAAATAGAAAGGTCGTGATAAAAACGACAAACTTCATTGATAATAATAGTACTTTAAACAAGCCCTACATGAGTCCTTCTTCGCTTTGGGCAAGACGAAGGGATCTTTTTTTTTGAAAACGATAAATAAATAAACACATTACTTTGACAATTGAATAACAGAAGGAACGTCGACAGCGTCCCAATTGCAGCAAACTCCTCCGGGCGTTACATGGACATGTGCTGCTTCTTCTGGCCCATCTTTAGTGATGGCATTAGTTTCTGCTGTGGAATGGACGGAACTGGCGCTGTGGAAAATGTCCTTGAGCGATTCAATGCTAGCGCTTGGTTCGGCAACTCTTGTGGTTGAAGTGAAACCCAAACCTTCTCTATGCCTACGCTCCGGGAGGCTTATCGTCTTTCCCCAACCCGGGAGTAAATCATCTCGCACTGTCCTTTGTGCACTTTCGTAAGAAACCATGGATGCTCCTTTCTTTGTGGCACTCTCATCATCTAAGGAAAGACCTTGGAATGATGTCCCATCAACGGTATCAGCACCGATGAACGAGAAGGCCGACAGATGGCTGACTAACAGAGCTTCCTCCCCTCTCACAGTGACTAGCTTTCCATTCTTCACAAATTTTAGCTTTTGGTGAAGTGTGGACGTTACTGCTCCGGCTTCATGGATCCATGGACGTCCTAACAAACAACTGTACGCTGCTTGTATGTCCATTACTTGGAAGGTGATTTGAAATGTGTGCGGCCCGACTGTGACGGGCAGATCTACCTCTCCAATTACTGATTTTCTTGAGCCGTCAAAGGCTTTAACAACCACCCCACTTGGCCTCATGGGGGTCCCCTGGTAAGAAAGCTGGTCAAGGGTTGTCTTGGCCATTACGTTCAATGAAGAGCCGGTATCTACAAGTACGTTTGATAAAGCATCCGACTTGCAGTTTACCGAGATATGTAATGCCAAATTGTGGTGCCTTCCTTGCTCCGGGAGTTCCTCATCACTGAAGCTTAAGTTGTTACATACAGTGATGTTTCCGACAATGCCCCCGAATTGGCCAAGGGTTATATCGTGCTCCACGAAGGCCTGGTTCAAAACCTTCATCAATGATTCTCTATGTGCTTCGGAGTTTAACAGTAAGGACAGCATAGAGATTTTCGAAGGTGTTTGCAACAACTGGTCCACAACCTTATATTCGCTTTTCTTGATTAGTTTCAAAACCTCATCAAGATCCGAATCGGTATTTGCCCCACTGGATTGACCTACATCTTTGTTTGTGCAGGGGTCTTGGGTTTGCCTTGGTTCAAATACCGGGGTATTGACCTTTTCTTGGACTACTGCGGGAAGAATCCGTCCACTCCTTAGCACCTTGCTACTGTCCGTGATATTACCGACAGGGGCTAAAGGAGGAATTGGTACCTCTTGACCTTCATTCACCATGGTTGCAAGGTATTTGTAAGGAACTGCCTTGTTGGAAGTGTATGGGGCAGGCCCTGGTAAGCATATTATGAGAGGAGTAGCGGCAGGCTTCTGGCTGCTGGGGGCTAACTCCAAGTAATCCGGGATATTAAATTCCGGGATTATAACACATATGCTTTTGTCCTTTTTTGTAACAACAAGCTCCCTTTTGTCCAATAGTCCTTGTATGTCATTTTGGATTTTCATACATCCTTGAGGACTCACTGAGCATTCTTCACAACTAGCATGATCGTGCTCGAACATAGCTGCCCTACACATCTTGATGTGCAGTGGAACTAGAGGCGTCTTGATGTCTTGGGCCTTCAAAATAGGACTGGCTCCTTGACATTCTTGAACCATGTTGATAGAGGAGACATGGTTTGGCAGTGGGTTAGTTTGGACATTTGGGTTTGAGTCCTTGAAGGTTAGCACTTTAGTACGGACTAGCCTTTGGACCTCATTCTTTAGAGCGAGGCAACGTTCAACGTCATGTCCCGATGCCCCTTGATGGTATGCACAAGTAAGGTCGGAGCGATACCACGGGGGTAACACGTTTGGTACGGGAGGTGGTGCCTTTGTTTGCACGAGGTTCCTCGCAAGTAAAGCCGGGAGCAAGTCCGCGTACTTCATTGGTATCGGATCGAATGCCACTCTTGGGCGATTCTGAGGATTAAACGGTTGTTGAGGCGCTTGAGGTCGGAATTGTTGCTGACCTTGCGGGCGTTGTTGTTGATAATATGGTTGTGGATTTTGTGGAGGTTGTTGTTGTTGATATGCTGGTTGATAAGGAGGGGGAGGCCTTTGTGGGACCTGGATCTGGTAGTTTGGAGGTGTTGAGATGGTAGGTGAAATAGCAGAGATATGTGGATATGTTGAGTACCCTTGATGAGGTCCTCCATGGCCAATCATGCCGATATCTTGCTCTTTCTTCCTTGGGTAGCCACCCCCGAATCTCTTAGTGCTGCTTGATGGAGCACTTTCTTTCACTAAGCGTCCCTCTCGGACCGCATCCTCCAAACGTACGCCCATGCTTACCATCTCGGTGAAGTCACTTGGCGCACTTGCAACCATTCGTTCATAATAAAAGGAGCCAAGAGTATTCAAAAATATCTTGGTCATTTCCTTCTCTTCAAGAGGCGGGCTGATCTGAGCCGCTATCTCCCTCCATCTTTGTGCGTACTCCTTAAAGGTCTCTTTGTCCTTTTGGGCCATGGCCCGGAGTTGGTCCCGGTCCGGGGCCATGTCCAAATTATATTTGTATTGGCGGACAAACGCCTCTCCCAAGTCATTGAAGGTTCGGATTTTAGTACTATCCAAACCCATGTACCACTTTAAAGCGGCACCGGTTAAGCTATCTTGGAAATAATGGATGAGGAGCTGATGGTTGTCGGTTTGCGTTGACATCTTCCTTGCGTACATTACCAAGTGACTTTGCGGGCAAGTATTCCCTTTGTACTTTTCAAAGTCCGGGACCTTGAATTTAGGAGGGATCTTGACATTGGGTACAAGGCAGAGATCACGGGCGTCCTTCCCGAATAAATCTTTCCCTCGGAGGGCCTTAATCTCCTTTTGCATTTCCTCGAATTTTTCTTGGAAATCTGCCATCTTATCTTGGGCACCTACACTTTCGGTATGAAAGATAGGCCCGTGATCATATTGAGTGGTATGGACCACTGGCGTTGTGAAGGCCACAGTAGCCCGAGGGAAGGTAATCTCGGGTTGAGATACCGGAGCTTCTAGGAGAGTAGTGGGAATTGGGATAGACTCTTCACCAAACTCAAAAGGCATGCCCCACGTACAGCCGAGGGGTTTAGAGTGTTGTAGAGTATCGACATGCGATGTTGAAGTCGAAGCAAATGCTGATGCTTGTTCTTGAGAACTGGAGGGAGGAGGAGGTGTCGGGATTTGTGCGGCAGCTAGCAGCTTCACTAACTCCGTTAGTTTTTCCATCTCCATTTTCATAGACGTTAGTTCTTCACGAAGCTCATGATTCTCTTGCTCTAAATTCTCCATTTTCTTCTTTAAGGCTGCTCGAGTGTTGTAGGCGTGAGTTGCTTCGAGACGATGAGCCACTTCTCTTTGATTAGAATGACGTGCTTGTAATGCGAACGCCGATGAATTGGATTGTAAGAAATCCTGGTGATGAGAAGGAAAATAAGTTTTGGGTACGAAAGCAGACATATGCATGTTATGGATGATATTAATGCAAATGCATGAAAAGATTTTTTTTATGTTTTAGGGAATTGCAAGACTTTTGGTATTTTTTTTTTTGCAACTTTTTTTTTTTGTAAAGGCGTTGAGATAAAGAGAAACATAGATAGCAAAATGATTTTTCATTGATAATCCAAAGAGTCGTACAAACAGGCGAATTACAAAATTCTAGACTGCCTCAATTTTCTCCCTAAAGTCACTTATCATAGCTTTACAAAATTCAACAAAACTAATGACTTCGGAAGGAGTGTTCAAGGGATGTATTGCCGCGTTAGCCGCCTCCAATCTTGTAGGGATGGTTTCGATCACATCATTGGCCAACTTGGCTAGTCTTGAAAATAAATTCTTCCAATGTACACCCTCGTCACGGAGTACTCGAAAAAGAGTTCCGTTTTCAACTGAATCGACCAAGTTCATAAAGCGGTGTTCCCACCCCTCATTCTTTCTCTTGAGATCTTCACAAACCTCTCCTTGGTGATCACTGAATTTCTGGAATTCTTCGAGATACTCTTGCTCTCTTCTTAATTCCATTTGGCTTCTTTCAAACGCTTTTTCCAACACTTCCCTTTGCAGCCTTTCATTCAACACATAGCCTTCATATTTGCTTGCCATGATGTTGAGCTGTTGCTTTGTGATCTCAAGTTCTTCCTTTAGCTTTCCCCTTCCAACTTGAGATCTCTTCCATAGCTCCTTTAGCTCGTGGATGTTATCCAGGAGTTCATCCCGCTCTAGATTCTTATGTTTGAGCTGAGAATTTGCCCCTCCCAAGCAATCTTGCACTTTACGCTTGTCATCCTCTTCAAGCCTTAACCTCTTGCTGCTACTTTCAATGGTCTTGTCTTTTTGGATTCCCTCCCTTTTTAGCTCACAATTCTCTTGAATAGTTTTGAGTAAAGTAGCTTGCAATTCTCTTTTGCCTTTGTTGAGCTGCACAATGGTGGCTTTGAGCTCATTTGCTTCCTCTATTGAGATAGGAATTGGTTCGGGGGACCTAGGTGGAATGGGGGCTTTGACCACAAAAGGTAGTTTCACCTTTTGGACCCTTTCCTTGACCCACTGTCGGTAAGTTTCTTTGGTGGCGCCAATCTTGCGTTTCCCACCATTTTCCTTCTTGTTAATACTTCCCCATGCTCGAATAATTTTTTGCAACACCACCGGGTCTTTAGCGCCTAAGTCATGCAACACTAGACATTCCAAGGATTTTTCTTCGGGTTTATCCCACATAGGATGTCCCAATTGCCTTAGAGACAGGATTGGATTGTAGTTTATGCATGATTTGGATCCTATGAGCGGCACATTTGGAAACTCTCCACAACTGATGATGATTTCTTTAATGTCGAGTTTCCTTGGATACCAACGAATCATGTTTTCGGTGAGGGAGGCCAAAAACTGAGACCATTCATTCTTATCCATCTTGTTCATCCGCGATTGGTCCACGCACATGTGTGATGTGAACCAATGATATAGTAAAGGAAAACAACAAATAATATTGCCCCATAACTTCTCATGACGCATGTGGAGAGTGTAGTACACATTGGCCAAAAGTGCGGGAATTGGATCCTTGTCCTTTGTGAGCACAGCCCAAAAGACACTGATTGCGGCAAAATCAATGAAGTTTTCGGTGGATGGAAATAGTACCAAGCCATAAATAAGGAGGGCTAGCACATTATTGAATGATTTCATATCCCGGGACGCGGCAAATTCACGAGCTTTTTTCTCTAAATAACTTCGGAGAAAACCGGGAGCTTTCCCTCTAGTCTTCACATTGCTAACAAACCCGGATACCTCAATGTTTAGAGCTTCCGCCAATTTTTCAACCTTGGGAGAATGGCCAATTTCCACATACGGGCCTTTGCCTTTAGGAGGAATGCCCACAATCCTTTCGAATTCTTCAAGTGTGGGTGCTAATTGGAAATCTTGAAATAGGAAACTTCTCAACGGGGGGTCATAAAATTGTGCTAGTGCCGTAATGGCGTCCGCCCGAACATTTGTGAACAAGAGGTCGAGGATGTCCCCATACTTGAAGACAAAAGCACTCTTGGGAATTGCAGTTAACTCGGCACTCAAAACTCTAAGACTTTCCAAATCTGGGAGTTCGACTTTCAAAGTCAAAGTTCTTCTTTTCTCGGAGCCCATGTTTAACTTGTTAGCCATTTGCAATACACCTTTAGCCTTTGCGATTCCCTAAAAATAAACTTATATATCAAAAAATGATTTTATGCATGTGGATGCAATGCATGTATGTTTTATGCGAGTATGGATAAATGGGAAAAAGCTTAAAGGGATGGCTCCCTACGAGGGTTTAGCCCTACGTGCTTTCTACATCGAGGTTCTCACCAAGGTAACTCTATGATTTTTGAGTTTAAGAGTACCTAAGGTCATGGAGGCATCTCGGAATTTTGCCATAATAACGGATTAACCATTATATGACAATCTTTCGCGAGTGCGTCCTCTAGATGAAGTTTGAAAAAGGTTCTACGAAGAAGGTCCTTAGAGTTAAGGGTCCAATTCGGAATTTTGCCATAATAACGGGTTAACCATTATATGACAACCTTTCGCGAAGAGGACCATCTCTAAGCGGGGTCTTCATATTGACTAAACGAGATGTCTATCTCGAAAGCCAATACTACGCAACCACCATCCTAAGCCTATGTGTTCTTTCAAACTCGGGTGTAGAGTTCCACTCAAAAATGTGTTTTGGATACCACAACCTCAATGTAAATGTAAAAAGCATAAATAACATAAAAGGCAAAAAATAAAATGAAATGAAATGAAGAAAATAAAAGCATGAATAGACAAACATTTAAGGCAAACAAAACTAACACTAAAAGCTAAACCGACTAACTAGGGTTGATTCTCACGAAAAACACACTCCCCAGTGAAGTCGCCATTTTTGTCGCGTCGAATTTCGGATATCAAGCTATTGACTAGCATTGAATCACTAAATTTAAATCACGACTGAACTTTTAATTTTTCGGGGAAAAAAGGAAAAAAGTTCTAAATTACCTTGATAAAAGAGATTTTGGGTTCGGGAATCGATTATGCGAGGAGAAGGTATTAGCACCCCTCACATCCGTTGTACTCAACGGGACCCATTAGTTGGTTTAGCGTTTAATTGTGTTAGTTTGTTTGCCAAATGTTTGTAAAAGGAATTAATAAAAAATAAATGAGAAGTGATTAAAAGATAATAAACCTAAAAAAAATAAACAAGAAGAAAAAAAAAAGATTAAAAGACTAGAAAAAAAAAAGAGTTTTTATTAATGTGCTTGACAAGAGTTCAATCTTGCTCCTACGTATCTCCCGGTGCGATGGAGAATTCAAAGCTTACGTAGTTCTTTGTAGCAAATATTTTGTGTGTAGGTTGATTTTAAACGGAGGACGAATAAACGAAAGCGAAGTGTTTACCTCGTTTCCGAATATTCGGGGAAGCGTCGGGTGTCTACCCAAGTTTTCCTTTTTCACTCACAGAAAGAAAATTGTTTTTTATGTTTTGGTATGTTGAAAATAGAATGATAATTTGATAAAAAAAAAAAAAGAATACATGAAACGTTGTTCAAAAAGGAAGAAAATGTTTTTTTGTTTTTTGATTTTTTACTTGGAGTTAAAAAGAAAATAAATATGATAAACTAAGCTAACCGCGAGGAAATAAAACGATCGTTGGATAAAAAAGATTTTTATGATTATGGATTAAACTAAAAAACAATGCATATTTGTATATATATGTTCCTAAATGTACATGCAAATGACATAAAGAAAGGATGCAAAAATAAAATGAATGAAATAGAAATAATAAATAAAATAAAATAAATAAATAATAAAGAATGCATGAGATAATATGATAGGTAAATAAATAAATGAGATGTAAAAAAACAATAAAATACTAAAAGGAAATAAATAATAAAAAGGAAAAAAAAAAAAAATTTGCAAAGAAAATAAAAGAAATAAAAATTTGGGAGGTGTAAAAATTAAAACTGGGGGGTGCTAGTAGTAGAAAACTAAGTCTGATTGAGAGAAAAGGCCCAAAAGGCATTGGGCTTTCGTAAATTAATCTGGGCCGTCTGATTAATCAGACGGCCCTGATCAAACACAGGGTAAAAATAACAAGGGCCGTATGATTAAAAAATCAAAGGCCAGGAGAGCGTGGGTGTACGCTAACGCATACACCCTGCCACACAGAAACAGGGAGGGGTATTTAAACCCCTTCCTTCACAATTTTCTTTCATTCTTCTCATCTTCTTCTCTCTCTTACCCGCCCTCTCTCTCTAGCTCTCCCCTCTCTCTAGTTTTCTGGCCGGCCAAGGGAGGTGTTCCGGCGTGGTGGCCGCCGGCCAACGCGGCGGCGCCACCGCGCCGGAGAGTAAAAATGCTCTTTTTTCAAAAAAATTTCTTCTTTTCCTATATCCTTTTTCTTTCTAAACCCAAATCCGAACCTATTTTTTCGAAAATCCTTACCAAAAAGCGTAGATCTAAGTTTTAAAAATACCAAAAAATTCACCTTTTTTCCTCTTTGTGGTTCGGTTCTGTGCTTTCTTTGTTGTGACCGTGTGTTTTCGTGTGTTTTTTGTGTGGTACTGTGTGTATGCTTGCGTGAGTATGTGTATGGGTTGTGATTTGCGTGCGTGTTTGGCTGGGTTTGTTGAGCTGTGCGTGTGAGTTTGAGTGAGGGTTATGCGTGGTTGCCTTGCTGTGTTGTGGTTTGGTGTGAGTTCGTGTGTGTGGATGTGTTGGTGAGTGAAAATGGTGCTGGTTATGTGGTGTTGTTGTGCGAAAATGATGAGTGGTGTGTTGTTTTTGTGGAAATGTTTAGGTTGCTGGAAATGTTTGTTTTAGTTGTGTTGGAAAATCTGCTTGTGTTAAAAAAAAATTCCTTCTCAAAATTTTCTCCTTTTTTTTTTTGCTGTGGTGCTAATTCTGTTAAATAGAGGAACATTAAGCTGCTTGTCAGCTTAATGACTCACTAATCTTGCAAGTTGATCTGGTTTTGGATAGAATTTAAGCAACATTAAATGGGATGTGATTCCTGGATTTTTTGCAGGTTTGTGATGATGATTTTGGATAGAATTGAAGGTTTTGTGATGATGAAAAACACTGTGAAAGGGGGCGCCCCTGCCACTGTTGTTGTTTGTTGACTGTGTTGACTTGGACCAAAAAAAAAAAATAAAAAGAATAATAATAATAGTAATAAATAATAATAATGATAATAATAATACAAAAAGAAATAAATAAATGGTAATAATGGTAATAATAAAAATAACAATAAATGACAATAAATAATAAAAACTGAAATTAAAAGTAAAGATAAAAAGTAATAAAAATAAAATAAATAAACGAGACAAAAATTGACATGAGGTATTTTAAAATACCTCCCTGCCGAAATTTCGTCTGAAACGACGAGAATTCTCGGCCTTTTTTTAAAAAAATGCGTAAAACAAGACAATAAGTAAAACGAGACGAAAATGGGTCAAAAAATGGGGTATGACACTATGGTTTGTACTAGACCTGACATATGTGCAGTAAGTCTTGTAAGCAGGTACATGTCGAATCCTGGAAAGGCTCACTGGCAAGCATTGAAGTGGATTCTAAGGTACATAAATGGGTCTCTGAACAGAGTCCTGATTTATGGTGGAGCCTTGGGTGAAGATAGTAAAGCAGTAATCGAAGGATATGTCGACTCTGATTATGCAGGTTGTATGGATTCCAGAAAATCTATTTCTGGATATGTTTTCACTATGTTTGGCACGGCAATTAGTTGGAAAGCAACACTTCAGAAGGTTGTAGCATTGTCAACTACTGAAGCAGAGTATATTGCCCTCACTGAAGCTGTGAAAGAAGCACTGTGGCTTGAAGGTTTTGCTAAGGAGCTGAAACTTCAAGGTCGAACTATCACTGTTAAATGTGATAGTCAAAGTGCAATACATCTGTCGAAGAATTCAGCCTATCATGAGCGAACGAAGCACATTGATGTGAGGCTGCATTTCGTCAGAGGAGTAATCGAGCGTGGAGAAGTCCAAGTGCTGAAGGTTTCGACAGATCACAATGCTGCTGATATGATCACCAAGACATTGCCAAGTTGCAAGTTTTTCCACTGTATGCAGTTGGTAAAGCTGCAAGAAGAAAGCTAGCTGGTTCATTGATTTTAGAGTTTGTTCCAAGGTGGAGATTTGTGAGATATTGGAACGAACTCTAGGGTAGCTTCTGGTTCGACAGGGAATAAGCATGAGGTCGAAGATTGTTCGCATGCTGCTGTCGAAGTAGTGCGTGTTGTAGTCGAAGTTGTTCTAACATGCATTAGTGGATATTGCTAGGTTTGTTAGCATATCGAATTGGGCCTGTTTGTTATGTCCAATTGTTTAAGTTAGCTTGTACCCTAAGTTAGCTTGTAATGGGTAATTGTGAAAAAGCTCATTAGTTAGTATGTTAGGTTTATTATAAATAGCATACTAGTCTCTCATCTTAGTAGACGGCAAATCCTAATTTAGGGTGAGAGGGTTATTTGTTATTCTTGTAACGCTTGTAATCTTGTTTTAAAGAGAAAGTAAAGAATAGCAGTTATAACCAATCCTTGTTGTTCTTCTTGTTTTTTCATTCTTTTCCCTTACCCTTGTGCTTCTTAATCACCGGAGAAACAGTTTATACTTTGTTCTTGACATCGTTTTTCACAACAGTGAGAGAGATGGAAGAAATTTTGTTGAGAGAGAGAGAGAGAGAGAGTTGTGGGTGAGACAGAATTTCGAATTGGTGAAATTTTGAAATTTAAACTATGGAGGGATAATGATCGTAAAATGACCAATTTATCCTCAGTTTTGGAGATTTTGTAAAGGCGGTGTAGGAAGTTCAATTAGATTTTATATTCTTAGGTTGATAGTAGAAGTATGCGTATAGTTTTCTAAGTTGTGGTGGTTGATAATCAATGTAGGTGATACGTCAATATTAGGTAAGTAATATGTTTAAACATAATCTCTTATACTTTATGAAAAAAGCACACTATGGAGGGATAATGATCTTAAAAAAAACACGTAATCTCTAATTCTTTAAATGATATATTAAATAGCTATAAAACTACTATTTTACCGATTCGTAAAGAGCGTCTAATAGCAACCTTAGTGCATGATGCACTATGCCCAATTTTTTTCCAAATGATAGCAACGATAGAAAACTTGTATTGAAGTATGCATGACATTGACATGACAAAAAGCTTAACTAAAACTCACTGTGCATCAACTATAAAACCAACCTCAAAAAAATATCAAGCCTAGTTTACAAATAAAAAAACTTAAAGGTCAAGTTTAAGTTCTTGAGTAAATCACACTTCCCTCCCCATAGAGATGTTTAAATTACACTATCCTCCCCTTTGTCAAAACAAGCACTTTTCTCCCCTCTTATGCAAGATATATAAGAAAAAATTACACTGTCCTCCTTTTAAAGAAGCTTGAATCACATTTTCATCTTCTATTATGTTAAAATCTACAATTTTTTCCGTTAATATTTTTTCTCAGCAGTATAGCAACGATAAATTTAATGCGTGAAGGACAGTAAAAAAGGTTGCAGATCCATCTTATTACAGTCAAAATTCAAATACATATTTTTTCTATTTTTTTATTCACAATATAATTAAGGTATGGTTTTCAACTTTATTATAAAATATGAAACAATACAAAATAAAATTAATTTTGAAAAAATTACTAAAAAAATGGGTATTAAAAATTATATTTTATATTTTAAATCATTAAATTACACTCTCATCCCCTCAAAGATGCTTGAATTACACTTCCCTCCTCTCTTGTGTTAAAATATACACTTCCTTCCCCTCTTATTCAAAACATATTGGAAAATATTTCACTCCCCTCCCTTGAGAGAAGCTTGAGTTACATTTCTCTCCCCTCTTATATTAAAATCTACGCTTTACTCCCTCAGTAATTTTTATTTCTAATAATCTGGCAAAAAAATATTATACCACACTTCGAAGAAAAATAGTATTGCGGGTCCATTTTTATATAACGTAACACCCATACTAAATTGTCTAGAATATTTAGCATGTGTATTAAACTTGATACATGATACATTAAAATTACAGCAGAATTTCTTTTTGAATGAATACAGATATAATACAAGTTCGTACATCCAGTAAAATCTAACATCTAACAATGTATGCACTTCTTGTACATTATTGACTACACCTGGGAAATATCTAAATTGGTACGAATCGTGCATATAATGTAAATCATCCGACTTCCTCCTGCTGATCTCCGGCACGAACCCTTCTGCCTGCGAACAATCTGCTTGTCTGAAAAAACTAAAAGGGATTGGGGTGAGACAAGATGTCTCAGTGAGTTCCACATATCCTAGGTTGTAGGCGACCTCAGGGAACCTATGATCGCCATTTGTCTCTACATGACCCTATTTAGGGTTTACTGTTTTATTCTGCATAACTTAGCGATCAGGGGGAAACTAGGATCGCTGTCTATTTACTATCATAAGTCTTATCATATTCATTATGTTTTCAAGCTTTAAGTTAGAAGGTTAACGTTGATCAGACAATTATTATTTGGGTTCATTTTATGGAATGCATCTGAGTGGAGTAACCCCGGAGTACATCCCCATCATACCAGTGAAAATTCCTATCTGAGGCTAACACCGGACACCTCTTATTGCTGCGTGGACAACCCTCTCGAAGAAGTCCCATGCGGACTAATCTGGAGCCTGCTGCACGCAACTTATACGTGTGGATAACCCTCTCGGAGAAGTTCCATCCGGCATAATCCGGAGCCTGCTGGACACGTTTAACTTAATCTTATCATTCTTATATATATATATACACACACACACACACACACACACACACACACATAGGAGTCGTCATGAAGGTTCCCTAGAGGGCTGACCTATCCATAATAAATCTGAAGCTTACCTGAGCCACAACTGGTCAATGTGTGTATACACACACACACACATGTCAGTATAATCTATGTATCATATATCTAGTGTATCTTGGTTATGAGTTGTCTAAATTCTAACCCATAGCTAGCATTATATCATATGTTCTTCGCTCGATGTTAATGCTCGTATTCAAACGTATAAATCCTTGTTTTATTTGTAGAAACTCATTTTTAAACAGTTAAGATCCGTTGGTGTGACACAGGAGGTTTTAAGAAAAGGTAAAAATCAGGACTAATTCGCTTGGCAAAGTAAGGTCTCGCTTAGCGAAGCACAACCCAGAATTGGTTGCAAGGCTCACTTAGTGAATTTGAACTTCGCTCAGCGAAGTTAGTCAGTAGCGAAATGCTCTGCCCCTCGCCCAACAAGCTCTTGCTCGCTTAGCGAGCGCAGCAGAACATCAGCTTCTGCAATTCATGTTTTCCTGCAAAAACGATTGTTTCAAGTTCCAAATCGCATCTGTAACACACCCAGATCATATTAATTTCATAAAACAGGTTAAACTCCAAGGATTCACACTAATTGAAACTTGCATCAACAAAAGGGTAAGATTTAAGGTAATTCTTAAGCACTTATTCCATTTAGCTCACTCAACCCATAACCCAGGGAGAATCTAACATCTAAAGGAACTCACCTCAACAACTCTAGATTCTCTGAACAACTTCTCAACAGCTTAACCACTCATGGCAGCTTTTCCCCAAAACAGCTTATTTACGGCTTATGGCTTATGAACATTCCAATTTCGATTCAAACCCCACAACAACAACCCAAACGTGTATAGACGCCGCATAAACCATGACTGCAACAACTTAATTCGTGAATTAATCACTTATGGCAGATTTCATCCAAAACAACTTATTTCGCAAAAACCTACGCCAAACCCGTAAGCAGTTTCCAGCATGATTGTCCAACTTCAAACCCGTTTTCTGTGCTCGTTTCTAATTCATACCATACAAAATTTATATTCAAACTGAAGGAAATTGAGTGTAGAATCCAAAAATCCATGATCCTCTTCTGTACTTCCTCGCTAGGCGAGTCCTCATTCTCGCTTAGCGAGCCTTCAAGCAATTCCTTCTTATGTTATGAGCCTATTCCAACTACCAACCACTCTGATTACCACGATTGAAAGAATGATCAACTCGTTTTGGTGGGGGTATGGCAGGACTTCGCAGAGAGGTATCAATTGGCTGAGTTGGGAGAAACTATCTATGCACAAGAATAATGGTGGGATGGGTTCAAGGATCTTTCGGCATTTAATCTCGCTATGTTGGGGAAACAAGGCTGGAAATTCCTTACTGACCCTCATTCTCTTGTTTCTCGCATTTTTAAAGCTAAATACTTCCCTTCTCAATCCTATCTCACTGCTCAAATTGGGCATAATCCGAGTTTTGTGTGGCGTAGCATTTTGCGCGCTCGTTTTATTGTGCGCGGCGGGGCGAGATGGAGTATAGGTTCAGGCGCCACAATTCCAATTCTTGATACACCTTGGCTGTCTGATGGTGCATGTGTTGATGGTAATATGGCAGGGGGACACCTGGTGAGTAATCTTACTGTTCATAGTTTGTTGTCCGCTCATGGTAAGTCTTGGAATGTGCCTCTAATTCGACAGGTTTTTAGTCACTACATAGCTGATCTCATTCTGAATACGCCTCTGTGTGAACAAGTTAAAGAGGATAGCTTAGTCTGGAGAGCGGAAAGAAATGGTTGTTACTCTGTTCGAAGTGCTTATAGACTGTGTGTTGAAGAGCTTGTTGATGTTTCTCACCTCCATTGTCCGGGCAATTGGCGGGACATTTGGAGACTCACAATCCCACCAAAAGTTAAGCATATGTTATGGCGTATGTGTCGCGGTTGTCTTCCTACAAGAGTTCGTTTGCAGGCTATGAAGCTCGGATACTTCAAAATGGAGACGTATCCGTATCGGATACGTTTCGGATACCGATACTCCGCGGATACTCTCGGATACGTACCCACGGAGTATCGGAATTAATTATTTTAATTTAAAATATATATTTTATCGGATACTTATATGATACTCAGCAGATACACAAAGATACTTATTAGATACTTCACAGAGACGTATCCTGGAAAAAAAATGAAGGGTAAAAAAGTGAGTGTGTGTTATGAAAATTCAATGGAGATGTACATGATTCAATTTAAGATATGAATCACTATAATTGGTTTCCGATTAACCAATTAAAAATTATGTTTTTGGTGGATGAAAGTAACGAGAAAGAAGATTCAATCAATCAACATTAAACAAACTTTGTTTTGAGTTCTTTTATTGATGCATTTGTTGATATCCTAACATATGAATGAAAATGGAATATGATTTATACGAAAAATGTTTCATTTTTTATTTTGATCACATGTATTATTTTTTTGTAAATTGTGACTTTTATGATTATATAGTATTGAAGAGTAATGAATGCTTTTTTTTTTCAAGTATTTTACACGCATATAAATTTTAATATAAATATTTTGTTAACGTATCTTAGCCGTATCGTATCCTAAATTTTAAAAATTTCGCGTATCCACGTACCCGTATCGTATCATACCCGCACCCGTACTAAGTATCCGGGCTTCATAGTTTGCAGGATAAGGGGATTACATGTCCGACGAATTGTGTAAGTTGTAGTTCTGCTTATGAGGACCTAAATCACCTTTTATTCGAATGTCCTTTTGCTATTCATGTGTGGTCTTCAGCTGGAATGTGGTATGATGTCCAACATGTGGCCATTCATACAGATTCTGCTGTTAATTCCATCTTTTATCTGCTTCAAAATCTACCCTCGAATCTTCAACATCGATTCGCGGCAATTTGCTGGAGCTTATGGAAGCATAGGAACCTCAGGATTTGGGAGGGTGTTTCCGAGGTTAGTGCACACGTCGTTGACAGTGCACGACAACTGATGGACGACTGGCAAGAAGCCAATCTACCGCGCGTTGATGCGCTCCTGCAAGCTGGCGCTCAGCAGATGCCTCTTGCTGCCCACGCGCACCCTGCTGCTGTCCGGGTGCAGCCTGCTGTTTATCAGCCTCACCACCTGGCAGCAGCTGCTGTCACACACTGGGTGCCGCCTAGCAGTGGTTGTTACAAGTGCAACATCGACGCGGCTTTTTCGGAGCGGTTCCATCGGACAGGTATAGGCGTTTGTGTACGCGAAGAGACGGGGACTTTTGTGCTTGCTAAGGTACTACAATTTCAACACATTTATCCTGTTGCAATTGGCGAAGCTTTGGGTCTGTTCCATGCACTTCAATGGATGAAAGATATGCAATTAGATAATATCGAATTTGAGACAGATTCGAAGATCACAAGAGATGCATTCCATTCACGCATGAAAGACATTACCGAATTTGGAAGCATCATTGGTGCGTGCCGAGAGTTATTCTCCTCTTCTTTTACAAACTTCAGGGTCGAGTTTATTCGGCGACAAGCGAATGTGGCGGCTCATGCCTCAGCAAGAGAAGCCACTACTTTAGCTAGTCCCATTATCTATTATGATATCCCTCGTTGTATTGAAACTATCATTATTAATGAAATGCTATAAGCATATTTTCTTCAAAAAAAAAAAAAGAGTTGTCATTAAATTTGCTATATTATTTTACCTCATCTTCCCAACTAGAGTTTTGAAAAGAATGCAAATGTTTGTCTTTCATATGTAAATATTGTTTAGGTTTAGACACTTTTAAAAAAAGACTTTAGATTTAAATAATTGTAAAATAGTTTAGAATTAATTAATTAATTGATTTTAATTGTATATAAATTTAAATAATGTCGGGTTGCGGGCGCGGGCTGGACATTAGAGTGTCCGTACGCGCACCGTACCCATTCAAATTTCCGGCTAGTTATCCGAGCTCAAACTCATACCCATAAATGCAGGTATTTACCCGTCTATTGCAGGTATTTCTGCGGGTGTCCAACGGACTTGGGTTAAATTGTCATCCCTAAATGAGGGGGTATAATTTATTTTAGGTTTTTGCTTTGAAAGAAAGTGTATGTATATTATAACATAATTCAAGCTTCTATTAAGTGAGAAAATATAATTTACTCTAAGTTCTTTATAAACAATCACTAAAGTAAAAATTATTTATATAAACTATGAATTGATTACATCTTATATGACAATTTAATCCAACAAAAAATAACCTAACTTACCCGCTTTAGTTCACCGCATTAAATATGCTCTAAGTTATAATTACAGACAATGATAAAAAAGATAAAAAAACTACACATATGTTATAATTTATTGCGTGATACAATTTGAAAATCTCATTTTAGCTTATGTTTGGATCAATGTTCACAATAAACTATTTTGTATCCCAATAAACTCCAAACGCGAAATTTCAGAAGTTACTAATTCAGACTTTTAAACTGTAGTACGTCTCTAAAGAAAAATATAACATGCGTAAACAAACATATGCTGAGTCGCACAAACGTGATAAACACGTTTGTTAATTATAGAAAGAAAAGTCAATTAAGTAAATTATATTTTTGGAGAACTCAATTAGTAATCATATCAAAAATAATTAATGATTTAAATAATTCTACACTCACTAATTCAAAGAACCTTAATCCAAATTTTTTTGGTAAAGATAATCAATTTCCTTTTTGTTAAAATTAATCAAGATTTTTCCTTATAACTATTTAGCATTTTTTCCTTAAACTAGTACTTGGACCCGTGCGATGCACGAGTGATTATCTCATTGACTAATAAATATGGTGGTTGATCATGAAATAAAATAATAGTTGTTGTTAGGGATGGGAATAGGCCAGGCCGTCCTACAGGGGCCTACGACAGGCCAGACCAGGCCAGACTTTTTCTTAAATAGAGAAGGCCTAGGCTTTTTTAGAAGCCTATTTAGCTTAAAAGGCCAGACCACGTGCCATTCAAAAAGCCTCTTAAGCCTATTAGGCCGGCCTATTTGAGTAAATATGATTAATATTATTTATTATTATAATATATTTTGTACTTTGAATTAAAATATAAATTCGTTAGTAATTTAAGTTTATTAGTATACATTAATTTTTAGCATATACAAATGTATTATTATAAACTAGAATTGAAATATGATGCAATATATAGTTAAATTCCCTAAAAACTCATGTTGATTACTAAAAGAGAGTTTAATCTAATTGATCTATTAGTTCGCTAGACTATTTAAACTTAGATCACATTGCTTACTTAAAGATGTTCATATGATATAGGCTTTTAAACATGCTAGCAGGCCTTATCAGGCTTTCAGAAGGCCAGGCTCAGGCCTCAAAAGTAAGCCTATGACAGGTCGCAGGCCAGGCTTAGGCCTTAAAAAATTTGGCAGGCCAGGCTTAGGCCTTGCAAAGCCTAGCTCGGCCTAGCCTATTCCCAACCCTAGTTGTTGTTGAACATGTGTTAATGCTTCCAAAAGACGATAACAACAACAGTAACAACAACAACCAAACATTATCCCACTAAGTGGGGTCGACTATATTGACCGACATATATCATATTGTTCTATCATAAACCATATTTAGATCCAACTCTTTGATCTATAAATCTTTCCTAACAGTTTCTCTTATAGTTTTTCTAAGTCTTCCTATACCTCTTCTAATATGACTATCATATATTTGATCTACTTTTCTTACTACATAATCTACAGATTTTCTCTCTACATGTTCATACCACCCAAACCTATTTTCCACAATATTTATACTATAGGTGCTACCCCAACTATCTTTACAATGTTGTCATTTATAATCTTATCGCAGCTAGTCTTACAACACATCCAACACAACAACCACATCTCCGCACACTTACTTTATTCTCGTGTTGGTTCTTAACCGCCTAACACTCTGTTCCATAAAACATCGATGGTCTGACAATTGTCTAATAATTTAAACTTCAACTTAAACGATACGTTTGTATCACATAAACCACCTGAGACTTTTCTCCATTTCAAGCATCCAACCATGAATACGATGATTTACATCTGCTTTATTTCTCCGTCATTTTGTGCTATGAACCCAAGATATTTAAACCGTGTAACTTGTATGATATGATCTCCAACTTTCACCTCTAAGGTAGAACTAATTCACCTTTTGCTGAAATTACATTACATATACTATGTCTTGCTTTTACTCGGACGAAAGTCATATGCTTCTAAGACTTGTCTCCAGGTCTCCAACATCCCATTAAATTCCTCCCTCGACTCTCCAATTAAGACTACATCATCTGCAAAAGGCATAAACCTCGGTGCTAGTTGTTAAGTGTATTTCATAAGTACATCCAAAACTAATGTAAAAAGATAAGAGATTAGAGTTGACCATTGTTCCAATCCTTGTTATGAAAAAATCATTGAAAATGCTTCCAAAAAACAAAGAATAAAATCCACAAAGTAATTTAGACTCCAAAATGTTGCGAGACTAATGAACTTTTATTTATAAGATATGCGATATGCAATCATTTTCTAAAAAGAATAAAGAAAGAGCAAAATATTATGAAGGAAATTTGCAACAACTTTTTTTGCCAAAAAGTTGACTAAGAGACTTAAAAACTTTTATATATAAGATATGCGATCATTTTCTAAAAAGAATAATGAAAGAGCTAAAAATTAGGAATTAAATCTGCAACAACTTTTTTGGCTCCCTAATGTTGTCTAAGAGACTTAAAAACTTTCATGTATAAGATATGTCATCATTTTTAAAAAACTAAAAAAGAGAGCAAAAAATTAAGAAGAAAATTTGCAACAACTTTTTTGGCTCCAAAATATTGTCTAAGAGACTTAAAAACTTTTATGCAACCATTTTCTAAAATAATAAAGAAAGAGCAAAAAATTAGAAATGAAATCTCCAACAACTTTTTTGGCTCCCTAATGTTGTTTAAGAGACTCCAGAACTTTCGTATATAAGATATGTTGTAATATCCCGCTAAATACTTGGATATTTATCAGTATTGAGATGATGCATCAGAGATATTAAGCGAAGGGCAATTTGGTAATTGTCATGCGGAGATTTTTTTATAAAAGGGTAATAACCCATATTTTCCCTCATTTCTCATCCTCTTTCTCTCTCTAAAAGTCACAAGTTTCCTCTCCTTCTCTCTCTATACCTCACGCCATTCTCCTTCCTCCCTCCATAATCATCAACTTCATTTTTTAAACACCCAATCCTCATGCAAGTAAGCAAGTTTATGACTCTTGGGCCAATTTGGAAGAAAGGAGCAAGAAATCAAGAAAAGGAAAAAGGGGCAAAAAGCTAGGGTTTTGGTGAAGAAGATTAGCAAAGAAGAAGCTATCAAGCTAAGGGTTTTGGAATGAAGGTTTAACAAGTTTTGATCAAGATTAAGGTGAGCTCCTAGAGGGTATAGATCCTCACCTTGCTATGCTTTGAGTTTTTAGCATTAAGAGCTAGATTTGCAAAATTTATGCCATAGATCCAATTGTTTACTAATTCCATGTTGAATTATGTTATTACTTATCAATATGTCTTAAGAGTTTATGCCATAAGCTGTTATGAAGATTGGGAGTGTTTGGATTAGTCTAAGAAGCAGAAATTTGGATCCTGCAAAGGAAGAAATCGGCCACCGATTTCATGGATTCGGCCACCGATTTTATGGCTCTTTTTCTATGTAACTTACGGCAAAAATCGGGGCCCGATTTATGCAAATCGGCCACCGATTTCACTTTCCCTCAAACTCATCTTTTTATTGATGATAGGCATGGTTTAAAGGTGGTATGGGTAAAGGGTAATACATTGGAAGATGAATACTCGAATTCTAAGTTATATAGAGGAGTGAAGGAGCTAGTAATGGGATTATCCCTTACTAAGCAACTCCATGTACACACTAAGTAAGTCTAAACCAAGAATGAACAATGATTAAGCTTAGAACCTTTTATAGGACGAACACTTATGAATAAAGTTATAGAGGTATCCCTTTTGGAATATATAGGCATGGGAATGTATAAGCAATTATAGTTACAGATATGTTTATAGTGTTGGTGCTCCAACAATTATAGGTGGCTTATGAGAACGATAAGCCAAGATTATATGTTACAGGTTATAGATTACAGAATGGTTATAGAATTAAAGTGACTGATTATATGTTCATATGTTATAGTTAAAGAATTAAAGATTAAAGATATTGGCGTGTTTACACGTTTTATAGTGGCGTGCTTGCACGTTTTACAGTGGCGTGTTCATCAGACTCCGGGTTTCGCCGGATGGGGCTTCTCCGAGAGGGTTGTCCACACGTTTTATAGGGAGTCCGGTGTTAGCCTGATATGATAGGAGTTTCACCGGTTTATAGGGAGACGTATCTCGGGGTTGCTCCACCCGGGGTGCCCTCCGTAAAATGAACTCAGATAATTGTTTGTTCAACGCTAACAGCTAACATAAAACTGCTATCGAACTGTTTAGATGTTTTATGTTTTATAGTTATAGTCAAAGTTACAGTTACAGTTATAGTCACAGGAAACTCATAGTTATAGTTATAGACAGTTATCAGAAGTGGTCCTAGGTTTCCCCTCGATCACTAAGTCATAGATACAGACATGATCACAGTTATGGATTTAGGTAATTATAGTTATAGTCATAGGCTGTGATGGCAATGGTTATAGGCAGTTCTAAGTTATAGTTACAGAAAAGCTTATAGTCAAAGACAGTTAAAGACTTGGCGATCATAGGAAATCCCCGAGATTGCCAAGGTAGGCATGGCGACCCTAGGTTCCCTGTGGTTGCCAACAGTAGGTTGGGTAGAGCTCACTGAGACATTATGTCTCATCCCATTCCTTCTGGTGCAGGCTTACAGGCTAGTCAGAGGTTCGTGACGAAGATCTTCATAGAGGTACTGGATGGAGTGCATTTACTCGTGGTGTACCAGCTCAGAAGCTTTATGGACATTTGTAAAAGTATTGTATCAGTATTGGATTATTCGTACAACGAGTAACATGTATTCTTTCATTTGCAATGTATGAGTTTTATTATTGAAATTTTTAAATGTATCCAGTATCAGTTTAACGCACATGCTAATATACTAGTTAAAGTTAGTATGGGTGTTACAATTGGTATCAGAGCAGGTCGATTCAGACCGTGCCATGGGTCATTTAAGATTCAATAAAAGTAGTGGAATCATTGGGTTCCAGATGTTGTTCTAAATGTCATGTCTAGTTGAGCCTGATCAACTCAGTCTAGTATATGACAGTTAGGACAAATATCCGAGAGCTGAATGTGACCAAGGAGGAATGAAGTGTTCAAAGGGTGAAGGTTAAGACGTCAGTTTTTAAGACGGAAATTGGCGAGGTATTTAATATCAAAGGATGGTTCTCTAACGGTGAAGTAACTGAGCCAGTTAATGGTAAAGTCTCAGAATTATAAGAGGTATTTAAGAGTAAGGTCAAGTACCTTAACTAGTTGGACGCATCCTTGAGCGATGTTTTCTTCGGGGAGATGTGTAGAGTAAAGGATTATAGAATACTCCGAAGAATGATTTGGAATCCTAACGGGAACCGTAGTTTGGAAAGTTAAAGGTAAGGGTTGATTAGAGTTTAAATTCCGGCTGCGATGCAATGGATTGTGTTACCAAACCCAGCGACTTGGAATAAGGAATGGACAGTTAATTATTGAAAACTCTGGGCTTCCAGTGAGGATATAGTGTGTAAGGTGGAAGGACTTGCACACTTAAAACGGACGAGATTTAAATATCTGATAGGTAAGAGACTCGTTTATGGATTAAGCGAATTAATGAACAGATGGAATAGGTTACCTTCTTTTATTGTGGGTCATCAAGATACTCGGTATGAGGAATGCGAGCTTAGCAACAAGTGAAGGAAACCCCGGTAAGGGTATGAAGTAAAGGTTGAATTTTATGTTGTCGGATTATAGCAGACCGTTTTCGAGGATTAAACAGGAATTAGCTAAGAGCTATTTTGAGGCTCTGGCAACAGGAAGAACGTCACTTATATGTAAGTTACAGTTAAGTATGGTTGAAGTTAAGGAGTTCTATATTCTCTTTCGATGGGCTCCTTGCATACGTATTCGGGTAAGCCGACAAGGATCACACTATGTTGGTATGTGATAAGATGGTAGAAAATACATACTTTGGATTGTTAGAAACCATGAAGAGGGCAACGGTCGAGAAGTCAGATGGACTATTATTCAGATAACAGGATTAGAATGGAATTGTGAATACAGTAATAAGTTATAGGAAGGATTCAATGGAAAATGTTAAGTATTGAAGCTTACAGATTTATTAATCAGGTATTCGAAGAGGTGTATCACATGTTTGAATTTACAGGAGAGCCGGAGGAAGTTGAGTTATATCCAGACGGATTATTTTCGGAGAAACCCGAGGAGTAACCAAGAGTTATGTTAGAGTTTTGTGGACCTAAGTGCCTTGGAAAAAGGTTGTGGATGTGAGATCCTTACGGATAAGTAAAGGATGAGACTCGAATCATTAATCGATTAAGTATATGAAAGACGAGAATTTCCGGAAGTCATAGAATGTTTCTAGAAGTTACCACAAGTAAATAATGTATGAACTTAAGTTGGTTTAACAGGAGCATCTTTGGGCTCGTATTCATTGTTAAAGGCTGTCTACAGGGTTATGTGTATTTCGTGAAAGTAAGAATATTGTGTATGTCCGAAAGGAAAGCAAAGTCAAGCGTCGAGCAATCAGTAAGTTTAACAGGTGGTTTAAATCATAAGAGAAATTAAAATGTAAGACGGTTACGTTTGGTAACTACAAAGTTATAAAGTCAAAGGATTGGTCAAAGAGATTTTATATGGTAATAGTGGTGTATTACTTCTATCTCAAGGTGAATTGTGAAAATCAGAGTTGCGCAGCGGAGAAGTAATCCAATTATGAGTTAACAGACAAATCAAAGCTGAAGTTTAGAGAAAAGGATGTTTGTGAAGTCCTTGTCAGAGGAATTACAGGAGAGGCATTCGGAGATTAATTCTCAAGTTACAGAATGTGTGTAAGTAGTGATGACTTGAACTTATCATCAGTTCTAACAGGAAATTTTAAGAGATAAGTCGAGGGATGTTTCAGATCTCGAAACTCATGGGATAAGAGAATCGAAGCAGTTCGATAACTTAAAAGGATGTGTTTATAGCAAAATAAGTACATAGCGACGGAGGCCACATTTTATACGGTGATCTAGCTATTTAGCTCAGTAACTTAAAGTTAATTTGAATAGTAAGTTTAACCAAAGGGGAATTATGCCGAGGCATACAACTAATCCGCATCGTACCCACGTTATGCTAGCATGTCGCATGTAGCAAGCATGTAACAGGTTGTGATTAGTATTATGGATACTGATCAGGCAGAGTTTATGCTACTTAGATAGTAGTGTAACATATTTTATAGTCGTGTGACATGTATCGGTAACCGCGGTACGCAGTCGGTAATGTTTTAACAGGAAAGTCCTAAGCAGAACAGGTTTGTTGTTATTAAACAAATTTCGGTAGAGGAGTTCAGAAATTCTTGAACTTAATGTTAACAGTTAAAGGAAGGAAATGTTTTACACTGATCAGAAGAGTACTCATAGTTTACAGTAAAAGACTACGTGAATTCAAGTCATGAATTAAAGGATTCAGAGTTTAAGAGTGCTATTTTGAATAGCGAACAAAATAGAATAGAGTTTCTCTTTTCGAAAACGGAGAATGTCCTTGGACAAAATAAGTTATAACGTCAAGGGGACGTAATCATAGTTACGTAAAGGGAGTGTGGATACTCTATGAGTACAAGCATGAGTTAAGAGTTAAGAGAATGACCTTGGTTGATGTGGCATCGACTCAAGTACATGTTGACTAAGTATGATGTTCCGTAATTGGACAATGATGATATGTGGGACGGCTTATGCCACACGTCACTTATACTGGATTTTCATAAGTTTGAAAGTATTGGTAAAGAAGAAGGTTCCTAAGACCTTTGGCTACATGTTATTGTTGATTATTAATCGGAGCATAACCGACTTGTGTGATTTTTCTCGAGCTTTAAGGATTCCCGCAGTGGGAATGTGAGTAATGCTTATGGTTGTGATAATAGCTACACCAGGACAGCAGAAAGAAAGGAACGTAAACCATAAGTTCAGCTGCCACCGTTTATTTGAATTGTGAAGATAGTTGTAATAGATTTTACTTTCGTTTGAGATTACTCAATATTAGATGCCTTTCAGTGTAAGAATAATTTATATGAAGAATGTTACAAGTGTAACAGTAAAAGGTCGCTTTGCGAGGCGAAAGTTATAGACAAAAGTTCTTTGAACTAAAGGTAATGTAATAGATTCCTCGGAAAGTTGAAATATTTTGGGGAAAACAGAATGACTCAACGTCTTCAGGTTAATATGGAATTGTCAATTAAAGAAGAACTGATAGAATTCAGTAAAGGAAATCCGAGACTTAACAAATTTTAAATTGGATTAGTAAAGAAAATGTCGAACAGAGATCATAGTCAGATAATATGGATATGTTGGTTCGGATAACCTCATATCCTACTATGTAAGAGTTATGTAATGTACCACAAGCATCATAGTTAAAGAAAAGATTGTCGAGCATACTCGACTTATAGAGTTGGAAAATCCAAGGGATTCCGATAAGCAAGAAGAATTGAAATTGGGCTAGTAGAGAAGGTGGTATAATAGAATTATTCACAGACGATAATGAGTGGATTCTAAATTTCGAGGACGAAATTTCTTTAAGGGGGGTAGAGTGTAATATCCCGCTAAATACTTGGATATTTATCAGTATTGAGATGATGCATCAGAGATATTAAGCGAAGGGCAATTTGGTAATTGTCATGCGGAGATTTTTTTATAAAAGGGTAATAACCCATATTTTCCCTCATTTCTCATCCTCTTTCTCTCTCTAAAAGTCACAAGTTTCCTCTCCTTCTCTCTCTATACCTCACGCCATTCTCCTTCCTCCCTCCATAATCATCAACTTCATTTTTTAAACACCCAATCCTCATGCAAGTAAGCAAGTTTATGACTCTTGGGCCAATTTGGAAGAAAGGAGCAAGAAATCAAGAAAAGGAAAAAGGGGCAAAAAGCTAGGGTTTTGGTGAAGAAGATTAGCAAAGAAGAAGCTATCAAGCTAAGGGTTTTGGAATGAAGGTTTAACAAGTTTTGATCAAGATTAAGGTGAGCTCCTAGAGGGTATAGATCCTCACCTTGCTATGCTTTGAGTTTTTAGCATTAAGAGCTAGATTTGCAAAATTTATGCCATAGATCCAATTGTTTACTAATTCCATGTTGAATTATGTTATTACTTATCAATATGTCTTAAGAGTTTATGCCATAAGCTGTTATGAAGATTGGGAGTGTTTGGATTAGTCTAAGAAGCAGAAATTTGGATCCTGCAAAGGAAGAAATCGGCCACCGATTTCATGGATTCGGCCACCGATTTTATGGCTCTTTTTCTATGTAACTTACGGCAAAAATCGGGGCCCGATTTATGCAAATCGGCCACCGATTTCACTTTCCCTCAAACTCATCTTTTTATTGATGATAGGCATGGTTTAAAGGTGGTATGGGTAAAGGGTAATACATTGGAAGATGAATACTCGAATTCTAAGTTATATAGAGGAGTGAAGGAGCTAGTAATGGGATTATCCCTTACTAAGCAACTCCATGTACACACTAAGTAAGTCTAAACCAAGAATGAACAATGATTAAGCTTAGAACCTTTTATAGGACGAACACTTATGAATAAAGTTATAGAGGTATCCCTTTTGGAATATATAGGCATGGGAATGTATAAGCAATTATAGTTACAGATATGTTTATAGTGTTGGTGCTCCAACAATTATAGGTGGCTTATGAGAACGATAAGCCAAGATTATATGTTACAGGTTATAGATTACAGAATGGTTATAGAATTAAAGTGACTGATTATATGTTCATATGTTATAGTTAAAGAATTAAAGATTAAAGATATTGGCGTGTTTACACGTTTTATAGTGGCGTGCTTGCACGTTTTACAGTGGCGTGTTCATCAGACTCCGGGTTTCGCCGGATGGGGCTTCTCCGAGAGGGTTGTCCACACGTTTTATAGGGAGTCCGGTGTTAGCCTGATATGATAGGAGTTTCACCGGTTTATAGGGAGACGTATCTCGGGGTTGCTCCACCCGGGGTGCCCTCCGTAAAATGAACTCAGATAATTGTTTGTTCAACGCTAACAGCTAACATAAAACTGCTATCGAACTGTTTAGATGTTTTATGTTTTATAGTTATAGTCAAAGTTACAGTTACAGTTATAGTCACAGGAAACTCATAGTTATAGTTATAGACAGTTATCAGAAGTGGTCCTAGGTTTCCCCTCGATCACTAAGTCATAGATACAGGCATGATCACAGTTATGGATTTAGGTAATTATAGTTATAGTCATAGGCTGTGATGGCAATGGTTATAGGCAGTTCTAAGTTATAGTTACAGAAAAGCTTATAGTCAAAGACAGTTAAAGACTTGGCGATCATAGGAAATCCCCGAGATTGCCAAGGTAGGCATGGCGACCCTAGGTTCCCTGTGGTTGCCAACAGTAGGTTGGGTAGAACTCACTGAGACATTATGTCTCATCCCATTCCTTCTGGTGCAGGCTTACAGGCTAGTCAGAGGTTCGTGACGAAGATCTTCATAGAGGTACTGGATGGAGTGCATTTACTCGTGGTGTACCAGCTCAGAAGCTTTATGGACATTTGTAAAAGTATTGTATCAGTATTGGATTATTCGTACAACGAGTAACATGTATTCTTTCATTTGCAATGTATGAGTTTTATTATTGAAATTTTTAAATGTATCCAGTATCAGTTTAACGCACATGCTAATATACTAGTTAAAGTTAGTATGGGTGTTACATATGTCATCATTTTTTTAAAAACTAAAGAAAAAGAGCAAAAAATTAGGAAGGAAATTTGCAACAACTTTTTTGGCTCCAAAATGTTGTATAAGAGACTTAAGAAATTTTATATAAAAGATATATAAGATATGCAATCGTTTTCTAAAAAGAATAAAGAAAGAGCAAAAAATTAGGAATTAAATTTGCAATAACTTTTTTGGCTCCAAAAAATTGTCTAAGAGACTTAAGAAATTTTATATATAAGATAAGATATGCGATCATTTTCTAAAAAGAATAGTGAAAGAAAAAAATTAGGAAGGAAATCTGCAACAACTTTTTTGGCTCCCTAATGTTGTCTAAGAGACTTAAGAACTTTCATATATAAGATATGTCATTATTTAAAAAAAAACTAAAAAAAAACAAAAAAATTAAGAAGGAAATTAGCAACAACTTTTTTGGCTCTAAAATATTGTCTAAGAGACTCAAGAACTTTCTTATATAAGATATGCGACCATTTTCTAAAATAATAAAGAAAGGCAAAAAAATTAGAAATGAAATCTGCAACAGCTTTTTTGGTTAACTAATGTTGTCAAACAAACTTAAGAACTTTCATGTATAAGATATGTCATTATTTTTTAAAAAACTAAAAAAAAGAGAAAAAAATTAGGAAGAAAATTTGCAAAAACTTTTTTGGCTTCAAAATATCATCTAAAAGACTTAAGAAATTTTATATAAAAGATATATAAGATATGCGATCGTTTTCTAAAAAGAATAAAGAAAGAGCAAAAAATTAGGAATTAAATTTGCAACAACTTTTTTGCCTCCAAAAAGTTGTCTAAGAGACTTAAAAAATTTTATATATAAGATATGCGAACATTTTCTAAAAAAATAAAGAAAAAACAAAAAAATTAGGGAGGAAATTTGCAACAACTTTTTTGGCTCTAAAATATTGTTTAAGAGACTTAAGAAATTTTATATAAAAGATATATAAGATATGCGATCGTTTTCTAAAAAGAATAAAGAAAGAGCAAAAAATTAGGAATTAAATTTGCAACAACATTTTTAGCTCCAAAAAATTGTCTAAGAGACTTAAAAAATTTTATATATAAGATTTGCAACAAATTTTTTTGGCTCAAAAAATTTGTCTAAGAGACTTAAGAAATTTTATATATAAGATATGTGATTATTTTTTAAAAAAATAAAGAAAGAACAAAAATTAAAAAGAAAATTTGCAACAACTTTTTTGCCTCCAAAATGCTGTCTAAGAGACTTAAGAAATTTTATATATAAGATATGAGATAATTTTCTAAAAAAATAAAGAAAGAACAAAAAAATTAGGGAGGAAATTTGCAACAATTTTTTTGCCTCTAAAATATTGTCTAAAAGACTTAAGAACTTTTATATATAAGATATGCGACCAATTTCTAATAAAATAAAGAAAGACCAAAACATTAGAAATGAAATCTGCAACAACTTTTTTGGCTCCCTAATGTTGTCAAAGAGACTTAAGTACTTTCAT
This sequence comes from Medicago ruthenica, assembly GCA_018208015.1. Taxonomy (NCBI): domain Eukaryota; kingdom Viridiplantae; phylum Streptophyta; class Magnoliopsida; order Fabales; family Fabaceae; genus Medicago; species Medicago ruthenica. The sequence continues at coordinate 60,583,667 of CM031373.1, forward strand.
ATATAAGATATGTCATCTTTTCTTAAAAAACTAAAAAAAAAGCAAAAAATTAGGAAGGAAATTTGCAGCAACTTTTTTGGCTCCAAAATATTGTCTAAGAGACTTAAAAAAATTTATATATAAGATATGCGATCATTTTATAAAAAAATAAAGAAAGAACAAAAAGTTAGGAAGGAAATTCGCAACAATTTTTTTGGCTCTAAAATATTTTCTAAGAGACTTAAGAACTTTTATATATAAGATATGCGACCATTTTCTAAAATAATAAAGAAAGAGCAAAAAATTAGAAATGAAATCTGCAACGGATTTTTTGGCTCCCTAACGTTGTCCAAGAGACTTAATAACTTTTCTATATAAGATATGTCATCATTTTTTTTTAAAAAAACTAAAAAAAAAGCAAAAAATTAGGAAGGAAATTTGGAACAACTTTTTTGGCACCAAAATGTTGTATAAGAGACTTAAGAAATTTTATATAAAAGATATATAAGATATGCGAACATTTTCTAAAAAGAATAAAGAAAGAGCAAAAAATTTAAAATTAAATTTGCAACAACTTTTTTGGCTCAAAAAAGTTGTTTAAGAGACTTAAGAAATTTTATATAAGATATGCGATCATTTTCTAAAAAAGTAAAGAAAGAACAAAAAATTAGGAAGAAAATTTGCAACAACTTTTTTGCCTCCAAAATGTTGTCTAAGAAACTTAAGAAATTTTATATATAAGATACGCGATCATTTTCTAAAAAAACAAAGAAAGAACAAAAAATTATGGAGGAAATTTGCAACAACTTTTTTGGCTCTAAAATGTTGTCTAAGAGACTTAGGCTTTGTTTGGGAGTTGGGTTTTGGAGGGGAGGGGAAGGAAAGGAAAGGCTTGTGGAGTGATAAACCCTTGTTTGGGAGATTTAAAAAATCAAGGGAAGGTTTTGGGGGGTTTTGAAGGGCTTCATTTGGTCCAATTTTAAAGTTCCCCCAAATTGGGGGGTTTTGGGAGGTTAAACATACAAATTGACAATTTTGCCCTCATAATAATTCAAAATTCCAATTAAGGACAAAACCAAATTCACACAGTTGCACGCCTCATTCACACAATTCACTCATTAACACGTTCGCACTCTCATAGCAACAACCGAAGCGTCGCTTGAAACCAACCGAAACATCTATAATATGTTTTACTCAGACTTTTTATGGTGGATTTATTTTGAGACTTATCTCATATTGTTAGATTTTTTTTTTTGTAATTTCTTTTATGTTGGATTTATTTTGAGATTTGTTTAATATTGCAGTCATTATGATGGATTTCTTGTTTTTATTATAGCAACATATTTTGCTAATAACAATTGGGAACAAAAGAGCATGGTTCATCTTATTTATATCCATTTATTTTTTATTGGTTCATATTATTTTTGCATTTTAATTCATTAAAATTGGACTATGATGAATAAAACATGATTCAACTTCATTAATGAGTTGCTAAAAAAACTTCAGTTATGACTTTTAAATCATTTATACAGTTTTAAATAATTTACATGGTTTGTACAAAAAAAAATACACTGTAAAAAAAATACATAGTTTATATATATATATATATATACTGTAAAAAAATACACTGTAAAAAAATACATGGTTTATATATATATATAGCGAAATTAATTTGTTATTATTGTATCAATTTTTTAATAAAATTATAAAAAAAACTATAGATTTTAATTTTTTTTAATTTATATATATATATATATATATAATTATTTTAGAGTATTCCTCAAAAAAAGAAAAAAGGGGTAAAATAGTAAAATTATCACATAAGCCCTCCATTTCCTTTTCTTGTTGGTTTTTTAACTCCCAAACAAGGGGAAGGCTTTCCCTCCTTTCCCCCTTCCCTCCCCTCCCTTCCCTTCCCCTCCTAAGCATTTCCTTCCCCTCTCCTCAAAACTCGCAAACAAAGCCTTAAGAACTTTTATATATAAAAGATATGCGACCAATTTCCATAAAAATAAAGAAAGAGCAAAAAATTAAAAATGAAATCTGCAACAGTTTTTTTGGCTCCCTAATGTTGTATAAGAGAGTTAAGAACTTTCATATATAAGATATGTTATCATTTTTTAAAAAACTAAAAAAAAAAAGAGCAAAAAAATAGGAAGGAAATTTGGAGCAACTTTTTTGGCTCCAAAATATTATATAAGAGACTTAAGAAATTTTATATATAAGATATGCGATCATTTTCTAAAAAAAAAAAAGAAAAAACAAAAAATTAGAAAGAAAATTTGCAACAATTTTTTTGTCTCCAAAATATTGTCTAAGAGAGTTAAGAACTTTTATATATAAAATAAGATAAATCCACATTTCCTTGTTTTTGCACGCGTCTATATGTGATTTTTTCCTAATATATTCTTACGTAGTTTATTTTTGGAAGGAATATTCATTTTTTTTGTCAAGTAGCTTAACAGCTAGAAAAAATTATTTTAAAGGTGAATAAGTGAGGTGTCAGGAATTCGAACCCCGATCCCTGTATATATTTTGCATTATTCCTTGCCAAGTGAGCTAAACTTACGGGAAATTGAAGAAATATTCTTACCTAGTTTATTATTGTTTTTTTAATTCTAGCTGTGCGAACTTTTTTTAAGCTAACAATACATTAAAACTAAACCAAATAATTATTCTAACAAACTTCTTCAAAAAAAATTATTCTAACCTACTTCCTAAAAAAATTATTCTAACTTATTAAATTGCGAGTTTAATCATCTTACACAGCCAATATAAACTAGTTTAACACAACGTTCATTGATAACTCATCGAATTCTGCTTGAGCCGACCTTACAATCCCTTTTTGGAAATAACCACACCATGCATAACTCCATTATTTTTCTCAAATGTTAGCGTAAAATTATTTTACGAGTTAAGATCCTCTCTATTTACTTAAAATAAATGGACAATGCCATTTGGTGAGAGATAGATACAAAAGAAGTATGCAGTGGATCCCCCACTTAGTGGGACCCACCACTATTAATTATTTTCAAACTTCTTTGTGTCTTTATCTCTCCAAATGGAAGAAATGAAGAGACTAATAAATGGAGAGGATCTTGACTCTTATTTTACGGATGACAATGCATATTCTATTTTCTATTTAATCGATTTTTTATTTGGAAAAAACTTAGGTACAATTCCTTAGGTGCTTTTCGTATGGTTCTTAACTAAATTCACCATGATTTCCTTAAATCCTTAATTTTCTCAAAGTTTGTTATATCCAAAAAATTTGTATTTTTAGTTAAGAACCATACAAAAAGCACGTAAAGTATTGTACATAAGTTTTGTCTTTTTATTTTTGCATTGCATAGCATGAGTCAGATACATATTTAGTGGACACACAGTAGATAGCAGGTAAGTTGCACGTTTTCACCTTCAGCATCATGCTTGCCACGTGTCTATCATTATGTGGCACACGATATGTAGCGTATGCTGTCACAACACCGTATAGAATACTCCGCTTATAAAAATATCCACCTCCCTATAACAGCCTGCAAAAAACGCAAACTTTCTCTCTCTTCTCCTTCTCGCTCTCTTCTCACACTCTCGTACGTTTTTAATTTTTACATTTTTTTTTATCAATTAATTTTTTAATTTCTCTTTCTTTCTTTGTAGCCCCCATCGTGAAAACGAAATCGAACTACACGAAACAAAAACAATAATAACTCATCTAAGAAAACGGATCCGAAAGAAAGAAAGAAAAAACAATAACTGAAAACCCTAACCCTAGAAAAAAACGGGGCTTATCCTCTTCTCCCAAAACCGAATCCAACAATTTCGATTCCGTTTCTCACTCCAAATTAGGGTTTTCAATTTCTATAATGGAATGCTTTCGTTCCTCTGCACCTTCTTATTGCCGGCGCCGATGACCGGAACTGGAGAACGATGCCACCGCCGCAACAATATGACGGAGCAAGAATCATCTGCCTGTCCGGCCGCCGCTCCGGCGGAAATTTCCGCCGCTGATTTAGAAATTGATTACTTCTCACAGGCGAGGAAAGTGCTGAGCGAGCGTTCACCGTTTGATGTTATCGAGGAGCCGTCGACTTCTGCAGCGGTGGAGGTTACACTGCCGAGTGGTTTAGCGAGTTTGTTGAACCGTAGCGGGGATAATAAGAAGCGTCAGAAGAAGTTGAATTCCGGTGGTGGTGGTGGTGATAAGAAGAAGAAGAAATCGTCGAGGGCGAATGAGAAACGTGGTTTTAATGTTTGGGTTGAGACGGAGGAGTATTTTAGGGACTTGAATTTGAATGATATTGATACGTTATTGCAGGCTTATACTACGACATATAGTTTAGTTTCGAACGAGTGTTTTAAAATTCCGCATTTGGATAATGGTTCTAGGTTTAGTGTAGTTAGTAGTGAGAATGAGAAGAAGATTGTTCCATTGTTGAATGTAGTTTCTAATGAGAATGAGAATGCGGATGAGAAGAATGATGTCGAAGAAGTTAATAATGAGAATGGTTCCTTGGCAATAGAGTTAAGTGACGTTGTTGAATTGGAAAGAGCTTTGCCGAATAACGATGACAAGAATTATGATGATTCTGAGAATTGTGTTGGTTTAGAGTGGTTTTTAGGTAGCAGGGATAAGGTTTTTTTAGCTTCTGAGCGCCCGTCGAAGAAAAGGAAACTTTTAGGCGGTGATGCCGGGTTGGAGAAAGTTGAAATGAATAGTCCAAGTGACAGGGACCAATCTTATTGTCATTATTGTGGCAGGGGAGATTCGGACACTGATTCAAATCGGTTAGTAGTATGCACTTCTTGCAAAGTCGCCGTTCATAGGAAGTGTTATGGTGTGCAAGATGATGTAGATGATTCATGGTTGTGCTCTTGGTGTTCGAAGCAAAAGGGTGATGTTGATGACTCGGTGAATCCTTGTGTTCTTTGCTCAAAGAAGGGTGGTGCTTTAAAACCGGTTTATAGTGCCGTTGAAGGTGTTGGGTCTTCGCCGTTTGTGCACCTTTATTGTTGTCTGTGGATGCCAGAGGTTTATATTGAAGATTTGAAGAAGATGGAGCCTGTTATGAATGTGGGAGGCATCAAGGAAAACAGAAGAAAATTGATGTGTAATATTTGCAAATTGAAATGTGGTGCATGTGTTCGGTGTACTCACGGTATGTTTTGTCGTCTTGTACTCTGATCGGATTTGTTCAACATTTTTTAGTTTTGACTTTTGACTCACATAATCCCGTATATTTGTCTATTGTAATTTGATTGTTGGTTCACATTTTTCTTGCTTTTGGTAATATCGAGGGTTGGCTTACTTTGTTCAAAGATGATTTTGTGGCTTAGGCTTAGGCTTAGTGCAGTGGATGAAAATAAGTTCAGTTTCTACACTAATTAATTGCAATCTTTACTACTATACAATTTCCAATTTCACGTTATCTTGGTACAGACTATGTATTTTTACATCTTGGCGGCATATCTGCTCTAAAACCGGCTATTCATTAATTACATGCTTCCACATGTATAATTCTGTGCTGGTCAAAGTGTTATAATATCATCCGATTGATAAAAACACTTAAGAATTATTTTGTCTGACTAAAGTTGAAGAACATTAGTTATTCTGCCCGATCTATTCTAGTGGTAACTGTTAAAATACTAATTTGGTTAGACATTAGAGTTGTATTATACAATATATGTGCGTACTTCAAGAGTGCAAAAGTGTTTGGAGACTTTTCACTTTCCTTGTCTTGAAGAACATATTTCTTTGTAATTAATTCTGTGCACCAAATTATGTTTTTTTGATTTCATAATTGTACCAGACTACCTGTCCCAAAAAACTGTGTAATTAATCAAATTGAGGGTTAACTTCTTTCTATTTTTCTTATTGCAGTTCCATACAATTCAATTTTGAAGTGAATATCCCAGTCCTTTATTTTTTCAATCTTGTACAGAATATTGACAGTAGTATCTAGTCTGGACAGTCGACTTGTAGTTTATGCCTATTCATTGATTGGAAAATGCAACACATGATCTTGAAGCATCTAATCCGACCATTGACTTGATTATTCCTATTCATTGATTGAAAAATGTAAATCATGGAGTGACTATGTAGCTTAAGAGTTTAAATTGGATTAGATGTTGTTGGAGTTGTTTGACTTGTTGATTATTCATATTCATTGATTTAAAAAAATGCAAATCATTAAGTGACTGTGTAGCATATGCAGAGTTTAAATTGGATTAGATGTTGTTGGAGTTGTTTGACTTGTTGATTATTCCTATTCATCGATTTAAAAATGCAAATCATGGAGTGACTATGTAGCATAATCAGAGTTTAAATTAGATTAGATGTTATTGTTGTTTTCTTCAGGTGTCTTCTAGGTCTGTGTCTTGCTGGCGTGTAATAAATATATATTTATGTAAATTTTTGCATTTTGAATCATCTTTGGGTGAACAAGGATATTTATGGCTTTTTTTTGAGCATGTGTAGCGTATTCTTTTTGCCAATGAACCTCGAGTTTAAAAGGCAGGCATTGTAGAATTTGCAATGTGTCTGTTTGATGACAAATTGTGAAGACTTTGTTTGTTAGTCTATTTTAAAATGATATACCAGCAGCAGGCTCATTTGTTAGTCATCTGTTTATCCTTTTGCATGCTATTCTATGGCAGGATAGCATTACTTGTCATTTTTGCATTTGCTGATGAGTAAGTGTAAGGATGGATTGATTTTGGTATTGAACATGTGGCAACCCCCCATCTTTGCATTTTTGATGAAATCTATTTTAAAAATTACTAAAGATGTGATATACTAAATCAACTCATGGGACCCAACTAAATGCTATTCTTGGAAGTAGGCTGTTTTGGCCTTTAAAATGATTATGTTAACTACCACAGACAGTTGCTTCTTAAGTAGATCTTTGATCTATTGAGATGTTGGATTTGGATTCAGTCTTTTCAATGTAGGATTTTCTGAGCAGTGAATATTAGCATACATGCTTCTTTCTTTTCTTTTCATTTTTTATGAAGTGTCATGTTTGATCAAGGTTCCGTGAAATGTGCACTTCAGCTATTGTCTCTTACCTTGTTTCTAATGTCAGTATGAGTATCTCAATGTTATTCTTTTGATCTGGTGTGTAACTTGTTGGTGCTAGTTGGCATTCATAACTGTCTCATGCTCTTCAAATTGTTTTAGCTCGTAACTTTTTCCTTCTATATGGTGTTTTCAGGATCCTGCAGAACTCCTTTCCATCCTTTATGTGCAAGGGAAGCTAGACATAGAATGGAGGTTTGGGCAAAGTACGGCAATGATAATGTGAGTTCTTTGTAATTTTCAGAACTAAATCTTCCTTTCCCCTTTCCAGTAAACAAGGAAACAACAAATCAAGCAAGTTGTTGATTATCAATATTGGACTAGTTCATAATATGCCAATAGTAAATAGTCCCTTTTTTTCCAAGTTACAGCTTTGTCGCAAGAGTTGATTATCATGTACCTTTGTATGTTATACTTTGTCAGATTGAATTGCGGGCTTTTTGCTCGAAACACTCAGATCTACAAGAGAACAGAAGCATCTTGCCTTTGGGAGGCTCTATTCCAGTTGGCAGTGAATTTCCAGAATCTAATGACCTTCCAGTGACATTACCAGTGAAAAGTGAACACAGTATAAAAATTGGTTGCAGCAATGGAGCGTTGGAGTCTGATAGTAATTCTGACAAGTTGAACCATAATGATGAACCTCCGAATGGAGGATTGTCTGTCGGTACGATTAGCGCACAAAATATGTTGGTATGTGGCGCTGCGCAACCACATAATATTGGTGTGGCAGGGAGAACCAATGAGAAGGTTGATGCCTCTAATTCCCCCAGTTTTGCACTTGTTTTGAGAAAGGTATTCTGCACATCATTAACATACACTGTTTACAGTGAAACTATAATTTTGTAGACAATTTTTTTTTTCTTCGTGCTTATTCTAAGCTGACATTCACTTTTTGCCAGTTGATAGAGAAAGGAAAAGTTGATGTAAAAGATGTTGCATTGGAGATTGGCATTTCCCCAGATACATTAACTGCAAATATCAATGTAATGCTCAAAATTTATCATGCTCGCTTTGTGAAAAATGATTATTTGAACAAAACTAATTTTATTTTTATGCTTCAAACATTATACTTGCAGGAAGCTCATATGGCCCATGATGTGCAACACAAAATAGTCAATTGGTTAAAAGCCCATGTGTATACTGGTGCATTTCATAAAGGCTCAAAAGCCAAATTCAAATCGGCTATTGTATCCATGGATGAAAGTGGAGCTTCAGCTGGTTCTGATACTTCACCGTTATCTGATTCAGGATTGCTCGATCCTGTTGCTGTTAATGTTAAGTCTGTACCACCAAGGAGAAGAACTATCAATAACATTAGGATTTTGAAAGACAATAAAGTGATATGTTCATCTGAGGGGGTTACTACTAGTGACGGTGGGGTGTCAATTGACAAGTCCTTGGTTTGTCAGCCTGAGTGTGAAAATCCAGGAAGTTCTAACAAAGCATCAGTTCCCGATGCCACTGACATGGTAATTTTATGACCTGGTCTATTTGGGTTGGAAAACATTTTTTAGTTTTATTTCCCGACTATGTTAGCCTTGCTATGCATAGCCGGTCCCTAGCTCTGATAAAAGGAGAGTTGTGTTAGGCAGTCGACAGCCAAAGTAAAACTTTGTTGAATCTTTATAACATGGATCAAACACGTAATGATATTTTTTGTATTTCCTGTTTTTACTAACCACTCATAGTTCCAATCATGCTTTGTCCTTTTCATTTTGTTTTAAGATTTCCAATATTTGTAATGTAATAAGGTAAAAAACCCTGACATATTTGAAATTATTTGTGAAAACAAAGCTTAAAATGAGAATAGAAAATATTTTCTCAAACCTAACAGGTCTTTGTCTACTAGAATTCATTTTCTTTTGACTCCTTGAGTAATTAAGTATTCTGAATTATTTAGATAGGCCTTTTAGTGGTTCTTTCTGTCATTTTTGAACCACATGGCCAGTTCTGCTTTTTTTCTTCCTTCCCTTTTGATCTTTGGAATCCGTCTTTCAAAATGATATATACATGTTTTGTTAGGATTGTTTAAACACAGACAGTATATTGTGTTACCATTTCGAAATGAGCAGTTTCATTCATTTTTTTTTCCTCGCACTTGCTTAACGAGTAGGATAAGCAAGAGATCTATCTTTAAAATCATTGGGAGAGGTCTGGATCTAAATGATCTATCTTTAAAACCTAGTGGAAATTTTTGTTGTTATTGTAGTAGTAGTACTTGCTTCGTGGGATAACATTTGGTTCTCGTTTACCGGTGGGGTATTTTTTGTTCTTTTTTCTGCTAGCACTTCATTCTTGACAAATCTTAGCAATGTTTTAACTCACTTTGTTTACTATGTTCTGTTTTTCATTCCATGCAGAATTTAACCAAGTCTGAGGATATATTTCATGAGGTTCAAGGTACAGCTTCATCTTGAAACTATCAATTTATAAAATCAAAAGCTACTATACCTATTTCTGTTGAAATTTCCTGCTCTCTTCTTTTGTCATTCCCTCCTTTAAAGGTTGTGGTATAGGTAAATTGAATGAAATGCTAATGTTGTAAAGATTTGATTTTGATTTTTTAACTGCAAACATGCTTCAATTACTTTTATGAGTATTTATGACATCTTTTCTTCCTATGTTATGAGTATTTATAGCGACATTATGCAGGGAATGCTGATGACCCCTACAAATCCAGCTTATCTGTATGCGTTTCAGAACAGAACTCTACTGCTTGTTTGCAGAATGCATCTATGCTTTCTGATCAGCACATTCTAGCTCATCCTGCTTCAGAACCACCCCTTCCTGGTTTCATGTGAGCTTCTCAAAGTGGCTATTTTATTATATTCAGCATGTACTGTTTTCTGTCTCTTTTTGTGTGTCAGTATACAACCTTTGACATGACATATTTGGGTTGGCATTCTACTTTAAAGTCAACTTTCGTTTTTTGATTGCAGAAAACTGGAAGCAATCTCTAGTTACGCTCACCCATACATTAACAAGAAACTGCTGCAGATTCGTAATGGCTTGCCCTTGGAGAACCTTATGGGTGAGATAGATTTGAATATTATCTTTAGGAGGCATTTGATGTGATTGTTCTAGTTTCCTGTGTACGTGTAAACCTGTTTATTTTAATATATAAACCTGTTTATATAATATATCGAAAAAAAGGTATATTAAAAAAATCCAATCTCCTCGGTATAAAATGTCAAAGTCCTCATTGGGATGATATTTATACCCATGCATAAAATTAATAGGTTTCCATGTGTTTGGAAAATTAGAATGGCGACATGCCAAATGACTCCTTAGTGTTTTGTTTAATGTTATTTGGACTAGTCTTATACATTTCTCTCTCAGCAGGTTTAAGTGGGTGCAGAAATTCTTTTGTTGAATCATCTGGAGCTAATAACTGCCCGAGTAGTGAAAATCAGCAGTTAATTTGTACCGACGTTTCCAAGCCTGATCCAGTAAAGATGGAGCAGTTGGTTAGGGATGAACAAATGCAACTTACGGAATTTTATTCAGAAGATGAGTTGGAGTGTGATCTTATATATTTTCAGCATAGACTGCTGCAGGAAGCAGTTGCAAAAAAGAAGCTTGCTGGTGTGTGCATCATTTTGTACTTAATTCTCATCTACTTCATTTTTTCCTAATTAATCTGAAGTTGGCATTATCAATTGTTTTGTATCCATGTTCAATTTTAAACTTACAGCAATATCTGACTGTGTCTGATTTTCTAATTTCAGAAAACTTGGTCTACAATGTTGCCAAGAGTTTGCCCCAGGAGATTGATAAAACACATCAACAAAGATGGGATGCGGTGATTGCTAGTCAATATCTGCGTGATCTTAGAGAGGCAAAGAAACAGGGTAGAAAAGAAAAAAAACACAAGGAAGCGCAGGCAGTATTGGCTGCTGCAACTGCTGCAGCAGCAGCATCCACTAGGGTTTCTTCTTTCCGTAAAGATACCATAGATGAATCTATGCAACAGGAGGTCATATGCACTTGCTTCTTTTGCAATTTCTTGTAACAGTTTGCATACCGTATTGACAGTAAAATATGATTTTTCAGAATTCATTGAAGTTGGATGCTTTAAGTGGGCGGACTGGTCCATGTTCTCAGCCAATGCCCCGTGCCAAAGAGACTCTTTCTAGAGTTGCTGTCACTAGAGCTTCGTCAGAGAAATATTCGGATTTTTCTTTGCCAAGATCAGATATTTCTAAGGAGCAACGTAAATCATGTGATATCTGCAGACGATTTGAGAATGTGTTAAATCCTATCCTAGTCTGCTCTGGTTGCAAGGTTTTAGGACTCATCCCTGGTCCTTTTCACGCACTTGTTTCTCTGTTCTTTTCCCCTTATTAGTTTTTCATGGTTGTAGGTTGCGGTGCATTCAGTTTGCTATCGTAGTGTGAAAGAAACAACCGGTCCATGGTACTGTGAATTATGTGAAGATCTATTGTCAAGAAGTTCTGGGCCATCTGCCATAAATAGCTGGGAGAAGCCTTATTTTGTTGCAGAATGTGCTCTCTGTGGTGGTACTACTGGTGCTTTTAGGAAGTCGTCTGATGGCCAATGGGTTCATGCCTTCTGTGCTGAGGTTACTCTCTTTTTTTTTTAAATTTTTTGCTAGTCTACTTGTCATCCTTTAACACCTAACTTTGCCTATTTTTTTAACTTTGTGATATTTACAATATTTTATAGTGGTTTTTTGAGTCTACGTTCAGAAGAGGACAGATAGATGCTATTGAAGGAATGGTATGTTCATTGGTGGAACAGATGATTTTTACATTTTGAACTCCAACTACTTATCTCTTGCTCGTTTACTTAAAAAGAACATATAATTATCTTGTCTTACACCTATCTTTGTATATTGTTGAATGACAGGAGACTGTGCCAAAAGGAGTTGATATTTGTTGCATCTGCCACCGAAAGCATGGTGTATGTATGAAGGTAATGATAAACAGACACTGTTTTCCACTTTTATCATTTTCTAAAGTCAGCATGCTTTTGGAATTAATATTTCTGTTTGCTTAGCCAATGTTGACATATGCTGATTGCAGTGTTGCTATGGCCATTGTTTGACCACATTCCATCCATCCTGTGCTAGAAGTGCCGGTTTGTTCATCATTATGAGGACTGCTGGGGGCAAGATGCAACACAAAGCTTACTGTGAAAAGCATAGTTCGGAGCAGAGAGCAAAGGTTTTACTTTTTGTCTCTTGGTGTAAAATGTTCTGTTTGTTGGCCATCCATAATGACATCTTAAGTTTCAATTCCTCATTTTCCCAGGCTGAAACTCAAAAGCATGGAGTTGAGGAGTTAAAAAGTATCAAGCCAATTAGGGTGAGACTTTCCTATCCATTTTTTCCATCTTGATTCCTTACTTTTTTTTAAGGCTTGGTGCTGGAATATATTGTCATTGGATAATGGATTAAGTTTCAGTTGCAGACCTGCAAGTTTGTTTTCCTTAGTTTGAAGTGCTGGTCACTCTAAAACTATGATGTTATAGCAGCTGACATTTGTAGAGTCTTAGTCATTCACATCTTGTGTTGAGATTGTTGAGTGTCTCCATGTTGAGGGAATTTAATGCTTTATGTGGGTTTGGAGTATCTTGTGGAATGATTATTGTGGGCATAAAGTAGTTTTGTAGTAAATGATAGCCTGGTCGATGGAAGTGCTTGGCATTAATGCAATGCTATGCATGATAATGTTAAAACTTCCTGGATAATGAATTAAGTGCTTGGTAATGATTTTTATTTTGATGAAGTAGAACATTACTGAAAAAAATAGTCTTATGTCTGCCACATGGTTTTCTGTCAGTACAACTTTAGTTCCCAATTCAGCTGAAATGATTAGTAACTTGATATTTTAACATTCAAATATCTGGTTGTTGGTTATCAGAGATGGGCAGTAGAAGAATTAGTTGGTCTGTCTGGTGTTGGTGTTGGTTGTTGATTATGATCAGAGATGGGCAGTAGAAGAATTAGTAGGTCTGTCCGGAAGTGGTAGCATGATGAAACTGCTGGTGCTTGTTTCACAATCAAATCACGTTCGTCGTTTGTGTGCATACGACATGCCAATGCATTTTTCTCTTATTTTAATATAGAAAAATTAATTACCCATGAACCATAAATTCTTACTTTTATTTTCAAGTTATACTCGCAATGGACATGATCGTTATTCAAGTATTTTGTTCATGTAATAATGTCATGTATATAAAGGAGCGGAGGTATAATTATATGTGCACGAAATCGCAACTGTATACATAAATTTTTTTTGTTATCAAATAACTTAATTCTTTCTAAATGCACTTAAAACAGGTTGAACTTGAGAGATTACGTCTCCTTTGTGAAAGGATTGTCAAACGGGAAAAGATTAAGGTAAAAAATTTAGTTTTTTTAAAAGTTCAGTTAAGGCTTTAGTTGTTTTCCACCATTTGCACCAAATTCTTGATGACGTTTATTGTGTCATGTCTAGAGTAATGTGTGGAATCTCTATATATGTGGTATCTGTCTTGTACAGTTATTTTGATTATTAACTTCTGATTCTGTCAACATTTACAGAGGGAATTGGTTCTATGCTCACACGACATACTTGCCTTTAAAAGAGATCATGTTGCTAGGTCTGTGCTTGTTTGTAGTCCTTTCGTCCTTCCAGATGGTAGTTCAGAATCAGCTACAACATCCCTGAAAGCAACCACAGAGGGATACAGGTCGTGCAGTGAAGCGCGCCAAAGATCAGATGATGTAACTGTGGATAGCTCAGTTTCTGCTAAGCACCGTGTCAGAGTTTCTGTATCCATGGACACAGACCCAAAATTGGATGATGACTGCTCAACCTCACAAAGTCACTATAACCACAAGATTCCAGAGAAGATGCAATTTTCTGGCAAACAGATTCCACGTAGAGCTTCTGCTACATCACGCAATATCTCTGAGGAGGATGCATGGAGATCCAAATCTCGAAAGGTCTGCAATAAATTAAGACACTGATGTTTTTATTTTTCATTTTTTGCGTACTTTTTACTTTGAAATGTCTGATTTGGAGGGTGAGTTCTGGATTTTGCTGGACAAGACCTTATCCATCATGCTTGTTTGCTGTTACAGACCAATGAATCATTTGGAAAAGAGCTTGTTATGACGTCAGATGAAGCATCTATGAAGAATTCAAGGCTACCTAAAGGATATGCATATGTTCCTGCAGATTGCCTGTCAAATGACAAGCAGTCTAACGAGGATGTATATGCTAGTGGACCAGGGGAACGTGATGGGTAGAGCGATCTGGTTTTTTATTTACGCCCACGAGGCTGACATCCACATTATAAGATGCCATGCCATTTTGCACGTGGCGTGGAATTGTATTTGAATATGGCAAAATGTAGGGACAGGACTCTGGTCACTGTATTGTTGCAGAACGTTGCTGCATTCTGCTCTGGCGAGGGGAAGTTTTGTTCACGTTGTTGTACATTCGTTGTGAGAGTAGTAAGCTGTACAGTGGATGAACATTTCTTGCATTTACTTGTATTTGGAAGGGCGTGCATTGGAATAGCAGCATTCCCTCTTGTAAACCATACAAGGGAAGATCGAGAAATTACCTGTTTTTATGTAAAGTTGATGTACATATTATGACAGTCGCATTAATTCTGAAAGGGCCTGTGCTTGGCATCATATTGTACCGAGCATATGAATTATGTAACCTAATTTTTTTTCTTCTTATACTGCATTCTAATTGATTTTAACGCGGATTGTCATTTGTAATCATTTGGACTGCTAAGTTCATGTATCTTAATGTTAATGACAAGCTTACAACCATAAGCATTTGAGCTAGTTGAGTTGCTCAAACCTTTGGTACAAACTACAAACATTTGTGTATATTTATTATCATCGCCAATCATTTATGCTAGAAGAAGAAAATGTTGGTTTAGCTTTAGTCGCCGTGGTACTGTGTCAGTTTCTGCTGTGGTGATATGAATAACTAAAGTCGAATTTTCAAAAAATAATTACCGGGTTGTTAGTTTAAACGTTGTCAGTGATGACTTATAGCCCATAAGTACGACTTGGAGACATTAAAATTAATTTGATGCCTGCTGCTGCAGAGAGCAAAACCTGTGAAATTCAAGGATGTAGTACAAGTTTGGTGACTCACCGGCAATTTATACCCGTGACACCAAACTTTACACATACACAACAGCAAATGAGTTTTAGCTAGGGACAGACTAATTCTTATAATCATTGGTTATTTTTTATTGTGAATATCAGTTCTTTTTAAAATTTTGTTGATTATATGATCTAAATTCATATTGACAATGGCCTTCTTTTTATATATAAAAAAAATCCTAATATTTGACCATACTATACTCTTTCTGATGCATGATGGTTATCCACACCGTTTTCTAAAAACATACATATTAAATCATTAATTCTAACTGAACTGGCCTTGGACAACAGTTGATCAAATAAATGTCCGTTAAATACTGTTCATACATTGGGCATGATATTGTTGACTTCAGTACAGATCTTGGGTGATCCTTCGACTTTGAACTCCAGTTTCACAATTCATCAGTTTTAATTTATCATTTTATTTGCACAATTTGAATGTTGACTTGCCAAATTCCAAAACAGATTGACGCGCCTTAACATGAATATTGCAGAACAATTTCTACATAAGCACGGACATAATCAATTAAAAATTCAAAACATGGAAATAAATATACAACGAACTTTATTTAATACACATTGGACTTTCCAAATTTATTGAGTCTAAGTTAGCCAATAATTGCTCATATTGTATTCATTTGGAAGAAATGGATTCTGCATGTCAAAATTCTACGCACGACCATTTTTTGTGGAGTATTTATTTCTTTATAAATCCTAATCTATTTTATTTTACTTTTATAAATCAAGTATCTTCTGTAACTAGAAAACATAATTTCCTATCCCTTAAGAAAAAACACAATTTTCCGAGCCGGGTAAGAACTAAAAAGATGGTAAAGCTTTCCCTCAGAGTTTTAACATTGTTGCATTTTTAGAATTAAAATCGAAATCATAATTCTAGTTAAACCTAAAGAGACATGAATCATATCATCCAAATAATCTTTGGATATATCATCAATATTTATTTGGTTTGATTACTTTTTTAATGACTCTAATTTTGACTATCGACCCCATTATTTTTTTAATGATTTTTGTGTCTAATTTATCTTCTATTTTTATTTATTTAAAACTCATATTTTTAATTAAAAAAAGTCTATATTCATCCTTAAAATAATAGTTTTAATTAAAAAAAAGTCTATATTCGTCCTTAAATTGAACACTCACCAATTTTATTCCTAGTTTGTAAATATATATCAAAATCAAAATAGTCTCCGAAATTTTAAACATTAGTCAATGAGATACATTTGTTAACTAAATGTTGATGTGGCACACTAAGTACTTAGCTGACACCTATGCAAGTCTCCGCCTCATAAAAGAACAATAATTATAAAATCAAATTGATACCTGTCTCTTCTTTCTTTCTCTCTCTCACACACACACACAAACAACCACCTCTCCCCTATCTCTTCTTTTCTACCCCGTGCCCTTATTCTCTCCCCTTCTTTCGCACGTATCTGCCAACAAAAATTAGGTTAAGCTAATAGGATCAAACAATTAATTTTATATTTAAGCATACAATTTGGTCTCGATAAATAGACTTAATGACGAGTCACCAATTTCTTCTCTTGAAACTCTAGTCCCACATCATATTGAATTCTTAAATTTATAAAAAAAATATTTAAAATTTATTTCATATCTTAGTTTGTTTGTAAAATCGTATTTTCATAATTATGAAAATAGAAGGACTAAAGTCATTAGAAGAAAGAGCGACCAAAATCACATGTTGTCCAAATTCGAGGGATTAATAGTGTAATTAAATCTATTTTTTTAAAATGTGAAATATCATTTATTTTAATCATCATAAAGAGATAGGTAATCACAATTTTTTTACAAGATATGATTATGTGAAATTTTTAAATGAAAAAATTTTCAGTGAAAGTTTATAGTGAAAAAGAATATATAAAAGAGGGAGCAAGAT
Source organism: Medicago ruthenica (assembly GCA_018208015.1). Classification (NCBI taxonomy): domain Eukaryota; kingdom Viridiplantae; phylum Streptophyta; class Magnoliopsida; order Fabales; family Fabaceae; genus Medicago; species Medicago ruthenica. The sequence continues at coordinate 60,600,779 of CM031373.1, forward strand.
AATTATGGTCTTTTGCTTGGTGGGAAGGACATGGTGAGAAGGCATAATAAAAGAAAGGTAAATAATGGTAGGGTGATAAAAGAAAGGTATATAATCACAAAAAAAAAAAAAAAGAAGATGGGAAATGATAGCTGCAGCACTTCTTTTCGATAGTTTCCCTTTTTTTTTCCCTTTATCTTGGAAGGGATACTAATTTTTTCACTATAGGCATCTGCGGGGTGCTTCGACTCAATGGTAAGTCTGCCGTTCTACCTATTGAACGGTAATTCCAATTGCCTACATCATATTATTGGTGTTAGTATCCATATTTGTTAGAACACTATTTTATTAGATGAAAAATGTTTGGTGGACAACTAAACACCGGCACTGACACCATAAAAACAGAAATAAATAGATAGTGATATATTGTTTAGTGTCCTTTGATTAAGGCTTTAGTTAAAAACTAATACTAAACATTATTAAATTAATTACGAGCATTTTTATAATAAAATAAACAATTCATCAAGTAATTTAAAAATAAAATTTTTCCAAAAAAAATAAAAGCAAATTCGTATTTAAAGACATTATGGCCCCGTTCAAATTGAGCTTATTATGAGGTTATGAAAAATAGTTTATGCAAATAAATAAACTTTTATATTAATTTATAAATTCTCATTAACGGAAACTTTATTTTCATAAGTTGTTTTTTCATAAATTACCTTAACAAGCTCATAAATAATAAATAAAAACTTATTTATTTGCATAAGCTCAAAATAAGCTCACTCCAAACGGACCCTATATATTTTTCAGATGCGAGGAGTGTTGCAAGATTTTCTTTTTGACTGAAAAAGATAAGGAGTATTGCAAGTTTGAATACACGTTACAACTTATCAAATATTTACCTTAACTTTTTATCATATATAAACTACACTTACAAGACCAAACTTATATTTAACTTCATTGATTATATATTTTCATGACGGTAGAAGTGCCCAACAACCATTTGTTTGATCCTCTCAAAAAAAACCATGTGTTTGATTTTATGGTTAAAATAACCTATGTTTGACTGTAATTATTCTTTAAATAATGACTGTTTATTTAATTACAATAAATTTTCTAGACCAATTTTTAATTATATACACCGTTTGAACACAAAATAAAATAGTTTAACAGCATTTATATTTTGAAAATTTGACTCTAACCTGTTTCCGATTTACTCATGAAACAGTATCTCACAGACAAATATGATCACAATGTTCTGCATCATCCCATGTGAGATGCTTCAAGAAATCAAAGCATAACTCTTCAAAATTGTAAGCTGAGAAAACTTAAAAAAAAAAAAAAGGAGAATAAACAATGAACAATTTACATTATATCTGATCTAAGTAAAAATCTAAAAAGAAAATGAAAAAAAAAAATGAAGAAAAAACTTTGGATCTGTCTAATCTTGTTCCATTCCCACCTATCAAACAGTTGTAGGTTGAATACAAATGTTTGGAGTTTGATCTTGAATCTGCTGAACCTGTAAACTTCTCAATGGAGCCAAACTTGAACCTGATCTTCTTTTCCAAAGACTATTCTCACTTTTGTTTCCTTCTTCCAACTTATTCACTCTCTTGATCACTGGCAAAGGAGGATCCATTTCATCAATTTTTATACCAACAGCAACATTTTCATTCCTAATACACCTTTCAATATTTTTGGGCACCTTCACAATATTACTTTTATTACATAACACCCTTTGCTTTGTTATGGTGGTGGTAGAAGTAGTCGAGGGGGTGCTAATAAGATTCTTACTAGAAAAAAGTTTTTTGAGTTTGGAGTATTTCACAACTGGTGAAATAATTGAGGGGGTGCTACTTTTGTTGTTGAAACTGAGCAACTTGTATTGTGAAGTTGGAAAGCCAGCAATTTTGTTGTTTCTTTTCACTTGACCCATGCAACCTATTTTTGGTGATAAAGGATCATTGCAAGAAGAAGGTGGATTGATTCTACACCTTGGAAGATTCACATCTTTGATGGAGGGTCTTGAGCATAACATTGGAAGGAATGTGTTTTTGTGATGGTTGTTGTAAAATTGATGCTGGTTTTCAAATTTTTGATTTCCCATGTTTCTTAATTTTTTTAAAAGAAACAATTTTTAGGACCAAAATTGGGAGAGAGAGAGAGAGGGAGAGAGAGAGAGTTGAGAATGGTTTTGGATTTTTTTTTCCTTTAAAGGGGGAGAAGAGTGAAGAACAAAGTGAGAGTGAGAGAATGGCAGGACAAGAATATATGGAAGTGTCAGAGGAAATGACTAGGTCTTTCTCCTTTTGGTTTTGGGCGTTGTTTGTATTGTGTTGCTCTTTCAATCTGAGAGTTTGAGGTTATCAAATATGTACAAGCTATGTGTTGTTTTGTGATTGTGACCTTTTATTTTAATGAAATGATTTTTGGATGTCAAATTTGAGAAAGTCTTGTGTCTTACACAGGGATTATAACATAAGATTCTTACAAATTCACAAAATGAAAAATGAAAGAAGAAAATATATTAAATAATATTTATTTTTTTAAATAATTAAATGATATATATTTTGATGTTCTAAAAACACAACCCTTATTTTATCAATTTGAGTAAAAAATAAACAATGAAGATGAAATAAAGGAAATGCTAACGAATGTCTCTAAACATCTTTTAAAAACCTTAAATGATAAATTAGAAATTAAAATATTTGAATTTTTCAAAAAATAATTTACTAATTTATAATCTTTAAAGAATATCACGGAAGACTCGGTACTCGGTAGCAAAAACCAAAAAAATATTATGATTGCAAAGAAGGAGTCTCGTGGAAGAAAAACAGTACACATGCAATAAAATTTAAAAGAGAGGTGAGGAAGGACCACTATGGAGTGTGGAATGGATTGATTTTATTTGGAATTATGCAGAGATCAGATCAGAGAGCAGGTTTTGTCTTTCTGATTGAGTACTAACCACTTCACTACAAAATTTTATGTCTGGAAAATGGGAAGGACTAGTAATGGGTACAGCTAGCTATAGCATCTTCTTCTATATATGTGCTTACTTGTGTTTGACTCTTGTGGGATCTGAGTTGAGTGGATCTAATGGTAGTAAAGTACTCATAACTGTAGGGGTAAAGTAAAATCATTGGATGGGCAAGAGCTACCCTTCATTGCCCCCCCCTTTTAGCACTTTGTTTTGGCGTGGAATGAATAAGGGAATAAAGAATAAAGAACGAGGGGGGAATTATGTGGAAAAACAAGAGAAAATGGTTAGAAAAATGTACGTTATTTAAACGAAGACGAAGGAAGTTTAGGTGAATAAGAAAATGTTTGTTTATAAGGCAAAAAATATGGCTAAGATATAACATAAACACTAAAAAATTAAAATTTATTCATTCTCTAAAAAGGATGGTTTATGATCAATTTTTGACCTAAAATCACATGTAAATCATTTTTCTCATTTCCTTTTATTTAAAGGAATGATTTTCAAATTTGTTTAGTTTTTTCTTTAATGAATTTGTCGTCTTAGTGCGACATTGTTTTGTTCGTCGTCTTTGTGTGACATTGTTTGTCTTTTCCATCTTGTTCAGGTGTTTGTTCAATTCAAATTGTCAGACCAGCTTCGATACAGTGTAGATCCAATCAATAACTTTGACGTCGTCAACATTGCAAATTTGTAGACATGACTATTCCAAAGACTTGAATACAATCATATTTGTAGGCTTACGTACATTGTCGTTTTATGTTATTAACATGGATGTTGTGAGTTTGTTTGCATATTCATCCATTTTGTTTTTAGCGAATTTGTATTGTATCAATGTACTCTATTAATTTGAATGACTGAATATCGTTTATTTTTAGTGAATTTTGTTTATTCATCCGCCTAAAAAATAATTTGAATTTATTAATGCCTTATTATTTATTTTATAAACTTTTTATTTCTTCATTTTATGAATTAAACAACTTACAATGCACATTTCTCCAAGTAATGTGCAAGAACCTAGAATGAACGAATTTTATTTATTTCTTATTATATATCCCACACTTTTTTCTTTATCCGACCTATCAACTTAAACAAAAACTTCTTTCAAAAAAAAAAAACTTAAAGAAAAACTTGTTATGTACACTGATAATATATGTGAATAAAAATAACTAAAAAAAACTAGAAAATAGAGGCCCAAATTGTGTCTTATTTGGAAGACAAAGAACACTGAAATTTTCAACTCAAAGGATCCCAAAGTAGAAGAAGAGGTGAATTCCATTAAAAAGCTATCATGGGAATGGTTCTTAGGGAATAAGTCGACTACTCTGTGTATTTATTATGAATGATTCAAGTTTCCTCTATATTGTATTTTGAGTTGAGGTAGTTTCTTTTTCTTTTGGTTGGTCGTCGAGTTGATTCTCTTTTATGAATGGTGAATACTACTTGCACACTTCATCATATTGTAAGATTTAGTACCCCTTCTACCTATCTCTTCTTTTCAGTAATAAAATTTGCTATTAAAAAAAATAAATTTACGAGTCTCACATCTTTTTATTAACAAATTAAAATGAACACAAACTTTAAGAAATAAAAATAAAGAATATTTTTCACAAAGTAACGGATCCTAAATTGCTTGAATTTTGTATATACGACCAATTGACAATCAATATAGTATAAGATGATTCAACAGCAGGATTAATTTTATGTCTTTGTAATATGTTAAGTTTGTCAAAAGAAATATGCTAAGTACTTATTCCCTGCATTTTTTTTAATATTTTAGGACTTCAACTATATTCTAAAATATTTGATGTTTTAGTATATTTAATATTTTCCTTCCAAATTTACCCTATTGAAAAACAGATCATAAAACTATTAAATGAGTTGTGACCTTTTGGCTTATCACATATGAATTTAATTATAATAAGGACATTTTAGCCTAAAACATACAAATATTTATATACTTGAATTACTTCTTAAGACTTATGTCAAGAGTTAAAATATCATGATGATCGAAGATGATTACGATGAATATGAAATGTAGATGTAGGTTCAAACTTCAAATTAATGCAGTAGATTGGAATTGAGGTTGAAGAGTCAAACTGTGGGGATCTAGTTCCCGTGTTTTGCGGAGTTGGTCCACCATGTCAAGACATCTTCACACCATTAATCCGACTTGGTCTATCCTACATATGCCACGCAATAGAGTGAAATGAGAGCTGCTTCTTCGTCTTGTTGCTACTAATTGGTTAACTATGTGGTCAAGGCAACATTAATTAACTTAAACTTCTCATTCATCATGGGAGTTTAGCTGAAAAACGTACACAATAATGCAAATACAAATGACGAATTATGAATTTGAACATGTGTTTTATTATATCAAATGTCGTTACATCTTTTTATTAATCTGAGTTATATTCCTTCAAAAAATAATAATAATCTGAGTTATATTTAAGGGGCATATATATTTTATATAATTATTATCGAATTGTCATTTGCGTTTAGATGTTTTCAATAATAAATTTTTATATTTCAAAACAAAGTAATAGCATTAAAGATATGTATGGAAAAAAATGTGCATATTATATATATATATATATATATAATACTCCCTCCGGTCCTTAATATAGGAAGAAAAACCAAAAAACATTAAAACCAAGACAACCATTAATTGTTGGAACTATTAAATGTTTTTACAAATATACCCTCATAAAAATTTGTGAAGTATTAAATATACTCACTAATATTAAAAAAACAAGCATTAAATGAGGGTTAAAAAAGTCTTTTACGCAATAAATATACCTTAAAAATTGTGACATTTTCTTATAAATAGGTCCAAAGATTTTTTTGAAAAGTTTCTTATAATAAGGACCGGAGGGAGTAGTTTGGAAGATCCTTTAAAAAAAATGGAAGCTGACATATATTTTAGAGGACAATTTATTTTTCTTCAAAATGTGGTTATAATTAGAGAGGGAGTACACAGTGTCTAGGACTACATTTCCACTATTACGACATTTTTTTTTTCTACGACATTTCCTTTTTTTTTGACAAAAATAAATGATATTCATTCATTCAAATTGACAAAGTATATCGATACAATGCAAATTTGCTAAAAACAAAAAGGATGAAACAGCGAACAAACTCACAACATCCATGTTAATAACATAATACGACAAAGTACAAAAGTCTGCACATATGACTATATTCAAGTCTCCGGAATATTCATGTCTCCTAGATCTGTAACATGGACGACGCCAAAGTCGTTGATTGGATCTGCAGTGGATCAAAGATGATCTGACAATCTGAATCGAACAAATATCTAAACGAAACAAGAAAGACAAACAACGCCGCACAAAGACGACGAACAAAGCAACGTCGCACTAAGACGACGAAATCACAAAATAAAAAATGAAATAGATATAAAAATCACTTATTTGAATAAAAGGGAAATAGAAAAGCGAGTTAGAGGGGTGATTTTGGGTCAAAAATTGACCCTAAATCACCCCTCTTTGGTGGATGAAGGAGAAAAAACTAGAGTTTTGGTGACGACTCACAAAAGAGTTAAAGGAAAAAAAAAGCAAAATTCAATGTTAGATGCAACATTTTCAATTTATTTTAAAGAGTTTAATGGTTAAACACATACAAACTAAGGATTGATAAGTGAATAATTAATGGTTCGAATATGCGTTTTAACATATCAAATATTCATACATTTTTTTTATCATTAGATTTGTAATTACGGAAGACTCGTTTAAACCTGAATGGTAACGTCCTCCCCACGCTCCCACGGATCTCAATTCCTATGAATCCGTAACCGCGCGAGCCCCTACGTGTGCCTTACAACGACTCCTGCACCTCTTCACTGTAAAAGGGGACTCTCAGCAGTCCCCAAGGTTACATTCTCTCTACTCTCTTAACCCCTTTCTAAACTCAATACTGACTTTAACATCAGAATGTCTGCAGGTACACCCCCTCCTCCCCCACCGTTCCAGTCAAAGCAATTGCTAACAACCACTGTAAAGCACCGCTTCGGCAATCACCTTCTCATCATGTATGATTAAATACTATTAATATTTTTTTGCACAAATTAGTAATAATTGAAAAAGCTTCATTTTGAATTTCGCCTTGAGACCTTGTTCTGGATCGAGCAATATAACCAGACCCATTAGCTTAGGCCCATTACAAAACACTCAAATCCGACATCTGGTAAAACTACTCGCAACACACCCCCTCCCCGCGAGGGGGGGTGCTCGGAGAAAACAGAGACTGATTCAAACAGTCAGTAGCGTCTCCATCAAGTCTCCCGTGAAACTCGCTCGGCGGTTACGATTCCCCCGAATTCGTAACTGTCGAGCCACACGTGTGCCATACAACGACACCTGCAACACCCACCTCTATAAAAAGGGAACTCTCTGCAGTCCCCAAGGTTAGAATCTCTTCACTCTCAAAACCTCTATTCTGATCTCACATTGACTTGAGCGTCGGAGTGCCTGCAGGTACACACCCCCCGCCATTTCAGTTAACAGCAAACAGACATACAACCACCAGTCAAATTGCACTGGTAGTCCATCTCTGATCAGGTACGTTCAGACCTACTATATGTTGCACCGACCTGCTGTTTGAATGCTCCCCTTATATTTAGCGTCTTATACTCTATCTGTCTCAAAATAATAGTCGTTTCAGGTTTGTGCCAGTAGTTAAGGAAGTGATTAATTGTGTTGATTTCAATGGTAAAATTATTTTCATTTATTAAAATACCCTTGTTAATGGCAGTTAGCGGAGTAGTAAATTGGATGAAATTCAATAAATATGAGTATAATAGTGTAAAATAATAATAAATGCTGCATTTATATTCTAAAGGGGCAATTACTTTTTTTTTGTTACAAAGATAATTAAAAAACAGAAAAGAAAGAAAAGAAAACAAGCTAACACGAGCAAACTACTCCCTAAAGTAGAAGGTTCCTATGATGTCGCTAAGTGACAATTACTTTGAGACAGAAAAAAAAATGCTAAAAAATAATTATTTTGAGACGGAGAAAGCATCCACACCAAAATTGGATTAGGTTATCGCACATTAAAGTAAAAGAAATCTATATTGGGGAACCGTACACGTGGAAAGAAAATCAATTACGAACGTCGGTTGATTCATTTGTTTGCGGCCGACACGCCATCAATGTCTGGATGTGGGAGGCACGTGTTCACCCTTTTATTTATCTTATGGTTCACCTTTAATTGGTTGTATCAATTAATTAATTAATGTAAGCAAACCTTTTATGCTAAAAATAAAGTAAGCAAACTTTTAATTTTACATGTTTGATATTCTTCTTTATTCGTCTAAAAAAAATTTTGATATTCTTTTTTGACGGTAAATGACATTCATTTTTTTTTTATCAAATGTAAATGACATTCATTAAAATGTAAAGATAAGCACAATTAGATTTGACAATTTGTGTTGCGATTTTCTCATCCAAAGTTAAAAGTCAATACAACTAGATAAACTATCCTAGTAACATACATCGATACATAAATTATAAGTCAATATGTTCTACCTAATCGAAACCTTACCCTTATCGATCGAGTCAATATCTTTCACACATGGTATATGTGACCTAAGAGAAAAGAGAATCCAAAGTCTTTAAAACCATCAAGTAAGTTACATATCATCGATTATAGCTTGTATTTATTTAGCATGGTATGTCATTTCCGTCCCTCTTAGTAATATTTTGCTTTGTGTTATCAAGACAAATAACTTCCAAGAGAAGCAAGAGAAGTTGCTTTTGGAACCAGGTTTCTCCAAAATCTTAACTACCCTCCGGGAACTGAGAAAATTGAGGGTTGAAACTTGAAAATGGAAAGAGATATAAAACTTTTAGGTTCTTGTTAACTAGCGTCCTAAAGACACTATTTAAGAATTTTCATTTTAGAAACTATTCATTGAAAAAATTTAATACTTCAATTTTCGATGTATTAAATGCACAAGTTTCTATAAAAACTTAATATCTAAAATTCTTAAAAAGTACCTTTAAAACACTCGTTAACATTTCCCAAACTTCTAATCTATGAAGTTCGGATACGTGATACGGGTGCGGGTACGATACGATACAGGTGCGCGGATACGCGAAATTTTTAAAATTTAGGATACGATACGGTTAAGATACGTCAACAAAATTTTATACTAAGACTTATATGCATGTAAAATACTTGAAGAAAACCAACATTGATTGCTCTTCATTATTATATTATTATAAAAGTCACAATTTTTTAAAAATAATACATGTGATCAAAATAAAAAAAGTAAAGTTTTCTTATAAAATTGAATCATATACATTTCCACTGAATTTTCACAACAATCTCACTTTTTTACTCTTCATCTTTTTTAGGATACGTATCTTTGAAGTATCTTATAAGTATCCTTGTGTATCTGTGGAGTATCTTATAAGTATCCGATCAAATATTTTTTTAAAATTAAAATAATTAATTTCGATACTTCGTGGGTACGTATCCGCGAGTATCCGTGGAGTATCGGTATCTGATACGTATCCGATACAGGTACGTCTCTATTTTGAAGTATCCGAGTTTCATAGCTTCTAATGTAGTAATTGGTTGTGTTGGAAACATCTTCAAGTCACATGAGTATAAATGACTCTCTTAGCTTGTTTTTGGAAGCTAGGGGCCCGTTTAATTTATAAAAACATTTTCTATTTTTTTATTTTTAATTTCTGTTAATTTTATTTGATAATCAGATGTAAGATATTCTTAATGTGAACCATTGTTTGCATTCTCTAAAATTATTAAAAATATCATTTTTTTTATTTCTAGAAATGCATCGTCTCTAACCAACATTTTATCTTCTCTCTATTACAAAGGTTCATTTCAAGAGTCTAGAAGGGCAACAAAGTGCACCAAAGCTTCCACATATGCAGGGAGGTTTTTAGAACTTGAATATGTAACCTTTCAATCACATAACAACTTTACACTTGTGTCACTTCAAGAGTCTCTTATCAAATTAAAATTTTAAAAAATTATTATAAAAAAATAGAAAATGTTTTTACAAAGTAAACGGATAAGTGGAATCGAATAGAAAAATACCTGAATAAAAAAAGTTTAAAATAAGATAAAAGAGAAACGAATCGAAAAAAAAAAAAAGTTTAACATAAGTTAAAAAGAAAGTCCAAAAAATAATTCACAATAATTGATTGAGTTGAGTGGTAAAGTAGATCAGGCATGCACATACATGCATATCTCCAAATGCGATATTCGATTTGCTATTCTGCACGTAGTGCTTCATAGCTTACTATTCAAAAGCCAATTGTTTGCTCCTTTTAGCATTAGAAGAAGCTAAGCTGCACGTTGGTCAGACAAGTCAGAGTTCATTTGTCCCTGAACAAGATCCTAAAACAAGAGAAGCTGGATATTTTTTTGGATTGGCTTACCAGCCAATTTTCATAAGTTTGCTAAAATAGCTTATAAAAATAGCTTAAAGCTTATAAGAAAAATAATTCTTCATTTTATCTTTTTATAAAGAAATAACTTATATATGAGCACTTATTATGATAAGTGTTTGTGCTTTATACCACAAATAGGTTGTTTATTCAGAGGGCCCTAACCTCGGTGTTTTTTATTTGAGAAACTCAGCAATCATTTTCAGTTTGCCCATAACTGTGCTTTACAAAGAAGGCGGCAACAAGGTTAGGCTTCATACATACATCGAATAATATAATACTTCCAATTGCATTATTAAAGGGAATAAAATTATTACATAAACACAAGAGCAACAGACAAAGCAATGGTGCTATCCAGCGTTGTCGTAGAATATGATGCACAAGCAATTTTCTTGATATGGTGGTCAATATTTCTAATCAAAGATCCCATAAGTTCAAAAATGGAAATAAAACAACTAGATTTGGATATGCAATCATATCTCAACTCTCAAGTATTTTATATATTCTAGTTTCAAATTGTTATGCACGAGCATGACATATATATTGGCTCGAGATTAGGTTAGATATGGTTGGTGCAAGAAGCATGCACATGTAGGGGGAGGGTAATCTTGGTCTGGTTTCAAATCTGACTGTTCGATTTCCATGTTTCCCAGCCCTTCCAGTTGTTTGAACCCATGACATAATTCAAGAAACATGCAATGAAACACCAAACCGCGGACACCGTGGTAATTTAACTATCTTACCAGTGATAAGACATAGTAAAAGTGCACAGGATTAGTTAAAGTGATATCCCTCTTCAAATATCACATTTCTTGATCCATTATTAACAGTATAGTATACAGGGTTAACTGAACTAAACTAGATTTGCCTCTTCGCATTCTTTTCCATCCACTGCAAGACCAAATTCAAAATTTCTCTTGTAGCAATTATAAAATCTGTTTAAGAATAATGTTACAGAGGAGATGATATAGTGATAGTGGTCATAGCATTGCCATTTCTATCAAAAGGACAGTTACCACACAAGGGGAAATCTAAAATAAATTTACACGAGCACGAATGAAAGAAAAAAAATGAGCGGTATATGATGGGAAAAAAAAAACTATTGTAGCTAGTACCTATCGGTTAAGAGGGGGCACCACCCTCTGGTGTAGCTGCCTCATCCTGTGCCAAACCTGAATCACTTTTTCTCGGGATCTGAGTTATCCTCTGATGTATCAGGAGATTTTTCTGATTTTTCATTGGAAGCTACAGGTCCATTGTCTGAAGAATCTATTGTGGTCTCACTCTCAACATGGTCCTGAGCATTATTTTGAGGATTGGATGGAAGATGAGATGAAGAAGAGGAGGCTAACCCTTTCGAAAGGGTTTCAACATGGTCCTGCTGACCATTCTTTTGAGGATTGGATGGAAGATAAGATGAAGAAGAGGAGGCTAACCCTCTGGAAAGGGTTTCAACATGGTCCTGCTGAGCATTACTTTGAGGATTGGATGGAAGATGAGATGTAGAAGAGACACCTAACCCTTTGGAAAGACACACATACTTGGAAACTAATCGTTTGTAATTCTTTAGCAGGTCTTCGACATCACTTACTGTAAGATCACCTACACTAGCAAACAAATATGGAAACTCCCTGAAAACATCATTCAACTTATCCTCCTTAATTATCATACTTGCCCCTTTATTCTCCAAATCTGAGAGTGATGGAACTTTTGTGATCGATGATTCACCTGCAAAAGTCACTTTCTTACTTTCTAATTTTGCATCAGATGATGGAGCTTTATTTTTGTCATGCTGTCCATTAATTTGATATGGTGAATTGGGATCATGCGTATCAACTGAAAGCCCTGAAAGAAGAGCACGAGCAAATTCCATGTTTCTCTCAAACTCAGTTTCATCCATCGAAATGGCTTTTGCATCAATGTTTGAGATGAAGGATTCGGCAGAGAGCATGTTTGTAAAATAATATGATGCTTCCCCAACCAAACGAGATTGGCGTCTAAACCTTTGTATGTACAGTAGATTTGAGTGCAGTTGTGGAGGGTTTGCCTGCATAGTATCACCAATAGAAGACTTTTTTTTAAAAAAAAAAAACTGAGATAACTTTATCCACATGAAAATGGCACCTAAAATAGAGTTTAGGAATATTTAGTTGCTCTCTACATAGCTTTGATGCTATTCTTTCAACTAACATGTAAAAAGAGAAGCTCCTAAATTCAATGATGCACTAAATCAATATATACATGTATTTTGAAGTCTCACAGTCACATACGTAGGTCTCCATTTGTCTAGTTTCATCACATTTTAGTTTTAAGCAAAAAATAAAACTAATTTGATAGCAAAATATTTCAAAGGAAAAGGTCATAAAACACCATGAGAAGTTCAAAAGACATTTTTTCAAAGCAAATAATAATGCAACAGACATCACACATAAAATATATCCATATTTGTGGGTAATATGGTTATGCTGTGATGAATGGACCAGTGTTTGCAAGATGATATTTCAAAATACCCGTTGAATATTGTCTTGTAAATATGTCACAAGAAACTTTGCATAAAATTCACAGAACTGCAAACTTTATTTGTATAAGTAGTATTCATATACTGAAAATCAAAGCAAAGTGGCAAAGTAAAAGTATGGGAATGATAGATGCAGCACTACATATTTGTAAGTCATACCCATAATTTATTAGAAAAGTGAAGGAAGTAATATCAACATTTTTGGAAACCAAATTAATTCTATACGACAAGTACATAGGTATATATAATACTCCCTCTGACCCTCTTTATAGGACATCCTAACAAAAATCACGGGTATTAAGAAATGTTGTTGGTGTAATAAATTTGTCTCAAGTGCGTGTTACTAATACTAAATAAACCTTTTCAATGTTAGCTTTTCATATTCCAAGACAAATTAGTAGTATTAATAAGGGATATAATTGGAAAGAGTAATAAATGCATCTACAAATTTGTAGATGGTCTTATATTTAGGGACAAAACTTTAGACCATTGGAATAAAATGTTCTATAAAAGGTCTTATAATAAGAAACGGAGGGAGTATATATTATGAAGCATTGAGTTTGTACCTTTAGGGTAACATAGATTAGCACAGGAAGAAATTCATCAGCTCCAGGAGGATTATCTTTGGAAGCAAGAGAAGCATTAAGCAGCAAGTTACCAATAACCTTGCAACAGTTTAGAATACAAGTAAGTTTGTCTCTTGGTGCCTTGTACATGTTGATCTTCTGTAATTCTTTCTGAGCAAGCTGTCACCATAAGAATGAGAGAGAATATAAAATTTAAGGGATGCAGGAAATATATAGATAACCATTAACAAGTCAAAATTGTAATTTTTATTGGCCAAAGCCGTCATAAAAAAGACAACTCTGGAAGAATTTTTCTGGCACTTCTTCCCACAATTGACAATCATTATTTACAAACTAATATTGTGCCTAATGGGAACCCAGTGGTGCATCGAATTGAAAATTGAATCAATCGATACTTGGGAAAAGCTTGGCTAATAAAAAATATTACCCATCCAACTTTAGAACAGACTGAATAACAATGTAACCAAAAAACATTGAAATACATAGCACCCAAGAACCACTCAATTTAAATGCATTTGGAAAAAATGTTGACAGAAAACGAATGGTATCTATAATGTGTAACACGGAGAAAGCATAGATCAGCACTTATCATGAGCTAAATTTAAATTATAAGAATAGGGTTTTTAATACTTATGTCCCATGTCAAAGAAAATGTGTTTGTTGAGTAGAGTTTTTAGATTTTGAATTCAACTACGTATTTCTTAATAGCTTTGGTTGCTAGTTAGTTGGCATTAGGAAACACCAAAAAGTTTACCGTTGCATTTTTAAAACCGAACTAAGAGACGGGAGAAGAATTGAGCAGCATTTGAGCTTGATGTTGCCACATTGGATGACAATCCCAGCATTCATTGAACATAATTACACTTGGTGCTGCTTTTTTTAATGATAAAATATTGTTATCATTGGGAACATGCACTTCGTTGACGTAATTTTATACAGAGATAAGTAAATTAGTTTTGAATGTACAGTTATATACTCACCAACCACGATGTTTCATTCTGAAATGCTGGCTTGATATCCAAATTTTCTGGTCGAATAAACTGTTGAATCAAAGCCATCTTCTCTGAAAGCTGGTCATCAAGTTTTACATCATCTGGAACTGAAGCAAATACACGGGGAAACAACTTCGTCATAACGTACTTCTCGAGACCCTGTACATGATCAAAACCCAGAGGTAAGAGAAATCATCAGCAAATATAGGAAACTGATAGAACCAACAGGTATATTATGATTGAAAATGGGGAAGAATCCCCTTTGATTACAAACAATGCCAGCACTTCAAGGGTCTGCCTAATGACAAGATGATCCCCTCTCTAATAACTCAGCCCTATTTATAGGGAGCATGCCTTGTTTGGCCTAACTATCTCTACACACTCTCTAACTAACCTATTAACTAAGGGTGATCTGTTTAGATTGCCTTATTTGAGCTTATTTACTGGCATAATCACTTACGAGACTGACTGGGAAAGCTTATGGAAACAACTTATATGAAAATGATTTGACTTTATTGTATCTTTTGTTATAGAAATAGTTCATACATAAGCACTAATATGATAAGTGTTTATTACTCTATTAGCGCTCAATTAAACTGTTTATCCAAACAAGGCCTAACTAACTAACTAACTAACTTGTTATTTCTACGGTTTACTCACAAAACTCCATTAAACAATTAACCATTATTGAAAAAACTGCAATGTAAACTACTTGATTAATTGCAATTAAATAAAGGAGAATGTTAACCAGTGTCGTAGGGGCATTGGTTAAGCACCAAAAGAAGTAAGTATTAATTAAAAGGTAATGTAATTATTACTTGATGAAAAGTGACCGTTTATATTTCCAAGACAGAAATTGTATTTATAGATTCTTTAACGAATGTCCCGGGTACCCTTAAATAAAATATCTTCAATTTTGGATAAACATAATAATAATAATAATAATAATAATAATAATAATAATAATAATAATAATAATAATAATAATAATAATAATAATAAATGAAGTAATTAAGAAACTAACTTCACCGGCACTTTCGAGTTCATCATCAGAGCAACCGGACCAAAGAGGATGAGCTTTGAAAGCAGCTTCCATATTAGCAAGAAAGTCTTGAACGGCGTCACTGTCCCTATCAGGATCGGGTCCATGATTTGAAAACGAAACTATGAAACTGTAAAATCATAATCATAGCAATGTATCAGTGACTGACTTGATTATATTAGTTAGGGTTCCGATTGAAATTAAGAAGAAGGAACAGACCTTTTGATGGCTTTGACGAAATCGGCGGCGGCGGGTTGACGCATGCGCTCAAGGAAGTCGTGTAAACCAGAGGAAGCGTCGGCGTTTTCCATTACACTGTCTGTGTAAACTGTTGGGGCTTCGTCTGAGTTGACAATGCCGACACGGTGACTCGACGCGATCCAACACTAATAACTATGACAACAAGTCACTTGTTATTTTTTACTTTTTGATGCACAACAAGGGGCAACCCCAAAATACGGTGGTTATTAAAATTTTACTCTCTTTTTCAAAAAATACCAAAAAACCCCAAAATGGGGGTTATCTTTGTTTCATTGTAACTTTAATTTTCATGGAATTTTACCCTCTAGTTCTTTGGAGAAGTGGATAATAAAATACATAATTTTCTCACGAGGATAACTAAAATCAGATCAAGAATTTTTCAAATTAACAAAAATTTTAGGATGAAGTGTTGTCTCTTTGTGATTAAGTACATAATAGTACAATAGTGGCTTAGCACTTTAGATTGTTTGGTAATTACTTTGTAATGAGGTCTCTTTTTCCCTGTTTTTTTGCTATTTGAAATAATGTGATTTTTATCCCTAGTTCGACACTCCTTGTGCTGAATTTTCAAAGATTTCAGTTAATATATTTCATTTTAGCTTCTTAAAAAAAATAGTATCTATGGTTTTGTTGGTAAATAAATTTTGGACAAGTATAAACCATTTTATTGTAAATAGACACTAGTAAAATATATAACTTTTTCCTCCACAGGATAGGATCAATTTTTGAAGTTTATAACACAAGCTAGTTTTTACATAAGCTAGTTTTTATATAAAAGGATCAAATAAACTTAAATTATTTTTGTATGTGCTATAAGTTGTTTTTATAAACTATAGTAGAGAACTTATGAAACTAATCCGATAAAGCTCTTGAAAGTTGTCATATAAATTGTTTTCATAAATTCTCTCAAATAGTCTTACAAAACTTATTTAATATACCCATATAAGTCAATCCAAATAAACTTTTACTTTTTTTGAAGGAAGAAAATCATTGCATTTCATTAGCTAAAATATGTCAAAAACATGTAGGTACATCATCAAAAATGTGGGGGCTAGGATTAAATGGGGCTGCCTGAGCTAACTCATGGGCGACCCCATTCGCTTGCCTCCGGTTGAACTCAACATGAGAGTTCTGAAATCTATCAGTTAACAACTGTTTACAAGCAGAAATAATACAACCAAACTCGCTATTGTCATCATTACATGAGTTAACACAGTCAACAACTCTTTTGGAATCGAGTGCGAAGTCCACATTGTCAAACTGGAGATTAGACACCCATTCCAAAGCTGTGTGTAACCCAACGGCTTCCCCCACATCAATATCACAGAGAGGAGCAAACCAATCTGTTTTTGCAAGCACAAAGGCACCAATATCGTCCCTAAGACACATACCCAAACCAACCCTGTTGTGAGCAGTGGAGAATGATGCATCTATGTTGCATTTGTACCTACCCGATGCCAGTGCCATCCATCTTTCCTCATCTTGCCTTGTAGGCCGCACATGTGAAGTGCTGGCTGGGGCATGACAACGAGACCTGATGTGTTGAGCCGCTCTCCACTCATCCAAAAGATGGGTTGCACGTTGGAGCACTTGCGAACTAGATTCATTCTGTTGCTGCCAAAGTTTTGTGTTACGACTCTTCCAAAGACTCCACATAATCGTAGCCATAAGTTCGCATTGACCTGAAGGAAAAAACTGCAAGAGAGTAAAAATAAGGGCATGCATATTATAATCTTGACGAAGCACCCTATTAATTGTGTCCCATAAATTCACATCACGCCACACTTGGACCGCTTTAGGACATGCAATAAGAGTATGGATGTTGTCTTCATAATTACTGTTGCACTGAACACAATCAAGAGGACACGAGACACCTCTATTGCTTAGTCGGACGCGAGTTGGGAGACATCCACGACACACACGCCAAAGAAAATTCTTGACTTTGGGAGGCACTTTTAACTTCCAAATGAGGTTCCAGCGACCCGGAACATGCAGGTGTGATTTGTCTGCAATTTCAGTCACACATAATCTGTAAGCACTTCGAACAGAGTACTTACCATTCTTTTCCCCTTTCCAAACCATTTTATCTTCTGTGACAAGAGGCTGAAGCGGTGTATTAAGAATGAGCTGAGCGGTAGGCGCATCAAAAAGATTATATATGAGAGGAGCTTTCCAAGCCTTCAAATCCTGGTCAATAAAATCACATAATTTAACCTGCATCAACGGCTCAAAAATTGGGTTAGTAGATGACAAAGACAAACCATCTTTTAGCCAAGGAGCACCCAAAAAAGGTATAGAAGCTCCCGAGCCTATCCGCCAACGCGCACCCTGGTTAACCACAATTTTCGCACTAAAAATGCTCCGCCAAACATAACTAGGATTGTGACCAATGTTAGACCCAAGAAAATCAGTGTTAGGGAAATATCTCGCCTTGAATAAACGAGAAACAAGACTAGTAGGATCAGTTTGGAACCGCCACCCCTGTTTACCTAACATAGACACATTGAAGGAGGTCAAATCCTTAAAACCCATACCGCCAAAATTCTTATGAACGGACAGTTTTTCCCAAGACAGCCAATGAAGGCCACGGCGCATGTTACCCCCATGACCCCACCAAAAAGCGTTTATCATTTCTCTATGGCATCAACGAGCTTGTTGGGAAGTAGAAAGACACTCATAATGTAAGATGGTATAGATTGAAGGACCGATTTGATCATTACCTCTATGCCAGCTTTGGACAAGCACTTGCTACTCCAGCTATTGATCTTGTGCCAAATACGATCCTTGATGAAACCAAACGTTGCTTCTTTGCTGCGGCCCACCATAGATGGAAGACCGAGATATTTGCCTGTTCCCATTACCGCTCGCACCCCTAAGATGTTTGTGATGACGTCCTTCAAGGGGGATGGAACCGCACTGCTAAAGAAAACTTCAGATTTGGGAAGACTAATAGCCTGTCCAGATGCTAGCTCGTACGTGTGTAGAATATTTTTCATCACCTGTGCCTCCTTCTCATCAGCCCTGAAAAATAAAAAACAGTCATCTGCAAACAATAGGTGAGAAATAGTAGGTGCAGAAGTGCATATGGATATGCCGTGGAGATCTCCGCGTCTTTCAGCTTTGCGAATAAGAGCAGATAAGCCTTCAGCACAAAGAATAAATAAATAAGGCGACAGGGGGTCCCCCTGTCTCAAGCCCCTGCCGGGTATAATCGGACCCACCATGTCATTATTAACAATGACCGAGTAGTCCACTGTTTCGACACACATCATGATCCATCAAATCCATTGTCTGTCAAATCTCATTTGCAGCATCACTTCCTTGAGGTAAAGCCGATCAATTCTATCGTAAACCTTACTTATATCTAATTTCAGTGCAACATGCTTATCTCTTACCCTTTTGCTTACTTTCATGTGGTGGACCATTTCAATAGCGATCATGGCATTATCCAAAATAGAACGCTCAGGTACGAAGGCGGATTGACTTTCAGAAATGCACTTATGTAAGATTTTTTTGAGACGATTAGCAAGTACCTTAGCCACCAATTTATACAAGACGTTACACAAAGCAATAGGCCTCCAATCCTTCATCGTCTTCTGCCCATTACCTTTAGGGATCAAAGCAATGTTTGTCGAATTCAACGACGGCGGAAATTGATTATTGTTAAGCCACGCACAACATTCCTGAAAAATATCAGAGTTACACACGGACCAAAAATGCTGAAAGAAACCCGGGTTAAAACCATCCGGCCACAGACATTTATCAGGGTGCATGGAAAACATAGCGTCTTTGAACTCTTGTGCATGAAAGGGGGCGGTTAGGAGCATATTGTCATCATCAGAAACAACTTTCTCTATTACTTCGACAACCGGTGCACGAGTACTATTAGATTCTAAAAACAAGTTTTCAAAATAGCCTTTTGCAATTTGTCGCATACCCTGCTCATCAGAGATTCGAACCCCTACATCATTTTCCAGAGAAGTGATACGATTTACCTTTTTACGAGATGTGGCAGAAGCATGAAAAAATTTTGTATTCAGATCACCATCGCGATCCCGGTGAGTCTTGACTCGCTGCCGCCAATACTTATCCTCCTGAATCATCAATTGTGTCATGCGCTTTCTCAAGTTTGTCAACATGGTTGGATCAGCCGCTGCCCCTTGGCTACGACAACGGTGAAGTTCACGTCGACAGTCATCAAGTTCATGCTTTAAACCATTGCCATTTGCTTTACTCCACGAACTCAAGTCACTTGCGCAAACCTCAAGCTTATCAACCACCTGCATACCTGCACTAGACACCCAACTATCAGACACAATATCATACACACCCGGTTCCACACACCAGGCATTTTCAAATTTAAAACGTCTTCTCGGAACCCAAACACGGTGGGGCTCTTCTGTACGCAAGAAAAACGGGTAATGGTCAGATGCATGAGCCACTAAATAAACTTTTACTTGACAATCCTCCAAAGTAAGATATATAAGAATTTTATTTACCGTAGCGAGTTTCCAATTTCTTTTTTCACTACAAAACACTAGTGGTTTAAACTTTGCACACATTATAGAATTTCTTTAACGGTTAGATATTGTTTTCAAAATACTCTTTATTTTATCATTAACTATATTACAATTGACTCGTACATATTTATATTTATTTTTTAAATTCATTACCTAGTTCAAGAATTTGACTAATTAGTCCATTAACAATGGAGCATTTAAAGTCAGAACAAATATCTTTATGAACTAGCTCACATAAATTGGCATTGTCAAATCTAAGATATTGAAAAGAGCACACTAAAAAAATCTCAAACTTACACCATCCGACAATCTATGTTGATTTGACACGTTTATATTGAGCCAGGATCCTAACATTATTTTTTTTTTCTGACCGAAAAATATCTCATTCATTGCAATTAATAAGTTCAGAGAGGACAATAGATGGGACAGACGGGTTGTTCTCGGACATTCCCAAACCACAACAAAGAACCTAAATTCCTAGCTATTATTCCTACTAAGCTATGAGCAGCCTTATTCTTGCATCTCTTAGCATACACTTAATAGTATAGAATCATAATTGTAATTTATTTTTATACTCAAATTTATTGTTAAAGGTAATTGTAATTTATTTTTATCCTCAAATTTATATTTCAACTGACTTCTATCAAATCGATTTATTCTAAATCATCTTTTGTAGCAGAATCAATGACACACTTTCATAGTTATTAAAAAAAAAACAGACACACTTTCATAATAATGTAATTAGTAGTAGTATAACAAAACATTTACGACGTTAAGCATAGACACATCTAGTTTTTTGTGTTCTTTTAATGTAACCTCAGATGTAGCAACTATGCTACCTTGGCTGGGTAATTGAGTCCGAATCAGATCAAACTGATGTTAATTTTGACATTTCGTTGCATCACATTTAACATACTATCAAAACATTGCTGCTTTTCGTTACAAGGAACAAAAAAGCCAGTCTCACACAACACAAAGTGTATAATAAAAAGAACAAAAAAATAATAAACTTAGAATAGTCCTAAATAAATATTCTATCAGCACCTCTATAGCTATTATATATATCCCCCACCCCATGCTAAAATCCTCCACATTCATGCAATTCTTATCTTGATCAACCAGCCTTGCCTCTAAGCTACCCACAAAAATGGTCAATGTTATATCTTTTGCAGATGATTCTCATTCTCAAATCCAAAATGTTCCAGCTGCAATTTAAACAAGTAGTTCATCTTGTGACCAGAAAAAAATCATCCTCCTTTGGATATAAATCTAAAATAAAGCACTCCAAACAGCTCCATCTCCTTCACCACATTTTGAGTGCACATATTTAATCTTCTCCACTGACTTGCAGATTCCACTGCAGCTCCAATCAAATGAAGCAACACATATGTTACCTGCCTGTGCCTTCCACTCACAGTCTGCACAACATTAATTAATTGCATATCAGACATAAATATTATTTACAGTTGACAAACTTGATTTAATTTCTAATCATCTTTAAATTTTTTAGGCACAGAGATTTGTGATTGCTTTAAGTATATACCTGGAGGGGTTCCACAGCACATACTGCGGTCATCAATGTGCTCAACTTCAAGACCAATGAACCATGAACCAAGTGAGACGTCTTCATTCGCATATTTGTGTAAAATCGGCCTGCAATCATAATGAGGACCTCAATGAAATTTGTAATTTTTTGTAAGAAAGAATATTATATGCCAGATACATAAAGATCCTTGCTGGTTCTATTATCAAGGTCTAATTCACATGCTGAGATTTCATATTTGGAAACATTTTAACTTGTCGTGTAAAAGTTTTTCACTTGAATCAAATTATAGAAATAAGTTTTTTGCTTCCAATAAAATCTGCAGGACTATGATTCATCGCATAGACAAAATGTAGATTAAAACTTTAATTTGCCATTCAAAAATGTTCCTCGGTTGCCAAATTAAGGACTGTGTAAAGAAACATATACATACTGGTTAATGGAAATGTAAGAGGCCAAATCCTTAGAGATTGCATATATCTGCCCGGTTGCGTGCCGAAAGTATTTGTTTCCCTCTTCTCCAAACTTCCAAAACTCAGGTTCATGGTACTTGACATCCCTATAAATGAAGAAACAACGTCAAAAATGGATAAACATTAAGCCACAATCAGGAGCATGGAAGAGAAATAGTTATTTTTGTTTGAACCCTCCGGCTTCTAGGGGAAGGGCCCCCAAATAATCCAGAATCCAGTGTACTTACTTTCGAGATAAAACAGGTCCAGATTTCATACACCCAATGTAGACCCTAGGTTTTGAACGATGACGGGCAAGGGTTGCTGCCAGGACACCTAAGAGCAACAAAGAAGAGCGAAGTTATTTTTTTGGGGGGAAATAGGGCAGAGAAAAGTGGTAAAGGTTTAAAAGAAACGATGGCAATACATTGAAAAGAAGTCAAGAATCCTAAGACAGATATATACCTAAATTGACATGAACGTCGTCATCTACTTTGACATAGAAATCAGCATCCCATAATCCAACTGCGGTAGAAAAGAAAATCTTTGTCTTTGCAGACAGCTCATGATATCCTTCAACATGTTGCTATAAGATAATGCAAAACCAAATGTCAAAATTAAGCCAAATTATCCATATTTTTCTCACACAATAAAGTCATAAGAATAATGATCTGCCTTACCAGGCGAAGGAAGTCTTTGTGTTGAGCTTCTTCTGAATCAATAGCACGATCTAGAATGCTGTTGGAAGTTGCACTGAAACA
Source organism: Medicago ruthenica (assembly GCA_018208015.1). NCBI lineage: Eukaryota > Viridiplantae > Streptophyta > Magnoliopsida > Fabales > Fabaceae > Medicago > Medicago ruthenica. The sequence goes on from CM031373.1 coordinate 60,623,856, forward strand.
ACAATGGCAAAATCATTCATATCAGTGCCATTAAGTAGAATCCATATAAATGACTGGATCATGTAGTAACTGGAACAATGCAGTATTAAGAAAAACAGAGAACTGTAAAGGGAGCCAAGTGATATTGGTCATACAAGCCATTTTTGCAGGCAATAATAGTTCTTTGAGTTTGAGGTAAGCATTCCAAACAAGTTTGTGATCCAATGAAAATAATCAAGTGACCAATACTTAGTGTTACACGTCACCAATTTTTAAAGTGACTTATGTTTTGGATCTAGAAGTCAGACAAGTAGGGTTAAAAGAGATAACTTTGTTCTAGTTCTAGTTCTAGCAAACCAAAACAAGAACATTGTCATATTCAAACTGAAATAGTTAATGACAGTGTTCTGCTAAACAAAAAGAAACATTCTACAGCTTCGCATTATACACGTAATTTATTTAGTCACCATCATTGTTATTATCTCATAAATCACACCAAACTTTGTTTTGATAATTTCATACATCGACACCACCAGAATCATATAGACTATATTACCTGTGGCCAATCATGAATCTGATAACAATTCCTTTCTCCCGTTCCAATTGAAGAAGTTGTTCACCTAATCAAAATGGAAGGACAAAAACACAACTTTTCAGAAATTAAGCCATCATAATTAAACTCAATGACCCCTTAAAAATAGGGATAAAAAACTCAAGGATAACTAACTTTACGGGAAAAATTGACCTCAAATTCTTCATCCCGATATTAAAGGAACATCATATCAAATTGAGTCTTAAAGTAAGATAGTTTTACCTTGAGGCATCCAAGTTTCTCTAACTGAATCACGTCTCTTCCTGCTACTGAAAGCTGTGTTTATACCTATCACTATAAATGCCTTCTTCTTCTTGGAAGCACCTTCACCGGAATTGGACGCCGAGCCAGTTGAGTTCTTTTCGCGAGAACTTCTAGCTGCTGCTAATTCCATTTGCAACATGGAAACTTGCTTGTCTAGGGCCCTAGCATCCAAGAAATTAAAACACCAAATTATTCAAATAAAAAAAATTTCATTTACAATTTGCAAAAAACAAATCTAGCTAAAAGGAAACGGATTCAATTTTGCACTCACTGAATAGCTTCATGTGTCTTATGCAATTCATTCATTTCATCCTTAGGCTTTTCCTGCTTCTGTTATCCCAAAAAAGTGCTAGGGTTTACTTTACCAAAAAAGCAAAAACAGAACAAAAACTTTTCTACAGCTGAAATTAGAAATCTGAGAAAGAGATTAATCAACCACATACCTTTTTTGTCACATCACAATCCTCAGAGATCACTTGAAGTTCCTGTTGATCACGTTGATGCTTAGAAATTATCAAACCATTTGATTCAGGTTGCTCCCACATCCTGCTACAAAAAAACCACAAAAAAACAAAAAAAAAACTCCAAAATCAGATCATAAAGTTCAAATTTTGAAACAGAAATCTTACACCCCATTATTTTGATTTCAAACCAAAATCACTCACAACGTAATGAAACGCATGATTGATGAAAAAAACAAAAAGTGGGCAAGAAGAGAATTACCTAGTCGTGATGAGCATGCCAATAATGAATGAAAAAACAGAGAAAATTGGAATCCATTTAGCAGAGATTTTGGTAGAAGCACGAGTCTTCATGTTTGTGTTGATTTTTCTTGTGAGTTAGATGAAGAATTGGAAGAACAAGAAGTTATAGATGTTGGAACTTTGGTGGGAATGTCAAAGGATGAATTAGTCTATGGTTTTTGGTCCAAAAATCTAATAATGTCTGCTACTATATGATGTTTTTTTCTTCTTTTCCGTTTTTAATATAAAAAAATTATACGTTAAATTATTATTAAACTAATAAAATGTAATGTCTGCTACAATGAAGAAACGCAAGTAGTGGCATAATTATTGTTATTAGGGTGATTTTTAAATGCATATGATGAAGGTTACAAGTACACGAACTATATCAAGTTTAATCGAGTTGAAAAATAAATAGTGGTAATAATTGGTGAGCGAGTTACGGTAGTGACGCGCATTTTGTGGTCGTCGACTTGTGTCTTGTAAGAAATGGCGTCTAATTTTTGTCTCAATTTGTTCATGACTTGTAGTCTTCTCATATGACTCTTTTGGTCTTTGTTTCTTTTCTTGTTTTTTGTTTCCCATAAAGAATTATAAAAGAATGAAATTAAATGTACAAAAAAAAAAAACGAAACTAAATAAATAAGTCTTCCGTCTCAAATTATGTCATTCATTTGCAATCTTGTTATCTATGCTTTTGATGCAGGTTCATTCGATCCTTGCCTTGCTAAAACTCTTATAGTTCTTATTCCTAAAATTGATTGTCCTAAGCATTTCCAAGACTTTAGGCCTATTAGTTTATGCAATACCATCTATAAGCTAATTACCAAAGTCTTGGTCAATAGAATGAGACCCTTGTTAATATTCCCTGCGTGTTCTAGAGAGAAGTCAGACTCTCTCTAACTTATTGTGATCCACCAGCCCAAATCTAGGGTTACCCTTTCTTTGTGGAGGACCTCCGCCAGTACCTCTTGGTTGTTACATCCCGAAATGGTTTTCCTCCCTAGGTAATCCTAGTTCTTTTCCTTTTTACTTCTGTTATTGTAGGGTTTGGTATTGTTTGGTGTGGGTTTGTTGATGGCTGGTTGTTTGTTGTACAAATGGAGAAATGGAAAGAATTTGAGCTTACAAAGGAAGAGGTGGGGAAGGGCTGTGTGGTGGATGAAGTGGAGGTGTGTGAAGAAGAGTTTTTCACCAGATCTCTAGTGGGAAAGCTCTGGACCCAGGATCATTTCAATGCTAGAATCTTCAAACAAGTCATTACACAAGCTTGGAGGTTGAAAAACCCAGTTGAGGTGCAAGATCTGAACAAAAACTTGTTCTTGTTACGGTTCAGCAACAAGAGGGATCTCGAAAGTGTGCTCAAGAACGGACCACGAAGCTTCGACAGGAATCTCTTCATCCTTAAACGCATGTCAGGAGATGAACAACCTTCAGAGATGGAGATGCAGTCAGGTGAGTTTTGGGCATGTATTTACGATTTACCGCTCAAACTGAGATCTGATGCGATGGCGAAAAGACTTGGCGACATTCTGGGAGTGTTTTTGGAGGTGGACAACAAGGAAGTAAATAGAATGGGGAAGTTCCTTCGCATGAAGATCACGGTGGACCTGAGAAAACCACTAAAAAGGGGAACAGTTGTCAAATACCAAGGTAGAAATCTCAAAGTCTTCTTTAAATATGAGAGACTGCCTACATTATGTTTTGTGTGTGGAAAAATTGGGCATCAAATTAAAGATTGTGATGAGATGGAAGGGAAATATGAGGCAGAGTTTGATGATATTGAAGAGAAAGAGTTACCCTTTGGACAATGGTTGAGAGCTTCCCCTCTTCCAAAGTTCACATGGGAAATTAAAAGAGAAAACAGCTCTGGACCTTCCAGTAAGACCCTTTTTGTTGCATCTAGTAATAGCAAAGAAGGCTCGTTGGAAGGAAAAAAAATAAGGAAAAAGAGGTTGAGCTGGAACAGGCTCTAGACACTACACTGCTACCACTGAAAGATCAATTGCCTATTGTTGAGCTGGAAAAGTCCAATAGCGAAGTTGAGAGTGTGGTGGAGTCGTTGGGGAACGTGGCTATCTCTCCAACTGCTCCAATTCTAGGGGAGCCAGATAGAGGGTCTCGTACCAAACCAAAAACAAATATCAAAATAGCGAAGAGATGGGCTAGAAAGAAGGGGGAGAGGAAGACAAAGGGGAAGAACATCTGGTGCTGGAAGGAAGAAAGAGACAACTAGAAGAGGTAACAATTTTAGAGGGTGATCTTATGGAGCTGTGTGGAGGGGAACAGAAGAGAAGACTCGGGGTGACTGACAAACTTGCAAAGATACCAGAGGGGGTGCTGGATGACCAGTACCTCCTACCCCAATGAAAATACTTAGTTGGAACTGCAGTGGGTTGGGGAACCCTCGAGCAGTTCTAGCCTTGTTAAGGCTCAGCCGCCTAGAAAATCCCCACTTAGTCTTCCTCACAGAGACTAGGTTAAAAGATTGTGAGATGGTTAGAATCAGAGTTCAGTGTGGTTTCAATTCAAGGTTGTTTGTTTCATGTGCTGGGCAAGGAAACGAAAGGTCTAGAGGTATTGCTCTGATGTGGAATGATGATATAAAGGTTTCCATTACCTCTTGTTCTTTAAATCACATATGGGGTTCTATAGAGGATGATGAAATTCTGGCAGGTACTGAATCAGAACCGTAAAACAGAGTACTAAACACGTAAAACAGAGTACTTAAACACATGTTCAGAAGCAACAAAATAAAGGACAGAAAATAAAGAACACAGAGTATTTGTTAACCCAGTTCGGTGATAAACAACACCTACGTCTGGAGGATACCAATCCAGGAAGGAAATCCACTAAGAGGAATTAATTCAAAGACTCAAGACACAGCCCCTGTTCCCAGCCTTATCACTTAATCTCCACCCGTATAGACTTCTACCTAGGAAACCCCTAGATATAAGAACCCTACTTACTTCCCAATCACGTAATCACAATCCAGTGATTATCAACTTCTGAACAAAACACATATGATGAAGACACTCTTCAAAACAACAAAAACATCACTTGTGCTTAAAAGCTTTAAGTGAAAAACAACTCTAAACAAGACAACCAACTCTAATAAATGAGTGGTACAAAACAAAGCTTCAAGCTTACAGACTCAAAAACACTAAGACTCTTAATTCTAATTTCTGGTTTTTGATCAATCACCTCTTCAATAGCAGCACGTCCTCCTTAAATAGTCTTCAGCAGCACATATAATTCTGAACCATATATTCTTCAAAGATACAATTATGAAATTCTTTAGAAGCTCATAGAAGCAAATATATTTCTGAGATATATTTTACAAAGATTCCTTTGAAAATATATTCATCAATAAAAGAAACTAATCTTCAGCAAGATCTTCACGTAAAATAATCAGCCTTCTAGAAAACAACAACCTGGATAAAACTTCAACAAATCTTCAAAAGATACAGAAGGAATTAACAGAAAGAACGCAGAAATTCAGCTTCTGAAAAGGCAGCTTCTGAAGGTCAACAGAAGTCAACATCTGAAGGCAGCTTCTGAAGGTCAACAGAAGTCAACGTCTAAACAGTGCGTCTGATGACCAGTTCAGCGTCTGATGAACAGTTCAGCGTCTGAAGACATTCGCAGAGCGCAGTGACTTCGCAGAGCAAAGTTATCAGCTTCTGAAGTACTATAGCTTCTGACCCAGCTTCTGAAGATGCACAAAATGAAATTTTCAGCTTCTGAAGACACATATGCTTCTGGAGACGCATTGCTTGCACATTTTGATTTTACCAAACATGTAGCCAACATTCAGATAATCAACAATCTCCCCCTTTGGCAAATTTTTGGCTAAAATCAAATGGACCACAAAGATAAGTTCTTCACTCAACACAAAAATACTCAACCATGAAGAACTACACATATTTAAACATAGCACCAGAGTCAGCAGCGGATAAAATGCTATGTCAAACACAAACAACTTCAGCTTCTGAAGCACACAAGAAACAACCAGCTTCTGAAGCACATGAAGCACGTAACTCTTCTGGTACAAAAACAGCTCCCCCTCAACTCATACTCAGACACAATCTCTCCCCCTGAAGCACAACCAACAATAAACTCAAAATATAACAAACAGCTCTCGCCCTCAATTCTGAATTGTAGTAAACTCTGAAATATTGCTTCTGAAACTTAAATAGCACACAACTCCTCAGGAACACTAGGGACACTAAACTGAAACACACCTCCTGAGACAAAGACTCCTCCTCAAACATATCTTCACAGCTCTTGTTGTATTGCTTCTGAATTCTGAATAAAACTGTCAACTTCTGTAAAACCTGAATTCTGAACAAAACAAACTCTGAACTCTGAAACTTAGTACATTCTGAACAGCTACATTCTGAAACCAAACACAAGTTTTTCTCCCCCTTTTTAGCCAAATAATTTTGACAAAACACAGTCTTCACATAGAGAACAAAAACTGAATGTTTAACACAGATTGTATCAGACTCAGTATCAGACTCATCTTCATCTCCCTCACTTCCAGCTTGCTCACCCTTAGTAATCTGTAATTGCTATAATTCCTCATGCAGACAAACTCCCAGCTTGCTTCTTAGATTTTCAAATTGCTTGACATCCAAAGCTTTTGTAAAAATATCAGCAATCTGTTTTTCAGTATCAACATGTTCAAGCTGCACAATTTTCTCCTCCACAAGGTTTCTGATGAAACGATGTCTTATATCAATGTGCTTAGTCCTGCTATGTTGTATGGGGTTCTTTGAAATGTTGATAGCACTCAGATTATCACAGTACAGAGTCATAACATCTTGTTCAAGATTGTATTCTTCCAGCATCTGCTTCATCCATACCAACTGAGAACAACTACTTCCAGCTGCTATATACTCAGCTTCAGCTGTAGACAATGATACACAATTTTGCTTCTTACTGAACCATGAAATCAAATTGTTACCCAGAAAGAAACATCCACCAGAAGTACTTTTTCTGTCATCTGCACTTCCTGCCCAGTCAGCATCACAATACCCAACTAATTCAGAACTTCCACTGTGTGAGTACATAATACCATAATCACTTGTACTGTTGACATACTTCAGAATCCTCTTCACTTGTGTCAAATGACTCATTTTTGGCTCAACTTGATATCTAGCACAGACTCCAACAACAAAGGTTATGTCTGGTCTGCTTGCAGTCAGATATAACAGACTCCCAATCATGCTTCTATACTGGCTTTGATCAACATCAACACCTTGTTCATCTTTAGTCAACTTCAAATGAGTAGCTGCAGGTGTTCTCTTATGGCTAGCATTCTCCATCCCAAACTTCTTGACTATATTCTTTGCATATTTGCTTTGTGAAATGAATATAGTGTCTTCCATCTGCTTGACTTGAAGACCAAGAAAATATGTTAGTTCACCCACAAGACTCATCTCAAACTCAGATTGCATCTGCTGAACAAATAGTTGAACCATCTGGTTTGACATCCCACCAAACACAATGTCATCAACATAGATTTGTTCTGTCATCACACTTCCATCTTATTCTTTCACAAACAATGTCTTGTCAGTTCCTCCTTTTATGTAGCCTTGAGTAACAAGAAACTGTGCGAGTCTCTCATACCATGCTCTAGGTGCTTGCTTCAATCCATACAAAGCTTTCTTCAATTTGTAAACATGATTTGGAAAATTAGGATCCACAAATCCCTTAGGCTGTTCAACATAAACTTCCTCTTGTAAGTATCCATTCAGAAAAGCACTCTTCACATCCATCTGAAACAGTTTGAACTTAAGAATACATGCTACTCCCAAAAGCAATCTTATGGATTCTAATCTGGCCACAGGTGCAAAGGTTTCATCAAAATCAAGTCCCTCCACCTGAGTGTATCCTTGAGCAACTAACCTTGCATTGTTTCTGGTCACAGTTCCATGTTCATCTGATTTATTCTTGTAAATCCACTTAGTTCCAATGAGATTCATACCTTCAGGTCTTGGAACAAGGTCCCACACTTCACTTCTTTTGAATTGATTCAATTCCTCTTGCATAACTTCAATCCAGAATTCATCAGTAAGAGCTTCTTTAATATTTTTGGGTTCAAGTTTGGACATAAAACAAGAATCAGTAGTCACTGCATCTGATCTTCTGGTTCTGACTCCTTGATCAAGACTTCCAATGATTAAATCTCTGGGATGATCCTTCTGAACTCTAATTGAGGGTCCTTTACCAATAGATACATGATCTGGATGAATTTCTTCTTCTTCAGACTCTACTTCATTTTCTGCAACTGGTGCTTCTGACTGTTGTTCTTCTGATGTTACTGTTACATCATCTGGTACCACTTCAGACTCAACTCTTTCTTTTTCAGCAGATAAATCATCTATCACAACATTGATAGATTCTATTACAACCTTGGTTCTGGAATTAAAAACTCTATAAGCTCTGCTGTTTACTGAGTAACCCAGAAAAATTCCTTCATCAGACTTGGGATCCATCTTTCTTCTGTTTTCTCTGTCAGCCAAAATGTAACATTTGCTACCAAAAACATGAAAATACTTGACAGTAGTGTTGGATATTTGAATGTTAGCTACATGTTTGGTAAAATCAAAATGTGCAAGCAATGCGTCTTCAGAAGCTATTTTGTGTCTTCAGAAGCTGGAAACTGGATTTCAGAAGCTGGTACTGTTCATCAGAAGCTGAACTAGTCTTCAGACGCTGGTACTGTTCATCAGAAGCTGAACTGGTCATCAGACGCACTGTTCAGACGTTGACTTTTGTTGACCTTCAGAAGCTGCCTTCAGACGCTGACTTTTGTTGACCTTCAGAAGCTGAATTTCTGCGTTTGTTCTATTAATTCTTTCAATATCTTTTAAAGATTTGTTCTGAAGATTTGTTTCAGTTATTCGTAAATATATTTTCAAAGTAATCTTTTGGAAAATATATTTCTGAATAATATGAGAGCTTCTATTTGCTTCTAAAAGAATTCTAAGATCATATCTTTGAAGATTTGTTAAGAATTTTATGAGCAGCTGAAGATTATAAATAGAAGGCTTTGCTATTGGAGAACTTACTCATCTCAAGAATTAAAAGAGTCTTAGTGTTTTGAGTCTGTGAGCTGTTGCTCTGTTGTTTCTGTGCACCACTCAATTGTTAGAGTTGGTTGTTTTTCAGTTGTAATCACTTAAAGCTTTTAAGCACAAGTGACTGTTTTTATGTTTTGAAGAGTGTCTTCAATTTGTTTGATTTGTTAGAGTCTGATAATCACTGGGGCAGTGATTGACTGAGGGAAGTGAGAGGGGTTTCTCAGGTCTAGGAGTTCCTAGGTTGAAATCTATACGGGTAGTGATTAAGTGATAAGGCTGTGAAACAGGGGTTGTTGTCATGAGTCTTTGAATTGATACTATTTAGTGGATTTCCTTCCTGGATTGGTATCCTCCAGATGTAGGTGAAGTTTGCACCGAACTGGGTTAACAAATCATCTGTGTTCTTTAATTTCTGTCCTTTATATTTCTGCTTCTGAACTGTTGTTTTTCAGACTCTGTTTTACGGTTCAGAACCAGAACCTGCAAGGAATTTCAATTGGCATCAGAGCAGGCACCCTGCCTGTATTTGGGTGAGCTCCAGGGAAGATATTTTTCTGGCATAATGAAGAAGAAGACATGATCTAATGAGAAAAGTAGTAAATCCAAAGGTGTTCAGTGCCATGAATGTGAAGGATATGGTCACATTAAAACAGAATGTGTCCCATACCTCAAGAGACAAAAGAAAAGCGTGGTTGTTTCTTGGTCTGATGCCTCAGAAGGAGAAGAGAATAAGTCTGCTAAGCTTGTTGCTGCCTTTACTGGTAAATGCATGATTGATAATGAAGTTAAGGTTTCTGAAACACTATCAGAGTCTGAATGCAGTGATGAAGAACTGTCTTATAAAAATCCTGCTGCTTTTTGCAAGAAGTTGCATGTTCAATTTGAAGAAGTGTGCAAGCAGATGGAAGAACAAAAGAGAATCATCAGTCAACTGAATGCTGAAAGAAGTGAACACTTAGGGCAGATTTCTGATCTCAAAGATGAGGTAACCCAGCTGAACTCCCAACTTGTTCATATGCAGAAACAAGTCAGAATGTTAAATACTGGTACTGATGTGCTGGAGGAGATATTGGATTGTCAGAACCAAGGGAAACCAAATGGAATTGGGTATGATGATAGGACTCTGAACAACAAACAACAACAAAGGTTCACTGCAGCTGTTAAACCATCTGATCCAATGTTGAATAAACCTAAGAACCAACATCAGGGATCTAAGAGCAAGAAGGCTTCTCATCCTTGGGTATGTCATCACTGTGGTAAAAAGGGGCACATAAAGCCTTTTTGTTACAAGCTGCATGGATACCCCAAGCACCTTCAGCAAAGAAAGTCTGAACCTGTTGCAGTCAGTGTCAAGAAGGTATGGAGACCAAAATATGAAAGGGTTGACAAAAGAAAAGGAAAGGTTGTTGCTGCTGACAGCAGGCCCACTCCTGTAGCAAAGAAGATTTCTGTTGCTGGACCATCTAAAGTCTGGAGCAAGGTTTTGGTTCCTGTTCCTGTTCAGAAGGCACTAAAAGGAAAAGAGGTAGTTCCTAGTAAGTCTGAAGATGTTGTTAAGCATGATACCATGTCCTGTGTTCAGAAGAGGATTGATGTTCTTCAGAAACAGATTGCTGGGAAGAAGGTTCTGAATGTGCCTGAAGCACACATTAACTAAACAGCTTCTGATGCTGTGTCTGATGATGAAACAACATCTGTTGCTGAGTCTGAAGACTGTCAATTTTGTGACTGATGTCTTGGATTTCTGTTTGTGCTTCTGGTCTGCAGTTGTTTTGTTCTTCTGTGTGTGGATGTTGTGTGGTTCTGTTCCTGATGCTGGTGTTGTGATGGGTTCTGTGATGTTAGTTTTTGATGCTGTTTTTTTATGCTCTGTTCCTTGTGGTTTTCTGCTCCTGAGGTATGCTGGTTATTTTGTCAACATTGTTTGGCTAAAAGGGGGAGAAATATGTGTCTGTTTCAGAAGCTGTTCAACAGTTCAGGGGGAGTTCCTGAATGTATGTTTCAGGGGGAGTTCCTGTTTGTGTGTCCTTAAGAAGCTGCTGTGGTTGTTTCAGAAGCTGAAGCTTTCAGGGGGAGTTTGTGTTCTTCAGAAGTTGAAGTTGTTTGTGTTAACATAGCATTTTATCCGCTGCTGACTCTGGTGCTATGTTTTAAATATGTGTAGTTCTTCATGGTTGAGTACTTTTGTTGAGTGAAGAACTTGTCTTTGTGGACAATTTGATTTTAGCCAAAAATTTGCCAAATGGGGAGATTGTTGGATATTTGAATGTTGGCTACATGTTTGGTAAAATCAAAATGTGCAAGCAATGCGTCTTCAGAAGCTATTTTGTGTCTTCAGAAGCTGGAAACTGGATTTCAGAAGCTGGTACTGTTCATCAGAAGCTGAACTGGTCTTCAGACGCTGGTAGTGTTCATCAGAAGTTGAACTGGTCATCTGACGCACTGTTCAGACGTTGACTTTTATTGACCTTCATAAGCTGACTTTTATTGACCTTCAGAAGCTGCATTTCAGAAGCTGAATTTCTGCGTTTGTTCTGTTAATTTTTTCAATATCTTTTGAAGATTTGTTCTGAAGATTTGTTTCAGTTATTCGTAAATATATTTTCAAAGTAATCCTTTGGAAAATATATTTCTGAATAATATGAGAGCTTCTATTTGCTTCTAAAAGAATTCTAAGATCATATCTTTGAAGATTTGTTAAGAATTTTATGAGCAGCTAAAGATTATAAATAGAAGGCTTTGCTATTGAAGAACTTACTCATCTCAAGAATTAAAAGAGTCTTAGTGTTTTGAGTCTGTGAGTTGTTGCTCTGTTGTTTCTGTGCACCACTCAATTGTTAGAGTTGGTTGTTTTTCAGTTGTAATCACTTAAAGCTTTTAAGCACAAGTGACTGTTTTTATGTTTTGAAGAGTGTCTTCAATTTGTTTGATTTGTTAGAGTCTGATAATCACCGGGGCAGTGATTGACTGAGGGAAGTGAGAGGGGTTTCTCAGGTCTAGGAGTTCCTAGGTTGAAATCTATACGGGTAGTGATTAAGTGATAAGGCTGTGAAACAGGGGCTGTTGTCATGAGTCTTTGAATTGATACTATTTAGTGGATTTCCTTCCTGGATTGGTATCCTCCAGATGTAGGTGAAGTTTGCACCGAACTGGGTTAACAAATCATCTGTGTTCTTTAATTTCTGTCCTTTATATTTCTGCTTCTGAACTGTTGTTTTTCAGACTCTGTTTTATGGTTCAGAACCAGAACCTGCCAGGAATTTCAAGTAGGCTTTCTTCCTTTCCATAACTCATACAGAGTAGAGGTAGTTCCCTTCTTCAGAGTCACCCTATTGTGTATGTAGCATGCAGTATTCATAGCTTCTGATGATCCAACCTGGGATGAGACTTTCTTGTTTGTTTACCAATCTGACATTCACCACAAATACTGTCTTCATCAATCTTCAGCTTAGGTAAACCTCTGATAGCTTCCACATTCATGACTTTCTTCATGCCCTTCAGATTCAAGTGACCCAGTTTCTGGTGCCAAAGTCCGACTTCTTCTTCTGAGCTTATGAGACAAGTGGACAGGCTTGTTTCTTCTTCAGACATCCATAAATAACAGTTGTCCTTTGATCTGCAGCCCCTCATCAATACTTCACCTTCTTTACCAGTTACCAGACATTCCTCTTTGTTAAAATTCACTTTCAACTCTTGATCACACAGCTGGCTTATGCTGATCAGATTTGAAGTTAATCCTTTCACTAGTAGCACATTATCTAGTCTAGGTAATCCATCACTAATTAAGTCTCCTATTCCAAGAATCTCTCCTTTAGCTCCATCACCAAAAGTTACATAGCTGCTGGAATATGGCTTTAAATTACTTAACAACTTCTTCACACCAGTCATGTGTCTGGAACAACCACTATCAAAATACCAATCTTCCTTAGAAGTGGCTCTCAAAGATGTATGAGCTATGAGGCCAACAATATTACCTTTGGGTTTCCATACCTTCTGAACATTGATTCTGTTTGCAGCAGGTTCTACTTTTCTGTACTGAAAGTGCTCAGGATAACCATATAGCTTGAAATAGAATGGTTTAATGTGCCCCTTCTTTCCACAATGATGACAAACCCATGGATGAGTTCTCCTCTTTCTCTTGGACTTCTGAGGTTGCTTCTGAGGTTTCATCTTAGATGTGCTTATCATGGGATCATAAGTTTCAACTGCAGGAACAAACCTTTTAGCTGGATTTTTCTGTTTGAGGTTCAAAGTCTTATCAACAAATCCTATGCCATTTTGTTTCCCTTGTTTCTGATTCTCCAATATCTCCTCCAGCACATCAGTAGCAGTATTCATCATTCTGACTTGCTTTTTCATGTTTTCAAGCTGAGAATTCAGTTGGCTCACTTTATCTTTGAGATCAGAATTTTGCACTAAGAGTTCACTTTTCTCAGCATTCAGCTGGCAGATTGTCTTCTTCTGATCCACTAGTTGCTTGCAAACTTCTACACTTATGATGTATAGGTTTTTATAATTGTCAGCCAGTTCTTCATAAGATGATTTTTCAACTCTGGCTTCATACTCTGATGGAACTTCAGACTCTGCTTCAGACTCTGATAGTGTTTCAGACTCTGATAATGTCTCAGACTCTAAAAATGCTTCAGTCTTTGAAAGAGCTTCTGAGGGCTTAACCTTAACATCAGACTTGTATCTTCCAGTTAGGGCAACAACATACTTAGCAGATTCACTCTCTACATCTTCTTCTGAGTCTTCATCAGACCAGGAAACAACCAAGCTCTTCTTCTGCTTCTTAAGATAAGTAGGACATTCTGACTTGATATGACCATAACCTTCACATTCAAAGCACTGAACACCCTTTGATTGATTGCTCTTCTCATCAGTCTTGGCCTTCTTCACATCACTTTGTTGCTTACTGTTGTTGAATCTGAAGTTCTGACCTTTGGATTTGGATCTCATGTCAACATGTTTCAGAATCTTGTTAAACTGTCTCCCCAGCAACACAAGTGCTTCTGATAAGCCTTCATCATCCTCATCAATCTCTTGTTGATCCTCAGCTTCAGAATTAACTGCAAAAGCAAATCTTTTTCCTTTCTTCTCAGTACGGTTACTAAAAGCTGTTTCAATATTCAGCAAGGATCCAAATAACTCCTCAACCTTCATATTAGAGATGTCATGAGCTTCCTCAATAGCTGTCACTTTCATGTCAAATCTTCTAGGAAGTGACCTGAGTATTTTTCTAACAATCTTCTCATCAGACATCTTCTCTCCAAGAGAATCAAAAGAATTAGCCATATCCAGGACATTCATATAGAAGTCTTGAATGTTCTCATCCTCCAATATCTTCAAATTTTCAAATTTTGTGGTGAGTAGTTGAAGTCTGGATAGCTTAACCTTTGAAGTGCCTTCATGAGTGGTCTTGAGTATCTCCCATGCATCCTTGGCTATGGTACACTGCTTGATCAGTCTGAACATGTTCTTGTCCACTCCATTAAATAGTGCATTCAAGGCTTTGGAGTTTCCAAGAGCCAATTCATCTTCATCCTTTGACCATTCTTCCTCTGGTTTCAGCACATCAGTCTTTTTCCCATCTTTGTCCAGAACAACTGGATGTTCCCAACCCTTCAGCACTGCTTTCTAGGTCCTGCTGTCTATGGATTTCAGGAAAGCACACATACGAGACTTCCAGTACTCATAGTTGGTCCCATCCAACAAAGGTGGTCTGTTAACAAATCCTCCTTCCTTGTCCATTCTTGCCAGAAAAACCTTCCTTGGAGCTCATCCAATAACAGGCAGGGTGCCTGCTCTGATGCCAATTGAAATTCTGGCAGGTACTGAATCAGAACCGTAAAACAGAGTACTAAACACGGGTTCAGAAACAGCAAAGTAAAGGACATAAAATAAAGAACACATAGTATTTGTTAACCCAGTTCGGTGATAAACAACACCTACGTCTGGAGGATACCAATCCAGGAAGGAAATCCACTAAGAGGAATTAATTCAAAGACTCAAGACACAGCCCCTGTTCCCAGCCTTATCACTTAATCTCCACCCGTATAGACTTCTACCTAGGAAACCCCTAGATATAAGAACCCTACTTACTTCCCAATCACGTAATCACAACCCAGTGATTATCAACTTCTGAACAAAACATGTATGATGAAGACACTCTTCAAAACAACAAAAACATCACTTGTGCTTAAAAGCTTTAAGTGAAAAACAACTCTAAACAAGACAACCAACTCTAACAGATGAGTGGTACAAAACAAAACTTCAAGCTTACAGACTCAAAAACACTAAGACTCTTAATTCTAATTTCTGGTTTTTGATCAATCACCTCTTCAATAGCAGCACGTCCTCCTTAAATAGTCTTCAGCAGCACACATAATTCTGAACCATATATTCTTCAAAGATACAATTCTGAACTTCTTTAGAAGCTCATAGAAGCAAATATATTTCTGAGATATATTTTGCAAAGATTCCTTTGAAAATATATTCATCAATAAAAGAAACTAATCTTCAGCAAGATCTTCACGTAAAATAATCAGCCTTCTAGAAAACAACAGGCTGGATAAAACTTCAACAAATCTTCAAAAGATACAGAAGGAATTAACAGAAAGAACGCAGAAATTCAGCTTCTGAAAAGGCAGCTTCTGAAGGTCAACATAAGTCAACGTCTGAAGGCAGCTTCTGAAGGTCAACAGAAGTCAACGTCTGAACAGTGCGTCTGATGACCAGTTTAGCGTCTGATGAACAGTTCAGCGTCTAAAGACCTTCGCAGAGCGCAGTGGCTTCGCAGAGCAAAGTTATCAGCTTCTGAAGTACTGTAGCTTCTGACCCAGCTTCTGAAGATGAACAAAATGAAATTTTCAGCTTCTGAAGACACATATACTTCTGGAGACGCATTGCTTGAACACTTTGATTTTACCAAACATGTAGCCAACATTCAGATAACCAACAGATGAGGATAATAGGGTGCCTTAGTTTTTTGTTGGAATTTATGGTTTCCCTGGGAAGGTAACAAGAAGAAGACGTGGGAGCTGATTAAAAGGTTAGCAGATGACTCTAATGGTAACTGGATCTGCTTGGGAGACTTGAATGATATCCTCTCAAATGATGAGAAAAAAGGGGGGAATAATAAGAGTATGTAACAACTGATCATTGATCGTGATACAAGTGGTTGTAGCCTTAACCTTGGCTTTCAAGGCTACCCTTTCACCTGGACCAATGGAAGAGCGAGGATTGAACAAATCCAATGCAGACTTGACATGGCTCTAGAAATTGAGGATTTTATCAATAGGTTCTCTCCAATTGAAGTCTCGCATCTGCCCAGGTATAGATCAGACCATGTTGTTCTGAAAATTGAGCTTGAAACGCCTAACCTGTCTCGAGAAGTGTTGGGCGACAAATGAAAGGTGTGAAGGGGTGGTGAGACAATTATGGCGTCAGGGCCAGTCTAGCTGTGAGAATAAGCTAGAGGCCATGAAGTCAATTGATTCCGAGTTCAAAGAATACTGCATCAATGGGATCAAGAAGGAAATCCTCAAAATTGAAAACCAGCTCAAGAGTGATATTATGTGGGATGATGAACCAAAGCGGATAACAGATCACAAAGAGCTTGAGAGGAGACATGCACACCTTTTCAATGTGGAAGAAACCATGTGGCGTCAACGTAGCCGAGCTATATGGCTTAAAGAAGGAGACAAGAATACAAAGTTCTTTCACAACAAAGCAAAACAAAGGGGCAAAACAAATGTGATTCCGAAGCTCAAAGATGAAGATGGGGTTTGGAGACAAGGTGAAGACCAAGTGGAGAACGTCCTACTTAATTTTTTTGAAGAACTGTTCAGCTCTTTTGATCCTATAGGTGCTGAACAGATATGTCATGTGGTGCAAGGGAGATTGTCCGTGGAAAATATCAACTGGTGTAATGAAAAGTTTACAAGGGAAGAGGTGAAAGAAGCACTCAATCAAATGCATCCGTTAAAAGCTCCAGGTCCGGACAGTCTCCCCGCTTTATTTTTCCAAAAGTATTGGCATATTGTAGGAAATGATGTACAATCCCTTGTCCTAAGTATCCTTAATAAGGGTAAATCTCCCGAGAGCATCAATAAAACCATCATTGCTTTAATTCCAAAGTGCAAGAATCCTAATTCCCCAAAACAGTTTCGGCCCATAAGCCTGTGTAACGTGGTCATGAATATAGTTACAAAGGTCATTGCTAACAGATTAAAACCACTCCTCCCGGAGATTGTTGATGAAGAGCAGAGTGTCTTTATTCAAGGAAGACTAATCACTGACAATGCATTAATAGCAATGGAATGCTTCCATTGGATAAAGAAGAAAACAAAAGGTAAGAAGGGGATGATGACCATGAAGCTAGACATGGCAAAAGCTTATGATAGGGTTGAATGGTCTTTTGTTGAAATAATGCTTCTATCCATGGGTTTCCCTACACCTTCGGTGAACACTATTTTGAGTTGTATCTCCACTGTCACGTAACAGGTGTTAATTAATGGCAGCCTATCCGAGTTTTTTCTCTGGAAAAGGGCCTCAGTCAAGGAGACCCCCTATCTCCATACCTATTTATACTGTGTGCAAATTTGTTATCTAGGTTGTTGAAAAGTGAAGGAAACAAGCAGAATCTCCATGGTATCCAAGTGGCAAGGAGCGCCCCTACCCACATCATATTCGTAGATGATAGCCTTTTGTTTGCAAGAGCTAATCTTACAGAGGCTGCCACAATTATGTAAGTGTTACAATCTTATCAATCCGCCTCGGGCCAAATGGTTAACTTTGAGAAATCGGAAGTGTCATATAGTTGAAATGTCCCAATCCAAGATAAAGATATGATCTGCCAGCAGATAGCTATAAAGACTGTGGCATCCCACTCAAGGTACCCAGGCCTTTCGGTATTTTTTGGAAGATCTAAGAAAGACATATTTTCCTTTGTTCAGGAGAGAGTCTGGAAAAAGGTTAAAGATTGGAAAGAGAAATTCTTATCTAGGGCCGGAAAGGAGACTCTAATAAAAACGGTTGCACAAGCCATTCCAAATTACATCAAGAGTTGCTACAAGCTACCGGAAAGTTGTTGCCATGCCATTGAAGGAATGCTCGTAAAGTTTTGGTGGGGATCTGATGAAACTAGTAGGAAGGTGCACTGGATCAGTTGGAAAAAAATGGGTGCTGCAAAAGAGAAAGAAGGATTGGGTTTTAGGTCCTCTTCTGCTTTCAACAATGCTCTCTTAGGGAAACAATGTTGGCGGATCATACAAGACACATCATCACTAGTGGCAAAAATCTTCAAAGCAAGATACTTCCCTAGGTCGAATTTTATGGAAGCTAAAGTGGGATTCCAACCTAGCTATGCATGGCGAAGCTTGTTCTCAGCCAAAAGAGTAATAGAATCAGGAGCTAGATGGGAAGTGGGTAACGACATGAATATTAAAATTTTCAAAGATAGTTGGATCCCCTCCAAACGAGACTTCAAGCTGCACCGTGTGGCTGGGAGCCTTAGTGATGTAGCCACAGTGGATGAGCTGATTGATAGGGATACAAATCAGTGGAACATGGGCCTTATCTTCAGTTGTTTCAATAATTATGCAGCACGACAAATCATTAATACTCCTTTATCAGTGAGACGCCCTGAGGATATAATTATTTGACATTGGGAGAAGGATGAAAACTATTCTGTCAGGTATGCACACCATGTCCTCTGTGATGAAAATTATTCAGACCAGGCTGAATCCTCATCTGCAAACAACACTGTGATTTGGAAGTAAATTTTGAGTACACCGGCACCAAGGAGTTTGCAGAATTTTTTATGGCGTCTAGCAACATTTCGCCGACCAAGAGTAATTTGGGGAAGAATAGCTTCTTGGAAGAATAAACTCCTCAATAAGCCTGGTAGATTGTCTTTGGCATCGTCGGTGTTAAATTCTATTCCAACTTATTATATGTAAACTAGCTGGTTTCCTTCTGGGATTTGCTCTCAAATTGATAAGATGACTAGAAAATTTATATGGGAGGGAAGTTCCAACAAAGGTATCCACCTTGTTGGTTGGCATCAAATTACTCGAGCTAAAAAGGATGGTGGCCTTGGTGTGAGAAAAGATAGAGAAACTAACACTGCTATGCTTGGAAAACTAGTTTGGGACATTCAACAAAATTCTAATAAACCTTGGGTTCAAATGATTAGAGACAAATATTTGCAAAAACAGTTGTTTGTTGAATTCTGAAAGGTCTTATGGTTCGCCAATATGGAATGCAATTTCTAAAGCTAGATAAGTTCTGAAAGATGGTTACTGTTTCAGAATAGGGAATGACAGCTCTTTATTTTGGTATGCTCCTTGGTTCACTAATGAGCCTCTCTCCAGTCTTGTTGATTATGTGGCTATTCAGGATAGTTAACTTCAAATTAAAGACCTTTACTTTAATGAAAGTTGGCATTTAAGTAATTTATATACCCCTATTTCTACATCTCTTAAGAATTCAATCCAAAACTGTGATATTATGTTGAATAATTCTACTCATGACTGTTTCATTTGGCAAGGGAGTTTGGATGGCCTTTATACAGCTGTCAATGGTTACAGATGGTTAATTGATAAAAGTAGAAACCATGGCAATATAAAGTCTTGGCTTTGGATCTGGAGACTTCAAGCTCCAGAGAAAATCAAGTTTTTCATATGGTGTGTTTGTCATCAAGCTATTTCTACTCTAGAGTTGCTCAATAATAGGAATATGTCTCCCTCTAGTATTTGTCCCAGGTGTTCGAATCATGTGGAAACCATTTTGCATTGTCTCAGAGACTGCACAAGTGCTATGTCAGTGTGGACCAATCTTGGATTCACGGAGACTAGGTTTTTTAGTTCGACGAATGTTGAAGATTGGTTGAAATTTAATGTTATGGGTCCTTCGATCAATTTATTCCTAGCAGGTCTTTGGTGGAATTGGAGAGCAAGGAATATTGTTTGTGTGGGAAATAACACCATTCATTTGTTTCAAGTTTTGGCGGAAGCTAGAAGACTAGCTGCTCTCATTTCAATTTGCTTGTAGTTTGAATGTTCATAAAAATGCTCCTAAACTGGTTTCTTGGCATCCATCTAGAGAGAATTGTTTCGTCCTAAATGTGAATGGGAGCTGCCTTGGTGATCCAGGTTGAACTGGAGTAGGAGGCTTAATTAGAAGAGGTGATGGATCTTGGGTGAATGGTTTCAGCTGCTTTCTTGGGACAACAAATAACACTTATGTTGAAATTATGGCTATTTTCTATGGTTTGAGCCTAGCAAAGAATAATGGTTGCACTTATCTTTGCTGCTATTCTGATTCAAAAACTGTTATTGATCTCATCACTAAGCCTTTCAATTAGTATCATTGTTATTCTGTTGTGATTGCTAACATCAAAGAGTTGTTGAATTTGAATTGGTAAGTGAATCTTTCTCACACTCTTAGAGAAGGGAATGCATGTGCAAATTTTCTTGCAAAGTTTGGTTCTAAAAATAACATCAAGATGAAGATTTGGAATCACCCTTCTGAAGGCTTGAAACCTTTGCTTCAATCTGATGCCTCAAGGATGATGCATCCTCGACCTTAATTGTATCCCGTTTGTTTTTTTTTGTCTTCTTGCTTTTGCAATTGTACCAAAAAAAAATTATATGTCATTCCGACAATTTCACATATATTAAAAAAATACAATTAATGTTGTATAGAAAAAAAGTAATTATGAATTATTTTACAAAAATATTATTCATTAATAGAGTAGACATAAATTAAAAGAATTGGAAAAAAATAAAGTAATAAATAGTAAAATGCATAATGGTCAAATAAACATTAATGATTCATTAATATTGTAAAATGACGTATAATTTAAGACCAACCAATTTTGCTAGAATGACATATAATTTGAAATGGAGAGAGTATCTGTTATGGATTGGAATTTTGGGTTGGGTCAAACCCAATAGGCCAATACCACATTCATCAATCTAATATTCCCCTCGAAATGAAATATAAGAAAATAAATTTGTTAAAAAGTTGATGTATGTGGACTAAAATTTTAATCATACACATTGACTTTTAAATTATCATTTTTTATTATATTTCATTCTGAATAGAATATTACATTTGTTGGTCCATATAAGCATCATTTCACAACCTAACAATCTACGTCTCATTCTAATCCTAAAATCCACGTTTAGTTCTAATTATAGCAATTTCCATGTTTGAATGGAAAGGAGAGGGAAACATTATTCGGTTTCACGTTCCTAAATAAATTATAGAGAAAATTAAGATAAATATTAAAGAAAAAAAATGGGAGTTTGCACGTGGATGTGGAAGGAAGCTTCATATGGTATGGGTTGTGGTGGGTCATGACCCATTTGAAAAAAAATAAAAAATTAATAATTATTGGTTAATTTTGTGAAATTTTAAACAATTTTGCGACTATTTTAGTTTTCGGCACATTTGAGTTCCTGTAAAGTGGTGTAGTGGCCTATCCAAAATAATTAAAATATTTAAAATCATAGGTTCATTTTGCGAAATTTTAAACAATTTTTCAACGGTTTTAGTTTTTTTCTGTTCCAAAAGTGGCATACATGTTTTTTTGTCATGCTTGTAGTTGGCTGTTTAGCGGAGGTTTACAGATCTTATAATTTGCGGGAGTTTCAAACCTCCCTTATATTGCCGTGTTAATTGAAAATTTCTCCAATTAACGGTTGTGTTATAAAAAAAGTTTTATAATTCAGCGGTCCACCCGAACTTCTTTTACTGGCTCCGCCACTGACTCCACCCATGCGTGTCAAATATAAAGTGCAAAAATTTGTCCTGACGAAAATTTTAATTTTGGTTCTTTATATTGTGAGAGACTAGCTTCTTCCGTTAAAATCAATTCTTGTTGATAATTTTATGATATATACTAACAACAGTGACAAAGTTTTTTTTTTTAAAGAATAATGAGTTATTTCAACTTAGACAAAATTAA
This sequence comes from Medicago ruthenica, assembly GCA_018208015.1. Lineage (NCBI taxonomy): Eukaryota > Viridiplantae > Streptophyta > Magnoliopsida > Fabales > Fabaceae > Medicago > Medicago ruthenica. The sequence goes on from CM031373.1 coordinate 60,645,501, forward strand.
TTAAATTGGACATGTTAGACATATCCATGAATTACTAATAGAAATGAAGTGATCATATATGGAAAAGTAATTGCCAAGAGGCAAGCTAGTAAAAAAAATTGTTGTCATTTGCTGATATGAAAAACCATTGACTATCTAGGGTTAGATTCAGAAAAATATGATAAACTGTCACAATATGACGAATAACAAAATTTACAAGACAAGTGGCTACATTTGATATTTGAAAGTTTCCATAATAGAATTACCTATAATTAAGAAATTTACCTATTAAAAAAAGCATTCGGGGTTAATCCAAAAATAACCTTAATTAGTGACGGTGGGTATGGAAGTATAATGAGATAAAAGAGAAGTTAAAAAAGTTGTGTGATCTAGCGTGTACAAAGTATATTTAGATACGTAGACCTGATTAATCAAGTGGCCGTTAATTGTCATTCAAAATAATCTATCGGTGAGGGACTTGGTAGAGCCCTCATTCTAGAATCCATCCTTATAAATTATGCATTCAAACTTTCAAAATATAAAAATTGATTTTTCAATACAAAATTTCTACTTTAGATTTCTTAAGATGTGTAACATGTGTTTGACGGACTCATATCTTATTTATCCTTTGGATCAATTTTTTTTCAAATATTTTCTAAATGACGTGGTGTGTGCTTCCCTATAAAAAGTCGGAAACTACCATATATATATATATATATCATTTCTCTAATTATTCATAAAAATTGTAGGTATAGTGGTACATACTATTAGATTTTACGTTAGTAACCCTCGTTCAACACCTGCATTGTGCATTTTTTTAATGAGTTAGAATAATATAATTGAAAAGCTAAAATGGGCAAAACAAAGATCGAACCCAAGTTCATCACCTGAATGGCGCACACCTTTACCGTTGGACTACACCATACACATGTGATTTATTTATAAAGATTGATTTATATAATATAACAGTTAGCTAAAAATTTTAAAAAAAATTGGGCCTTCAGGTCCGCCCCTGATCAAGGTCGAGAACAAAAAAAAAATTAAGAAAATATACAAGTGATGTGTTTTTTTCAAATAATACAATAGAACACCAACCTTGATTTTGTTGATACATTTTTGTGAATGCTCTACGAAAAGATGCAAGTTTTTTCCCTTAATATTTTTAAGAGTTCGAGAAGTAAATAAAATTTGACCAAAAATTATTTTCACTAGAAATTAAACTTGGATTTTCCAAAATGAATCGTCATAAGAAAAATTCATTAACCACTTGAATCAAATCACTTCATTTATAAAAAGAATTTTTTACTTGACGATATTTCCTCACTCTAAATACTCCCTCGCGTCACATTTATAAACAAAAAATAACTTTTTAGGTTTATTGAATAACATTTTAGCATGACATTATGTTGTAATTTTGCTTGTTGTTTGAGAAAAGAGGTTTGATGAAAGTTTTGGAAGAAGGTTGGAATTTTATTCTATTTCGTAAAAGTAGTGATGATTTTAAAGAGTGCATAACATGCATAGCACAACATGTAGTTGTGTCATAGGTTGCCAAATGGGGGCGATTTATTGTTGTGCCAAATGGGGCGATTTATTATTGTGCCAAATGGGGCGATTTATTCATGTGCCAAATGGGGCGATTTATTCTTGTGCCAATTGGGGCGATATCCGGATCATGGTCTAGTTGCATCCCATGCATCATTTGCATAAAATTCATATCTTAATTTCTTTTATTCGTATTGAGTTTTTGACTTTTATGTGGTGAGTGTTTTACTGTTCTTCTTATCTTGTGCTTTTATGTCTATATGATTGTATTTTTGTGGTTTAGGAATACTGACCCCTTGCAACCAACATTTTAGGTATTGATGAGTTTGAAGATTTGAAGCAAAAATGGTGTTTAGCTTGCACGCGCACGGGGAATAAATTTGGGTTTTCTTAAAATATAATTTAAAATAATTTTTGAAGTTGATTGTTTTTAATGTAATTTATTTAGTCTAATTGAGTAATTCAATCTTCTCTTAATAAACAAAGAAAAATTGTAGCTTTCTAAAATAAAACCATCTAGACGTAATGTCTTGGATTAAAAATCCGGGGTGTTACACATAGCTCAGGTCCGCACCTGATCAAGGTCGAGAACAAAAAAAATTAAGATAATATACAAATACAAGTGACGTGTTTTTTCAAGTGACGTGTTTTTTTTCCTTAATATTTTTAAGAGTTCGAGAAGTAAATAAAATTTGACCAAAAATTATTTTCACTATAAATTAAACTTGGATTTTCCAGAATGAATCGTCATAAGAAAAATTCATTAACCACTTGAATCAAATTACTTTATTTATAAAAAGATTTTTTTACTTGACGATATTTCCTCACTCTAAATACTCCCTCGCATCACATTTATAAACAAAAAATAACTTTTTAGGTTTATTGAATAATTAATGTATGTGGTCTATATTTATGTCATATATATTAATTATTCAATGAATATAAAAAATTATACTTTGCTTATAAATGTGATTGAAGGTAGTATATCTTTAATAAAGAAAACTAAAATGCAATCAATTTTTTTTAATTGTATTTGATACGAAGAGGCCCATCAAGTAAAGTGATGCTTCCTCAAAAAAAAAAAAAAGTGATGCAACATTGAATAAAAAAAAATCTGCCAACAAAAAAACCAACTACGTACACAATTTTGATGCAAGAAATAAAGTTACGTATAGACTGAGCAATTTATTTTATTTTATTTTTTAATAAAACATTTTAACAAATTAATGGAGGTTGAACGTATCAGAATATTTGAGATAGTGGTATTGGGCTTTTCTATTGGTCATGCTATATAAACTCTTACGTGCGCGAGAAAGAATCAAACCTTTCGTTTCAAGTTCAACTGAGAGGGTTAGGGTTAGGGTTAGGGTTGATTTTTGAGTAAGAAGAAGAATGACAACGAAAAAAAGAAAGGCAGAAGACTTTGATGATTTACCACCAGAAGATTGTTGGGAATTTGTATTATCAAAACTCCTCAAGATCGACAACGTCGACGACCGTAACCGTTATATAAAACATACTCTATCGTTTGTCTCCAAACGGTTCCTCTCCACAAGCGGTTGTTTAGTATATTCCCTCACAATCTTGAATCCATCAGTATCACTCACTCGCATCTTCCACAGATTCCCATACCTAACCTCCCTCGACTTCTCCGGCTTCCGCGGCGACGATCTCAACTCACTTCTCTGTCGTGTCTCCCGTTCCTGTTCCCTCTCCCACCTCACTTCCCTCAACCTCTCCAACCATCATGCCTTCCCCGCGTTAGGGTTGCAAAAACTTGTTAAAAAGACTCAATTATCCTTGACCTCTCTCACATGTTCTAACATCGCTTCTCCTCTCAATCACACTGATATAGCCTTCATCGCTGATTCTTTCCCTTTGCTCCAAGATTTTGATATCAGTTTCCCCAAAGGAAGAATAACCAGTGACGACTACTACTGTTGCAACAATGCCCTAAAGGTTCTCACTCAAAACCTTTCAAAACTCCGCAAGGTTAATCTCTCTGGTAATTTCTATGTTAACGATTCATTGTTTTTTGAATTGTGCAGCAACTGTAAGCTTCTGGATGAGGTGTTTATGTTAGAATGTCCTTTGTTAACTCATGATGGTATTGCTTCTGCAATCTCCCAGAGACCGAGTTTGACTTCTTTCTCTGTTAGCAACTTTATGGAAGCAAGAGAAAGGAACAACGTTACTTCATACTTCATTGATTCGTTGGTGAGTTTGAAACGCTTAACCCATCTTGATTTGTCATTTTCATGTGTTACTGATGATATGCTTATCTCTGTAGCAAATGAAGATCTTCCTTTGAGGAACCTTGTCCTTCAAGATTGCTGCGAATATACATATTTCGGGATCTCTTATTTATTGTCAAAGTGTAGATTTGTGCAGCATCTAGATCTTCAAAATGCTAAGTTTTTGAATGATGATGACAACTCCTCAATGTTGTATCCATATCTTCGTGATTTGGTGTCTATAAACGTCTGTGGTTGTAACATGCTCACCAACGTAACCTTGTTTGCACTCCCTAAGTATTGTCCTCTGCTTAGTGATATCAGAATGGAGTCAACAAGCATTGGAATTGGCCCGTTGGGGGAACCGTTTGTATACCATCAAGTGAAGTCTCTCCATTTGGCTTACAATTCACAATTGCTAAATGTAAACATCGACATTTTTGCTTTCATGTTTCCCAATTTGCAGCTTCTTGATTTGAACTCTTGCCCCGGCATATCTAAAGATATTGGTAATGTGTTAAAGAGATGGGGTGATATTGGACATTTGGAGTTACCTTTCTACCCACAAAAGAAGCTACCTTTCAACTTTAAATCTACCAAACTAGAGGTCTTGAACTTGTCACAGTCGCGAATTGATGATGAAGTACTTTATGCGATCTCAAAGTTTTGTCCTCAGCTTCAACAACTGGATGTGGAAAATTGTCGTGATGTCACGGAGGAGGGAGTTAGGCTAGTGGTAGAAAACTGCAAACAGCTAAGAGAGATTAATTTGCAACATTGTCGTAAAGTGTCTGCTAATATTGTCGACAGGATGATACTTTTGAGGCCATCATTGAAAATAATAGCTCCGCCTTATTTTCATCCATGTCTCGGTCTCAGTGACCTTGAAAAGGGACTCCTCTATGTGCAAAATCTTGTTCACTAATATTCTAGACCTCTGTTCAAGTGTAAGATTTTTATGTTGTAGATGTTACTTATGTGACATTTTTTTTTGTTGAAAATGTGAATTTCCATTTGTTTTATTTCTGCATGATAACTACGGGAGTAATAATATCATTTAATAGTTGTTTAAATTTCGTTTCGTCGTGTGTGGTGTGTTGATTCAATATTGTATACAAACTTTTTTTCTTGGCAATTTTTTTACAAACTTGGCACATCAGGTCATTCATTATGAAGAATAATACTAACAACTCTTTTCGACATTTTCTCTTACGGTCATCAAGGACTTTGATTCACCACAAATTTGCCCAAAGCCATATCATTAGAATTAAATAATGGGAAGAATGACATGTTTAGTACTCATCTTTGGAACATTGTCTTCATAAAAGTTTAAGAGTAGTAAGATGATGTGCAATTTGGGCACCAATTCCGGTGAAGGTGCTTCCAAGAAGAAGAAGGCATTTATAGTGATAGGTATAAACACAGCTTTGAGTAGCAGGAAGAGACGTGATTCAGTTAGAGAAACTTGGATGCCAGAGTCAATTTGATATGATGTTCCTTTAATATTGGGATAAAGAATTTGAGGTCAATTTTTCCCGTAAAGTTAGTTATCCTTGAGTTTTTTATCCCCTATTTTTAACGGGTCATTGAGTTTAATTATGATGGCTTAATTTCTGAAAAGTTGTGTTTTTGTCCATCCATTTTGATCAGGTGAACAACTTCTTCAATTGGAACGGGAGAAAGGAATTGTTATCAGATTCATGATTGGCCACACCGCCACAGTTAATATAGTCTATATGATTCTGGTGGTGTCGATGTATGAAATTATCAAAACAAAGTTTGGTGTGATTTATGATATAATAATAATGAAGGTGACTAAATAAATTACGTGTATAATGCGAAGCTGTAGAATGTTTCTTTTTGTTTAGCAAAACACTGTCATTAACTATTTCAGTTTGAATATGACAATGTTCTTGTTTTGGTTTGCTAGAACTAGAACAAAGTTATCTCTTTTAACACTACTTGTCTGACTTCTAGATCCAAAACATAAGTCACTTTAAAAATTGGTGATGTGTAAAACTAAGTAATTGTCACTTGATTGTTTTCATTGGATCACAAACTTGTTTGGAATGCTTACCTCAAACTCAAAGAACTATGAATGCCTGCAAAAATGGCTTAATTGTTCACCTGGTAGCTTACTTAATAGAGCTGGATTAAAATTGGTTTTTGAAGCTGTTAAGTAGTTATAACAAAGAATGGGGAACTTGTGGGGAAGGGATATCTAGCTGATGGTTTATTTGTACTGAACATCATTTCTGTTGCATCTAATAATATGTCTTCTGTTGGTTCTGTTTAAATCGTTGAATATGTTAACTTGTGGCATCGTAGGCTAGGTGAATTTAATTAATGTGCTGAATATAAATCTCTTTTCTAAGTGTCCCGTAAATCAAGAGGATTAGGTCCAATAGGGGTGGCGAATATGGAACTAATTTTCTTAGGGAATTTTGTGAAAAGAATGGGATTATCCATGAAACTAGTGCCCCTTATACTCCTCAACAAAACAACATAACTGAAAGAAAAAATAGAACACTTAAAGAAATGATGAATGCCTCATTGAGTTCTGGTATGTCCAACCAAATGGGGGGAAGTTGTACTGTCAGCTTGTTATATACTAAATAGAGTCCCTCATAAACGGCTAGATAAAACCTCTTATGAGTTGTGGAAAGGATTTGCACCTAATTTAAATTTTTTAAAAGGTATGGGGATGTCTAGCTAAGGTGGGACTGCCAGATTTCAAGAGGAATAATGTAGGCACCAAAACGTTTGATTGTTAATTTTTGGATATGTTCAAAATAGTGCTGCTTATAGATTCTTGAGTTTAAATGATAATTTTATTTGTGAATCTAGGAATGCAGAATTTTTTGAACAAGAATTTCCTTTTAAGAAACATGTTAATGATGTTAGTGGTTCTCATAATACCACTTTAATGCCTTTATCCTTGCCAGTTTCTTCCTCTGGTACAAATGTACAAGCTAATGAACCTAGGAGGAGTAAAAGGCAAATAATAGAAAGTAGTTTTGGACCGGATTTTATTACTACTTTTTTGGTTGAAAATAATGATGTTGATAAAGTAAATGATGCTTTTGTGTCTACTTTTCTTATTGAGGATGATCCTAAAACTTATAATGAGGCAGTAACTTCTGTTGATGCTATATTTTGGAAAGAGGCGATCAATATTGAATTAGATTCTATCATGTCGAACCATACTTGGAACTAGTTGATTTGCCTAAGGGAAGTAAACCAATTAGATGTAAATGGGTTTTTAGAAAGAAACTAAGAACAGATGGAACCATCGATAAATTTAAGGCCAGATTGGTAGTTGTAGGGTACACACAAAAGAAAGAAATTGACTATTTTGATACATATTCTCCCGTTACTAAGATTGCTACAATTCGTTCTCTAGTTGCCTTGGCCGCTATTCATGGACTTGCAGTACATCAAATGGATGTAAAAATGGCTTTTCTTAACGGAGACTTGATAGAGGAAATCTATGTGGAGCAACCCGAGGGCTATGTGATTCAAGGTCAAGAGAACAAAGTGTGTAAGTTGAGAAAATCATTATATGGCCTTAAGCAGGCTCCCAAACAATGGTATGAAAAATTTAACCATACTCTAGTAAGTGATGGTTATGTTGTGAATTCATCTGACACTTGTGTTTACTCTAAATTATTTGGACAGGAATGTGTGATAATATGTCTATATGTTGATGACATGCTAATTTTTGGTACTAATGTGACTGTAGTGAATGAGACCAAATCATTTTTATCTTCTCATTTTGATATGAAAGATCTAGGCAAAGCTGATGTGATTCTAGGAATTAAAATGAGAAAAATTGATAATGGTTTTTCTTTAAGCAAGTCACATTATATCAAAAAGATATTGAAAAAGTTTAATTGTTATGATGAATTACCTGTGAAAACTCCCTATGATTCTAGCATACTTCTTAAGAAAAACAACGGTTCTAGCGTTTCACAAGTTGAATATGCCAAAATCATAGGTAGTGTTATGTTTCTCATGAATTGTACTAGACCTGACATAGCATATGCCGTGAGCAGACTTAGCAGATATACACACAATCCAGGTAATGAACATTGGATTGCACTTCATCGTTTACTCAGGTATCTTAAAGGTATTATTGATTGGTGTTTGCATTTTTGTAAATTTCCTGTTGTGTTAGAAGGATTTTGTGATGCAAATTGGGTTACTGATAATGATGATGTGAGTTCCACAAGTGGATATATTTTTACTTTAGGTGGAGGTGCCATATCATGGAAGTCTTCCAAGAAAACTTGTATAGCACATTCCACTATGGAGTCAGAGTTCATCTCTCTTGATCTAGCAGGTCAAGAAGCTGAATGGTTGAGAAACTTGTTGGCAGATATGCCATTGTGGGGGGAAACGGTCTATACCAATTTCTCTTCATTGTGATTCACAAGCAGTTATTGGTATAACAATGAATAATGTGTATAATGGAAAGAGGAGACACATACGTGTAAGATGTTGGAACAAAATGTGTTAAACAACTCTCATCTGAAGTAAGGGGGAGATTGTTGAAACATTTATGTGTAAACATATCTCTCTCTATGGTTTTGATGATAACAAAGTATTAAAGAGAAAATTGGTAATTTGCTAATGCTTTGTTCAAGTGTTTCAGAACCACATGCTTAATAAGTATTGATTGATAATGGTTATGAAGAACAAGCTAAAGAGCAAGAAGGAAAGCCAAGAAGCAAGGTTGCAAGGCTAGAAAGAAACTGGTCCTGAAGAAGTACTCCTGGAGAAATGCTTCTGAAGAAGTACTCCTGAAGTAAGAGCTTCTGAAGAGGTCCTGAAGAAGTGCTCCTGAAGTGAAGCTTCTGAAGTGGTCCTGAAGTGGTGCTCCTGAAGTGCAGCTTCTGAGTCTGAAGGCAGCTTCTGAAGTCTGGGTGCTTCTGATAAAGTCAACGCAACAGTCAACTCCTGAAGCCAGCTTCTGATCCGTACAACTGAAGCAGCTTCTGATCACTGTTCACTGAGAAGCTTCTGAAGCTGATGTGGCATGGATTTTTGACCAGTACTGTGCGCATTTAATGCCTGGATATGTCAGAACAACTCAATGGAACAGTTGTCTCCCTGACCCAAACATTCTCCAGTTTTTAAGGTGGGCCAATTCAAAAATGGCACCTGCCTTGTTCTGACTGATAAAGTGCAGCACACATTTACAGTAACCTAGTCCAATTGCAACGGCTAAATTCCTTAATTCAAGCAAATCTTCAACAGCTCTATTTTCATCTATAAAAGGAGGAAGATTTGAAGAAGAAAATGTCTAAGACTTTTGAAACAAAGAACTGAACTCTTGCTCTGTTTTGCTGTCAAAAATACGCAAGTTACCCAACCTCTTAGAAATTCTTTCATCTTTGTAATTTAGAATTTCTTAAGGTTAAGAGTCTTAACCTGAGTTGTATTAAGAGAACACCTCTGATATTTGATCAAGTGTTCATCCCGAACTATTTCATTTGTAAACCAGTTTGGTCCCTAAAGTCTTAGTCTGTATACTAAGCAATTGTAACCTCATTCCTTTGTGGTCTGAGTCAGAAGCCTCTTGTCTTAGTGACTTGAGCATTGGGAAGTCTCTTGTCTTAGTGACTTGAGCATTGGAAGCCTCTTCCTTGGTGGTTGAGCATAGAAGTCTCTTTCTTTGTGATTGAGCAACTGGAAGTCTCTTCCTTAGTGGTTGAGCATTGTGTAATCTTCAGATTATAGTGAAACTCTCTTGTTGGATACAAGGGGACAGGACTACTTCTCACATTGAGAAGGAACCTGTATAATTTGTTGTGTCTCTCTCTTTACCCTTCTATTTTCATTATTGAATCCGCTGCATAACTCCTGATAACAGTTCAGAACTAATTCATATCAGCTTCTGAATCTGTCTTAAGTTTTGAAAAGAAAAGAACAAGTTTTTAGAGTCACACAATTCAACCCCCCCTTCTTGTGTGTGTGTGTGTTTTTCTCACCTTCATAAGACACAGTTCAGTTAGAGAAGTGTTGAAAAATGGTGTGATGTCTTTAGAGTTCATTAGATCTGAAAGGAACTTGGCGGATCCTCTCACCAAAGGTCTAACAATGAAATTAGTGCTTGAATCGTCGAGGGAGATGGGGCTTAAGCCTTTGTGTTGAGGAAAATATGGTGGATCCCATTCTTGGTCAAATGAAGCTATATGAATACTCTGTTGCATTACACCTCCCGTCTCTATGACATGTGGTAATGCATTGTGAATAGGTTGAGCCTTGAGCTCTTAAATGAGTTCATAGCCCTAATTTTTGGGTGGTCCTTATGAGACGGGCTTGATGGACTCGCCGCTTGTTAAATTTGAGGTTGAACTTTTTTTAATTTTATGTTCTTTATAAATTCATAGCCTTTTATGGTGGTGCTTTTGAGACGCACTTGATGAATTTACCTACTTGAGTGTGAAGGTGGGTCGCCTTCTATAAAAAATCCTAGCTGTTTTTCTAGAGCACTCACGAGAACCCAAGGTGTACGCATGGCCTTTAAAAGCGTTTGTTTTGACTATCGCGGAAATCACAGATTCTAAGGTAATACATGTGTTGTAGGGGTCTCAATTGAAGCTAATAGTTCAAGAGTAATTCACTATCTAGACACAATTGTTGCCTTACTTCACTACATATCAATTCAATCATTATGATATTGGTACTTAAGTGTTGATCCTTCTTTTGCCCAAATTTTCTATTTTCTTTCTTTCTTTTGTTTTTCTATTTTACCATTGGCGGGGGATTGTTGAACAATGGCAAAATTGATCATATAAGTGTGTCCCACATTGATAAAAGGTTTGAGAATCATCTTCCCTTATTTCTCTTTAATTGTTTTTAATAGTCAGATCCCTTTTATTATATTTTGAAATATCTTTCCTTTAAACACTAATATTCAGTTACCAAACAGATTTGAAAAACTCCTCCTTATTGCCTAATAGCGTATAATTATTGGGGCTATTATTAAGGGATTTATGTGTCTGTTACAGAAAATTAAGGGAACCGTTTTTGATACTCAAATGTTATATTAAAGGTCTGAAACAAGTTGAAGTGAGACACTTTTTTTTTCTTTCTTCTAACAGACCACTGATATGTCATTCTTTCTATCAAAATATCCTTTTTCACTCCTAAATAATCTATGGACAATTGTTCTGTGTTTTCCATAGCCTAAGGCCACGAGTGCACGTGTTCATAGGCTCGTTGTATTAACCTTGGGGAGCGGTCGGCACTTAGATTGCATCGAGGTCTTGCCGAATTCGCTTTCAGGACAGTGGTTTTTCCACGGCACAACAAATTCTATTTTCTTTGTTCAGTACTGTAGTCTTCTCATTTTTTCAACAGTTTTATCACCTGCTATGAAGCTTGGACACCGCTAGTGTAAAAAACATAGGAAATAGCTATATATATATATTTTATATATTAATAAAATAAATCAACTTATGAACACAATTTATAAAGACTCTAAAACGAGAAGCAAAGCTTATGTTTATTTAAACTCGGTAATATCAATCAACCAAAAAAGACACAAATCAACTAAAACAAACCGAGTACTTTCAATTATGAAAAATATTCTAAAACAAAATGATAAAATCACATCCTAGTCACTCTATACTAAGATAATCAACCACTAAGCATGTCTCATCTAAAGATGAGTCAACAACTTCAAGATATCCACTATCATCCAATGATCCAAACTCATCTCCAGCGACATTTCACATTTTAGTTTCCTCTTAATGATATCGGGGAGTGTTTTTTGATAGAAGTCGAAGATTACTATGTACATATACTAATGTGGTATCTTGGTTCTCTTCAAAGAATGGATAAATGAATATGTGCTCCAATTTCTTTCACAACGTGATGATGAACAAGGTTGTGCAAGTAGCTTACGTGCAACCTTTTGAAGTCACGGAAGAGAAATGTTTTGACAAACTTGCATTCTATTGTTGATAGAGACGAGATGGATCCAAAAACATGGTGGTTTGTTCATGGTGCTCAAGCTTCATGACTTCAAAAGGTTGCACATAAGCTGCTTGCACAACCTTGTTCACCATCATGTTGTGAAAGAAATTGGAGCAAATTTCATTTATCCATTCTTTGAAGAGAAAAGATGACACCACATAGAGCGGAAGCTTTAGTATATTTACATAGTAACCTTCAACTTCTATCAAGGAGCACTCCTCAGTATCATCAAGAGGAAACTAAAATGTGGGATGTTGTTGGAGACAAGTTAGGATGATTGTCCTTTCAAAAAAAAGTTAGGATGATTGTGGATTTCTCCAGGTTGCTGACTTGTCTTTAGATGTGTTAGGCTTAGAGGTTGATTTCCTAAATGTGGAGTGACTAGATATGATTTCATCACTCTGTTTTATAATATTTTTCATAGTTTTTTTTAGGGAATATTTTTCGTAGTTGAAAGTACTCATTTTGTTTTGGTTGATTTATGTATTTTTTGGTTGATTGAAAATATTGAGTTTAAATAAACATAAATTTTGCTTCCCATTTTAGTCTCTTTATACATTGTGTTCATAAATTGCTTTATTTTGTTAATATGTAAAATATATATAGTCGTGTCTATGTTTTATGTTTTTTACATTAATGGTGTCCTCGTGTCCGAGTTTGTACTTCATAGATTATACTATATGTTATTATTATTATAATAACTAGTGTTTAAACAGGTACTCCGTGTCCGTCTGTTCGTTCTTTTTACTGCGCTAATGCATATAAATTATGAATAATATTTTTTATGAAATTTTGATTAAAATAATTTTGATTTTGGTTAAAATTATATGTATAGATAATAAATATTTTGAACTTTCATATTTTAACAAATTATACTTATATTTTTCAATGATATTAACAATATAACATAAATCCTTATTTTTTTTATGACACCAATAAAATAACATTCTTATAGTGAAATTTGTTTAAGGGTATAATTGGTAGTGAAAAAGTCAGTCTAAAACCATGTATTCTCTTGTATTAGAAAAGAGCTTTTCCATTGGTCTATCACCATATATGATTAACCATTTGTTAGAACCGACTGACACACACATCCACACACATGCTCCCTCCCTGTCTCAGCCTATTCACGCAACCACACCTCATCCCCCCACGACAAACACATCAAACAACCAACATTCTCCAATATCTCCTCACATAGTCTAGCCGCCTTTCAAACCAACACACCCTATCACAACAACAAACCAGAACACCCCTCAAAATGAACGCCCCATTCACCTTCCTCCCATTTACCAACCAACATTGAGTTCAGACGACAAACCCATTACGAGAAGCCGACATGGTATTTTCGAACCAAACCAAAAATATTATGGTCTTCATACTAATGTAACAAAATCACCCCTACCTCGTAACCCAGTGTCTGCACTCAAAGACTTGAATTGGAAAATGGCTATGATTGACAAATATAATGCTCTTATTAAAAACAAGACGTGAGATTTAGTGTCTCATCCGCTTGATGTTAATGTTATTTGTTTTATGTGGATTTTTAGGCATAAAGAAAAACCGGATGGATCTTTTGAGCGGCATAAAGCCCAACTAGTAGATGATTGTGCAAGTCAACATGTTGATGTAGATTGTGGAGCACCCACTTGTTAAACCGAAAACCATTTGAACCGTGCTTTGTTGTGCTTTATCCAAAGCATGTCCAATCCATCAGCTTGATGTGAAGAATGCATTTTTGCATGAGGAACTCAAATAGACTGTATACATGCATCAACCATTAGGTTTCAAGAACCCATAACGTCTATTAGGTGTCAAGGACCCAGAGCATCCTCTTCATGTATGTCTTCTACGCAAATCCTTGTATGGGCTCAAGCAAGCTCCTCAAGCATGGTACGAACGATTTGCCGACTATGTTTGTTCTATTGGATTCTCTAAAAGCAAGTCTCACAACTCTCTCTTCATATATAAAAAATGTATTCATTTGGCCTACCTCATATTGTATGTAGATGATATAATTCTCACTGCTTCTTCTGATGACCTTTGAAAGTCTATCATATCACAGTAGTCAATCGCGGATAGTGGCGTGTAGCGGCCGACCCCAAAAATAAAATAGCTGGATAGCACATAACGCTATGACCGCTATTTGATAAGCTATGGGTATTAACATTTTGTAAGCTATGAGTAAAAAAATAGAGGAGGGAGATTGAATAAATGAGTAAAAATTCTGACATTAAAGCTGGGAATAAACTCAAATCTGAAAGGAACATCGAAATATGAAAGGAAAATAAAGAAAAAGAACCACAATGAAGACCTTTCTCTATACTGCAGCCTTGCTAGCGCCCTACAATACCTCACCTTTACAAGGATTGGCATTTCTTATGTAGTGCAACATATATGTTTATTTATGCACAATCTGATGGATGATCACATGCATGCTCTTCGATGTATCCTGAGATATATTCAGGGCACACGTGAGTATGGGCTGCTGCAACTTTACTCTTCTTCTACATCATCATTGATTGCTTACACAAATTCATATTGAGGCGATCTACCTCTGGTTATTATGTATTTCTTGGTGACAACTTACTCTCATGGTCCCCCAAACGGCAACCTACTTTATCTCGTTTTAGTGCTGAAGCAAAATATCGAGGAGTGACCAATGTGGTTTTTGAATCTTGTTGGCTAAGAAATCTACTTTTGGAATTACATTTCCCCCAAGCACAAGGCTACCTTGGTCTATTGTGATAATGTTAGTGTCATATATCTATCTAGGAATTCAGTTCAGCACCAGCGCACACAACATATCGAAATGGACATTCATTTTGTTCGTGAAAAAATAGCTCGTGGAGACATATGCATACTACATGTCTCATTGCGCTATCAAACTGAAGAGATCTTCACCAAGGGTCTCCCATTGGTTTTATTTCAAGATTTTAGGGACAGTGTCAGCGTCCGACAACCTGCCGCATCAAATGCGGGGGAGTGATATAATTTGTGTTATTTAGTGATAGAATATGTATTATTTAGAAAATAATAATAGGTATTCATTTGTATTAATTAGTCATTCATATTTGTATTCACTAGTCATTAAAAGAATGATAGCAAATTGATGTATATAATGCACTCGAATTATCAATGAAAAGACATTTATCTATTTTCCTATATTAAATATGTGGACATTAAGTCCGGGAGGTTACTTTCATGTTTGAGCCTCACAAAATAGATCTCATATAAAATGGTGAGATCCACATTGATTTCACTAAATAAGAAAGTGAATGTTAAAGATAATATTCCTTACGCTCTTAAAGTATCCCTTCATTTCTGACTCCAAGTTCGTTTGGAATTTAATTTTTAACAAAATAAAAATCAAATGACTTAATTGTAATTTTGGTCTCTCTTCACTATTTTGTTGATTTGATCATTCTATTTTAAAACTAGACACTTTTGTTCCCTCCATCCTATCTTTTAATTGTTGATATGATCCTTCTATGTTAAATTTTGACACTTTTGTTCCCTCCATCCTATTTTTGAATTAAATAATTTGTGATGTGATATGTTTTAATTTTAAATGACGTGGTATATGATCTCATGATGGAGAAATATTAACATCTATGAAATTGTAAGAATTTTTTTTAAAAAAACATATATACACAGTGTGCAAAAGTAAAAAATAAAAATGAAAAAATATATTCTTAGGTAAAGGTGAGTTGCACACATAGTTTGTTCAAAGTTTCTGGTAAGATGTATTTTTCTCTAAGGGCATATGTGTGCATATTTTTATTGAACATGAATGAACTCATTTGCATGGAGTTTGATTCTACAATTTAGAGATTGAAAAATAAACTAACTCCTAACAGGCTAATATGCATAAATGTCATGTGTCTTATAAACTTCCATGAGTCTTCTTCGGTAAGTTTCTATCTTTAAATTTGAATATTTGACGTTAAAAAATCAATAACTGCTTAATTGAAATCCTTCTTGTATACACTTCAATAAGACAGTTTTTAGAAGATGTGCACTTTAATATGACAATTTTTAGAAGATGTGTAGTTTGAAATTTCAAACAACTCTAGACGTTACATTTTTAAAATCTCCAATACTGGACTTCGAAACATTAATCTTCAAACTGTAATACTTGAGACAAAATTGTCTCATCCAGTCTTCAAGGAAAATGAATTTGAGACGCTTGAAAATGATGATTCGAAATTTACATACAACAATGCTACACAAAAATAATTGACCAAAACTGTCAAATATTAAAGTAGGGCATCAATTTCACAAAATGGTAAAAATAAGAAGACCAAAACTACAATTAAGTCAAACTAAATCTATGTTTGTAAATATTTTATTGAGGCTGCAAGGATTATAACATGACATCACTAGATTGACATTATATATGAAGCACATATATACTTTAGTCAAACAAATTTATTAGTTAATCAACTAAGTTACTCTCTCTGTTCTTATTATAAGAAGAAATTCATTGTTTAGGTTCGTCGAATATCATATATATATATATATATAATTTATAGATGTATCCAAAATACCATTTGTATGTATATTGTTAATCTTACTTTTCATATATGAAAAACGAATTTGTTAGTTAATCAGATAAGTTACCCTCTCCCGTTCTTGTTATAAGAAGAAATTCATTTTTTTAGGTTCATCGAATATGGTCTATATATGTATATAATTTATAGATGTACTCCCCCGGTCACATTTATAAGCAAAAAACAACTTTTTAGGTTTATTGACAACTAATGTATTTGATCTATAAATATAACCGGATACATTATTTACTCAATGAATCTAAAAAAGTTGTATTTTGCTTATTAATGTGACCGGAGGAAGTATCTAAAATACCATTTTATGTATGTTGTTAATCTTACTTTTCATATTCCAAAACATTTGATTTCTCTCTCTCTCTCTCTCTCGTCTTAAATATAAACATTTTTTTCTTCATATTCATTGAATAATTTATGTATTTGATTTATAATATAGATAAGATATATCTGTTATTCAATGAACCTAAAAAAAGAATCATTACTTATAATTGAGACCGAAAAAAGTATTAATTATGAGTTTATTTTGAAAAGAAATACTCTCTCCAGTCTTATTTATAAAATTGGGTCAACAAAAATTAATATGTGTGATTTACAATTCAATACATATACATCATTTTTTGTTGACCAAACTTTCTTTTATAAATAGGACCCAATCGAGAAATAAGTACATCTAGCAATTTAAAAAGAGATTTATATGTGTGGACAAGTCAAATGAGTACTTATTGAAGAAGAGAGGGAAAAATAAAAGACCATGTGAAACGGGAAGCAACAAATAAAAGAATTGATATTTTGACAACCAATTTTAAACAACTTTTAGTGACAACTTTTTTCTTCTCTTCTTATTAGACAATAACAATAGAGAGAGAAAAAGAAAAGAGAGAATAAAAATACAATGAAAATATGAAAGAAAGAGTTGTCACAAAAGTTGTTAAAAAATTGTTGTTCAAATATTAATTCTCAACAAATAAATAGTGAATATATATTTTTTTTGCTTTGGACACAACATGAATATTGAATAATTTGATTTCTCCTAACGGAGAACAAAGAATGTAAAGTATCTAATATTCTTACCGGTCTTGTATATGAGTAACAAAAACTTTAAAATTGTTAGTTCAAATATAAATATAAGCAAAATTTAATTACCAATATTATAACTAGTACAGTTATTTCCAATTTACTCTTGAATTAAATTTTGGTTTATTTTCTTGACCAACAAAAAAAAAGGTTTATTTTCTAAATTTTATATATAACTCATGTGTTCTGATTTATAACTGATCTTCACAATGATGATGACAAACCAGTGAAAGAGGGTTCTGTTGGAGATTTCCAAAATAGGTGAGAAAAACTGAAAAACTGAAAAACAGAAAATTACACATGGTAATCGATTACCATATTGATGTAATCGATTACATCAAGCAAAATTTGCAAACGGTAAACAGAGACTTTGGGTAATCGATTACCTGCATATGGTAATCGATTACCACGGGACTGGATGTGTTTTTTCTGCACTTTTTCTCATAGTTTTGGATTCCAAAAGTTGTAACTCTTCATGGGAATGACTTGTATACATTGGGAAGTTATCATTTACTGATAAATCATGAATCATTGCATTGATTCAAGCCAAAAGTTGAATGTATATGGTTGTAACTTTTGATTAAAAGTTGCATTCTCTCATATGAAGGGGCATATGATGCACTATAAATGCATGGCATTTGTGTATCAGAAGGAGCACGTTTTTTGACATCAATTACAGTCAAATTCTCCCTCATTCTCATACTCTAAATCATCCATCAATTCTCTAATGCATGAGTGAATTGTTGGAAACATATTTCTGTCAAATATTGTTAGGAGATACGCTTGGTGTGATTGTGCAATACACATCAAGGAACTCATAGTATCCTGAAGGGGATTCGCTGGACATTCCTATTGCATCCAATATAAAGTTATTGGTGGGGGCGAATCGAACCTAAAGGTTAGTGTGGCAACCCCATACGCTTTGAGTTTTCGTGCATAACCATTAATCATTTCAGGTTTCAAGTGCAGCAGCCTCTTCCCAGCAAATCAAGATTGATAACAATCTTTAGGTTCGATTCTATGGCTGCTTCATTGAAAGAAATGACCTCTGACTTTGTTAAGTTGGAAAAGTTTGATGGAGGAAACTTCATCCGTTGGCAGAAGAAAATGAAGTTTCTTCTCACAACATTGAAGGTGGCTTACGTTCTGAACATGGCAAGGCCCGTGGAGAAAGATGATGAAACCATTGCTGAGACCAGAGAGAGACAGAAGTGGGACAACGATGACTACATCTGCTTGGGACATATCTTGAATGGTATGTCTGATTCTCTGTTCGATATCTACCAGAGCAGCCCATCGGCAAAGGATTTGTGGGACAAATTGGAAACCAGATACATGCGTGAAGACGCTACAAGTAAGAAATTCCTTGTCTCACAATTTAATAATTACAAAATGGTAGATGGTAAGCCTGTTATGGAACAATTATATGATATTGAACGTATTCTTAACAACTACAAACAACATAACATGCATATGGATGAAACTATCATTGTGTCATCCATAATTGACAAACTCCCTCCTTCATGGAAAGATTTTAAACGATCCATGAAACATAAGAAGGAAGATATCTCTCCTGAGCAATTTGGAAATCACCTTCGTTTAGAAGAAGAATACCGAAAACAAGAAGGTATTAAAAATCAAATTACTCAAGAGAAGGTGCATGTTGTGGAAGAGGGAAAATCAAGTAAGACTTCCAAAAAGAGAAATCATGAAAATGATGAGTCTCAAAACCACAATGGTAATAACATTAAAAAGAAAAAGAAAGGTAAATGTTATTTTGTGGGAAAGAAGGACACTTTAAGAATGAGTGCAGGTTCTTGAAAAAGAAGAACAAAGAAAAGAATTCAAGTGCAACAAATGATGATCTTGTTGCGGTCATTTCTGAAATCAACATGATTGAAGATGTTGATTCTTGGTGGATAGACTCTGGTGCTACTCGTCATGTGTGCAAAAACAAGGAATTGTTTAAGACCATCAATGAAGATGGGAGTGTTTTGTACATGGGAAATGCTTCAACTGTGCAAGTCCAAGGAAAAGGGACCATAGAGATTGAATTCACTTCTGGAAAGACACTTACTCTTAAAGATGTATTTTATGTTCCTGAAGTTAGGAAGAACTTGATTTCTGTACCATTACTTAATAAGAATGGGTTCAAATCTGTATTTGAGGGAGATAAATTTATCCTCTCAAAAGGGGGTATGTTTGTAGGAAAGGGATATTTGTGTGAGAATATGTTCAAATGTAATATTGCAAATATTAATAATAATGATATGATTTCTGCTTATATTGTTGAGTCTTGTGATTTATGGCATATGCGATTGGGACATGTTAATTTTAGAAAATTGGAGGATATGATGAAATCAAATCTAATTCCTAATCTTGATAAAAACTTTGATTCATGTACTACTTGCATGTTGACTAAAATTACAAGACAACCTTTTAAAAGTGTTAAAGAAGTTCTAGGGTGCTAGATTTAATTCATTCAGATGTATGTGATTTACATGGTTGGCCCACCATTGGTGGTAAAAAGTACTTTGTTACTTTCATTGATGATTGCACTCGATTTTGTTATGTTTATTTAATGCATTCAAAAGATGAAGTCTTAGATAAATTCAAAATGTTTAAAGCACAAGTAGAACTTCAACATGAAACTTTCATTAAATGCTTTAGAAGCGATAGGGGAGGAGAATTCTATCATCCGAGTTATTTTGAATCCACCGGTATTGTGCATCAAGTTACTGCACCATACACCCCACAACAAAATGGAATAGCAGAAAGGAAGAATAGGACTTTGGTAGAAATGGTTAATGCCATGTTGTCCTATTCTGGATTATCTAAAGGATATTGGGGTGAAGCAATGCTTACAGCATGTTATATCCTCAATAGGGTTCCAAACAAAAGGAACAAAATAACCCCATATGAACTTTGGAAACAAAGGAAGCCAAATCTTAATTATTTAAAAGTTTGGGGTTGTAGAGCAATTGTGAAAGTGCCTGAACCAAAAAGAAAGAAGTTGGGTGAAAGAGGAATTGAATGTGTATTCTTAGGCTATGCAGAAAATAGCAAAGCATACAGATTCTTGGTTATTGAATCGAATGACTCATATTCTGTCAATACAGTAATTGAGTCAAGAGATGCAATTTTTCAAGAAGATAGATTTAAATCATTCTCTTATCCCAAGGACATTGTTCATTCTAATGTACCAAATTTAGAAAACAATAAATCAAATGTAGATACATTGGATGGTTCAGAACTTAGAAGGAGTAAGAGGATCCGAAAAGAAAAAGATTTTGGACCTGACTTCTTCATGTTTCTTATAGAAGGAACTGGTACATCCATAAATAGTTATGGACCAATTTGCTTTAACCTTGAGAGTGATCCAGTGACATATGAAGAGGCTATAAAGTCTCAAGATTCAGCCTTTTGGAAAGAAGCTATCCAGGAAGAAATGGATTCAATTATGGGTAATAAAACTTGGAAAGTAGTAGATCTCCCACCCGGATCCAAACCAATAGGTTGTAAATGGATCTTTAAAAGGAAAATGAAAGTTGATGGTACCATTGATAAATTCAAGGCTAGACTAGTTGCCAAAGGGTTTACACAAAAAGAAGGAATTGATTATTTTGATACATATGCACCTGTTGCAAGAATTGCATCAATTAGAGTGCTAATTGCACTAGCATCCATCCATAAGTTTGTTATCCATCAAATGGATGTTAAAACTGCTTTCCTAAATGGAGAGTTGGATGAAGAGGTATATATGAAACAACCAGAAGGGTTTGTGATCAAAGGTCAAGAAGATAAAGTGTGTAAATTAACTAAGTCTTTATATGGGTTGAAACAAGCACCCAAACAATGGCACCAAAAAAATTTGATCAAGTTGTGTTAGCCAATGGATACATTATAAATAAATCTGACAAGTGTATTTACAGTAAATTCCACAATGGAAAAGGTGTCATGATTTGTTTATATGTAGATGATATGTTAATTTTTGGCACAAGTTTAGATGAGGTAGAAAAGACTAAAGCTTTCTTATCCAAAAATTTTGATATGAAAGATTTAGGCGAAGCAGATGTGATTTTAGGAATTAAAATCATAAGAGATGGTAACCACATTGGTTTATCCCAATCTCATTATATAGAAAAGGTGCTTCAGAAATTCAATCATTTAGATTGTAATCCGGTCTCTACCCCATTTGACCAAACTGTTAGTTTGCAACCAAACAAAGGTTGTCCGGTGGCACAACTTGAATATGCAAAAGTAATCGGATGCTTGATGTATGCCATGACCTGTACAAGACCTGATATAGCATATGCTGTTGGAAGGTTAAGTCGGTATACTAGCAATCCAAGTAAAGAACATTGGCATGCTGTGAAACGAGTATTAAAATACTTGAAAGGAACAATGAATTATTGTTTAACGTATAGTGGAGACCCTTCAGTTTTGGAAGGATACACAGATGCTAGTTGGGTAACTTATGTTGAGGATCATGCTTCCACAAGTGGATGGATCTTCAACCTTGGTGGAGGTGCAGTTTCTTGGGGTTCAAAGAAACAGACATGCATTGCCGACTCCACCATGGCTGCAGAATTTATTGCATTGGCTGCAGGAAGTAAAGAGGCAGAATGGCTAAGGAATTTGTTGTATGAGATACCAGTCTGGCAAAAGCCAATGGCACCAGTATCCATACATTGTGATAGTCAATCCACACTATCAAAGGCCTATAGTCAAGTATACAATGGGAAATCAAGGCATATTGGTTTAAGACATAGCTATGTAAGAGACTTGATTTCTAATGGAGTAATATCCATCATGTTCGTAAGAACAGAAAAGAATCTTGCAGATCCTTTGACGAAAGGTTTGACAAGAGACATGGTGTTGAAGACATCATTGGGGATGGGACTCAAGCCCATATCTAATTGATTACCAATAATGGAAACTCAACCCACACTTGAGTAACATCAAGTCTTGGGTTCAATGGTGAAAGTACATTATTAGAGTAATTGAAGTACTTGTTAATAGATACATCCCAAGGTTAAAAGTACTTGGACCATAAGATTAAAAAATGGTAGGTTGAGATTTTTCTCTTAATGGACATATAGCATACATTTGCTGAAATGCATACTTATGGGGCATTTCCGATATAGTCTACCTATGTGAGAATGAAGTTTGGCCGCTTCACGGAGTTCAAGGGCTTGACTCTTAAGTTTTCATGAAAAGGGATATATGACACAAGGCCTTATTAATGTGTCATCTTACAGTTCTCTTTATTAATGATATTGAGATTCTATGTGTAAATTATGTACACTTGTTCTAATGAATAGTTGGTTCAAAGCTTGCCTACCATACTATTTGGGAATGAGCGAAAACTTAATTTACTAAGTAATGGTTCAAATCGTGAGATACCATTATCTGAAACCATGGAATTTCCAGTTTTATGGGATTTAGTATTTTGAAAATGGTGGGGGATTGTTGGAGATTTCCAAAATAGGTGAGAAAAACTGAAAAACTGAAAAACAGAAAATTACACATGGTAATCGATTACCATATTGATGTAATCGATTACATCAAGCAAAATTTGCAAACGGTAAACAGAGACTTTGGGTAATCGATTACCTGCATATGGTAATCGATTACCACGGGACTGGATGTGTTTTTTCTGCACTTTTTCTCATAGTTTTGGATTCCAAAAGTTGTAACTCTTCATGGGAATGACTTGTATACACTGGGAAGTTATCATTTACTGATAAATCATGAATCATTGCATTGATTCAAGCCAAAAGTTGAATGTATATGGTTGTAACTTTTGATTAAAAGTTGCATTCTCTCATATGAAGGGGCATATGATGCACTATAAATGCATGGCATTTGTGTATCAGAAGGAGCACGTTTTTTGACATCAATTACAGTCAAATTCTCCCTCATTCTCATACTCTAAATCATCCATCAATTCTCTAATGCATGAGTGAATTGTTGGAAACATATTTCTGTCAAATATTGTTAGGAGATACGCTTGGTGTGATTGTGCAATACACATCAAGGAACTCATAGTATCCTGAAGGGGATTCGCTGGACATTCCTATTGCATCCAATATAAAGTTATTGGTGGGGGCGAATCGAACCTAAAGGTTAGTGTGGCAACCCCATACGCTTTGAGTTTTCGTGCATAACCATTAATCATTTCAGGTTTCAAGTGTAGCAGCCTCTTCCCAACAAATCAAGATTGATAACAGGTTCTTTTGGACTTTGGTGTTTGGTTGAAATTCACGTCTTCGGCTTCAATCAAGACCAAAAATCACGTTGACGCTCAGGTTATCATGTGTTCAAGGTGTGTGTTAGAGTTTAGATGAAGCATATCTTAAGAGGTGATAATATGAAACTTATATAGTAATGTGATATTGGGTTTGTTTCAACGTCAAAGTTTCAACATGATACTGGGTTTGTTTCAACGTCAAAGTTTCAACATGATATTGGATATGTTTCCGATGTTCAATTTCTAATACATGGACAAAATGAAAAACATGATTTTTGTTTGGGAAATGTTAACGAGTGTCTTTGGAGCACTTGTTAAGAAATTATAAAAATAAATATTTTCTTAGAAATTGTGTCTTTTACTTTCTGAAAGTTGAAAAAGGTTCTTTTTAATGTAAAACTTGATTTTTCTTTATATTTTTTAGTTTGTTAACTAGTGTCGGACATTGGTTAACAAAACCATGTTAATCAAACAATTTTTTTAAGAAGCGCACATTTTTTGCTCTTGTTGTTTAAATATATGCGATAAATATTCTTTAAAGAGATGATATTTGTACAAGACAACTCTTGAGACAATTTTCTTTCATACTCACATTGTATTCTTACCATTTTTCTTAATCTTTCTCTCTATTGTTTTTATCCTAAAAGAATAGAGTAAAAAATGTTGTCCCAAGAGTTATCACAAAAATTATTGTACAAATATCTTTTCTCATTCTTTATGACTACATGTTTTGCTAACAAGTACCTTAAGAACATTGTTTAAGTAACAATAAATTCTGTCTTGAAAATACAAGTCAACCATATATAAAAGTCTTAACTACACAATTTTTAATGTAAAACTTATTATTTTTAGATGCATAAATAATATTGTACTCAATATGAGAATTTGTTAACATTTTCCTACGACTAAACATACATTTAGGCTTTGTTTGCGAGTTTGGAGGGAAAAGGAGGTGAATGCTTGGGAAAAAAGGAATGAGTAAGTAGAAGAAATAGAGGAAAATGGGAGGGAAAGACTTTGGGGGGTTAACTTTTCTTCGTAATACAAAACTTCTTCATTTGGAGCAACTCAAAAATTGTATTGAATGAGAGTTTTGGGGGGTTTTAGAGGGTTTATATTAATTTTTCAAATTTAATCTACGTTTTTATAATATTTTAAAATTAAAAATATAGTAATCATCATATGCATTAATTTATCATTCTATAAAAAATTACTCTTTTAAAATTTTTGAAAGATTTCTCAATTTTCCCTCATATTTTCCACCCTCCAAAACCTTCCCTTCACCTCCCCTCCAAACTCTCAAACAAAGCCTTAGAGTCAAATCATTAAAAAATCAAAGATTTAGTCAAATTAATCCATTTTTCACTAGAAACAAACACTGTGAACTTAAAACTAAACATGCTTGTATTACTATCTTATAATTTTACCACATTTGTTTTTATTTATTTTTAAGTTTTTAATTGAATAAATCTGAAACATAAAATGACATTCTTCATTGAGTCACAATAATAATAATAATAATAATAATATTCCCACAAAGAACATTCGCCACCAATAACGATTTGAATGTTTTGGAAACAAACGCACCTTTAAATTACATCCAACCTTCACCTAATCTTATCACTATCAGGCCGTTTCTACCTTTTCACTCTGCCGCCTTTTCCGGGACGCGTCAACAGACATTTATTCCATTCCTTTCATCCTCTTTTCACTATTATCCCCTATGTCACGCACACCCTACCATTCATCAATCATCAACCGTCCATTTATTTACTCTGAAACAAACAAAGTGCGACATATACGCCATCACTACAACAAAATCATATCTTAACTAACTGATTTGATTCTGTTGCGGTACTATTTGCAAGCATCACGCTGTTAATATTTTCAGACATAACAGTGCATGCAATGCAATTCAACAACTTCTTACTAGATCATGAATTACACCTGCACTGCACTGCACCTACCTATTTACTGTTTGTTACACTAGTAGTACAAATTAAAACAACAAGTATATTTCAGATCAGATTTCACAGTACACCCAACATTAAATCGTTGTTATACTTTACTCTGAAAATACATACATATAATAAAAAAAACATAATTAGAGATGGATCATTAGTGAACTCTGAATCACATATATTTAAAATTGATGATGTACCTTATTCGATACTTATCCTGCATCGACACTTGCCTGATACGGGGGATTCCGATAATTAAATTTTATTTTTAAAAAAACAATTGTCCGATTGTTTTCAGATACTTCGAATATACGTGAGGGATGCAGTGATGGAAAACCGATACGCACGGGATACGTATACTTCTATTTTTTTTTCCTGTTTTTTCTTAAAAAGGAAAAGAGGAAAGAAATGAATATTAGTGTTAACTCAAATAACACTTAACTCTTAAGTAATGAATATTAGACAATGATGTTCTTTTTTGGGATATAGATGTATAACACTAACAATGTTCTTTTTATGATATAATATGACAGTAAAAATATTCTATTTTTGGGATATATATAATTGACTAAGCAATGATGTACCCGTTTTGGGATATATCATATATGTAATTGACTAATTGTCACTTTCTTTATCATCAATATACTTGTATTTATATTTTGTTATTGTCCACCGTACGTTTTGTCTCTTTTTGTTGTTTTGAGAACGTTGTTTGTGGTAATTGTCATGTGAAGGCAAATTCATTGTTGTGTCTCGTTGTTTTATGTCTGTTTGGTCACCATATGAGACTAGATTTTACGTCTGTTTATTTGTAAATTTTCCCATAACAACGTATCATATCCGTGTCGTATTAAGTATCTGAGCTTCTTAATAGTTAGTAAAACATCTAAAAGACATACAAAAAAATTAAGATTAATTAATGCAATTGAAGAAGCATCTATAAAATTTGTTAAAGTTCATGACACACATTTTCTCCCTCCCCTAAAATGTAACCGTATTGTGTCAAAAAATTAAAAAAAGTAACCGAGTTAAATTAAATTAAAGCTAGTTGTATTAAATTCGTAGACAAAAAAAGTTAAACGCGCAAAACCCTATGTTTACCCTTAATGAAAATGTCCGCCCATTACTCGTATCTTTGATAAACGTACCATACTTATTTAATCCACAGATAAAGTAGCATTATCATTATCTTTTGACATTAGCAATAAATATCATTTAATTTGGTAATTAAAAGTTCTTAAAAAGGCATATGGGTTCTGTTTTGTCTGCAAAATTGTTAGTAGTAGTAGGGGTAAAACCGTAATTGTAAAGAGAGTTGTTTCATTTCAATTCATTTTCCAGACACAACAAACTTTAAATAGAAAAAGAGAGAGAAAGAGAAAGAGAAAGAGAAACGAAGAAGCACACTCATTGTGTCACTCTCTCTGAAAAACAAACACACAACAAACTCCTTCGATTCCGTTACTTCTTATGTTCGAAAAACCCTAGTGAGAAATCCTCACTCATTTTTCAACCAATCATGAACCGCCAAGTACTACCACCGTCACCAAAAAACGCAACCACACTCAACCCAAAACTCTGGCGAGCTATCGCCGGCGCCGCCGTGCAAATCCCCTCCGTCAATTCTAGGGTTTACTACTTCCCTCAAGGTCACATGGACCAAGCTTCTTCACTTCCGAACAATCTCTCACCGCTTCTTCTCTCTCGTCCCTACATTATCTGCTCCGTTACCGCCGTTCATTTCCTCGCCGATCCGAAAACCGATGAAGTTTTCGCTAAGCTTTTCCTTCAACCGTTGAATGATTTCACCGTTAATTTTCCACGGATTCCGGTGATTGAAGCTGACGACGGTGAGAGGATTTCTTCGTTTGCGAAGATTCTTACTCCGTCTGATGCGAACAACGGTGGTGGATTTTCAGTTCCGAGGTTTTGTGCTGATTCGATTTTTCCTCCGTTGGATTATAGTATGGATCCTCCGTTGCAGAATCTGTTGATTACCGATGTTCATGGTTTGACTTGGGAGTTTCGTCACATTTACCGTGGAACGCCGCGGCGGCATCTTTTGACCACCGGTTGGAGTAGGTTTGTGAACGCTAAGAAGCTTGTTGCTGGTGATTCGGTTGTTTTTATGAAGAATACCAGAGGTGCAATGTTCATCGGAATCCGTCGGGCTGTTCGATTCGTTCCTAATCGGAGTAGCGCCGGTGCCGGTGTTTGCTCTGATGTGTCGAGATTGTGTCTTCCGATCTGTGGAGTGAGAAATAGGGTGAATGAAGAAGAGAAGCTGGTGGAAGAGAAGGCATTTTCGAGGAACGGGAAGGGGAAGTTGTCTCCGGTGGTGGTTGCTGAGGCGGCGGAAATGGCGGCTCAGGGGATGGGATTTGAAGTGGTGTATTATCCGAGAGCAGGGTGGTCGGATTTTGTTTTGAAAGCGGAGGTTGTGGATGCGGCGATGAGTGTTACTTGGTGTCCTGGAATGAGAATCAAAATGGCTGTGGAGACTGATGATTCTTCCAGGACTACTTGGTTTCAGGGTGTAGTGTCTCAGGTTTCTGTTCCTGATCATGGTGCTTGGAGAGGTTCACCTTGGCGCATGCTTCATGTATGGTTCTTTCTTTCTTTCTTTCTTTTGAATGTTCATATGATATGATTGTTGTGTGCGTTATTATATAATATATGAATAATTTGGTCACATTGATAAGGAAACGTGCATTTTTTTCTACTTAACGTTGGTTTCAAAATGGAATGTGGCCAATCAAATTATATATCAATTTATTTGCTAAAATAGATTAAATATGAGTATGGAAGAGTTGCTGTGGCATGTGGTTTTAAGGAAAAATCATTTTGCAAGGTTTAATGTAGTTTATATAGCATTTTAGCTAATATATTTGCATGAAGAGGTTGAAATGAGTAAGGAACAGTATGATAATAGTATTTATCCTCTGTTTGAAGGTAATGTATATGTCTACCATGTTAACATTTGATTTGTTGTTCAGTTGCTTTTGTTATGGTGCTTGAATTTCTACACTTTTGTGTAAATGTTTTACCCTGCTTTGTTGAATTCATGAGATTTGGTTGGGTTGGAACTTAAAACATAGAAGAAGTGATTTTAGGATTTGTAAAATTTTGTGAAACCAATGGATACCATTATTGGGACTTATGAGGTTGTAAGAGTAAAGCTCTGTCTCATAATCTCAATTATGCTTTCCTCCCTTGTTTTTTTGTTTCCTTTTTTTGAAATCTTGATTGCAGGCTTTATTATTATTATTATTATTATTACATTTAGAATATATAATATTTCTTTCGTGAATTTTATCTTTCACATACAAATTACTTCAATTTTAGTGCAATGATTTTTCTATATCTGACTTGGTTGTCTCTCTTACTGCTTTTGATTTCTTATGTCTGATTCATTATATAATTTCTGTGGTGACAGAATATTTTTTACATTGAAAGAAACTTTTGTCAAAGAACTTCTACTTTAATGTGTTATCATCTATCTAAAATAACTGAAATTGGCCATTTATTATTTCTGATAGATTACATGGGACGAACCTGAAGTGTTGCAAACTTCCAAGTGGGTCAGCCCTTGGCAGGTGGAACTTCTTTCTACTACACCTTCCCTTCATACCCCATTTCCTCCAATGAAAAGGACTAGAGGGGGATCTGGGGTGTTAACTGATGGAGATGGAAACCCCTTTTCTATCACAGGGTTCACTAATTCAACAATGGGACAATTGAATCAACCATTGTTGAGTTACAGTACTTTTCCTGCTGGCATGCAGGGAGCCAGGCATGATCTATTTTCCGTTTCAAGTTTATCCAACGTTCCAGGTGATAACTTCCGGCTTTGTATGGGTAACTCCTTTGGCAGCAACACAGTGCCGGGGTTGAAATCTTTTTCAACTGATCTAAATGTTGGCAGTTCTCAATCTGATGATTTTTCACCAGAGAGCCAGAGTAGTTTGCCTTCCTTTGGCACAGATTTTGTTCGCAATTACAACTGCAACTCAATGAAACCCGGGCCTGTAACATTCCAGCTATTTGGTGCAGTCATTCAGACAGAACAGCCTGTTGAAAGTGGTTCACATGGTACTGTTAGCACAGGAGATGATAGCAGTAAGGGCTGCAACGAAACTGAAGGGATTAACAACCCTCTTGAGGATTCGACTTACTCAAAATTGCTTGACAGGCTTGATGGCCAGTGCCAAATAGCCTCAACAGTTGAGGCGTGCTATCTGTGAAATTAGTTGTGACTGTCATGCACATAAGTAGCTGTACAGGTATGCGTATATCTTGGTGAACCAAAGTTCTCAATAGGGATAAATCAAATTATAAAATCAGATATTGATGCTTTGTTGAAAAAAATTTACTGAAAAAAGGGATTGTGTTAGCTCAATGGTATTTATTGCTGTCTTATTGTAATCTATGGCATGTTTTAGGGTTTGTTCTAATCAAGTGCTAGGTAACTTTGTTTGTGCATATATTCTCACAAGTGGATTAATTGATAACATAGGTCTGGTTTTTCCCTTATAAGTTTGATATAGTCACAATGATATGATGCCTATATCTGTTGCAAACCAAAATCACAGAGCAAAAACACTCATAGGAAAATATTGACAGAAAGTAGAGAAACGGGCAGAATGAATATTATTGATGATAAAAAGTGTTGGAAATTCCGCCTTTATTGCGGTCCACCCCTAGTCGCCTAATTGCGACGTGAGTTGCCTTTTATAAAGAGGAAGCACTCCTCACCTTACAAGCCGGTTTTGTAAGGATGAGTTAAGCCCCAAATTTCAACAAAAAGTAAATGAAAATGCAGAGGGATGAATATCCCATAGCACAACTCCTTCAGAGAATGGAAGCTTCTCTTCCCTTAATAGAAAATCAATACACTCATGATTCCTTTGTAACAGAATTCTCATGTGAATAGGACTACTCTTTTTGTTACTAGTCTAATGCAAGAAAATACATGGATGTTTATTTTGATTGTTCAGAACTTTATTGGGGAGGAAAAAAGATGCAGCTTCTCATGGCATGAAGTTCAATGGATAACAAAAAACGGGAATTTGTGACTCTCCTATCTGAAGTGAGTGTCTTTACATTGTTGAACATCTTATACTTGTTAGCATGATTCGTAGTTTGGTTTAAAGGCACTCCACATGTGACAAAGATCCATGTTCAATTAATTTTGTTGCTTACTTTGGGTGCTTTCCATGCAGGTACTTCTCCACGCAGGCAGGACCATCTTTTGACCTTGCAGTATGCTGGTTTTCTTGTTTGTGTTATTGAAACCTGAAACAATGAAACCTAGTTTGTAATATTTGGTAAAGACGTATGCGATGTTAATTTTTGACATTTTAAATATTTCCTAGAGTACAATGGTTGGTTAGTATCTCATTATTGACCCCGCAATTGGATTTATATAGAGAATTTTGTAGATTGCTGTTTAGTATTCTATATTAAACGCGTATTGCTTCTAGAGGTGTCAAAATGGGCTTGTCCTAATGGGCTTTAGGCTTTATAGGGCCGGGTCAAAAATCATTTATTTAAAGACTGCTTCTTTTCCATCGTATGAGTTTTTTGTGCGTCCTATGCAGTTTGAATTATAAAATCCGAATGGATAAAGCGTGTAAGAAACTCATAGGGTGGAAAAATAACAGTTTTATTTAAATGAGTTTAAAATTACTATTCTAGTCCGATCTTATATGGGCTGTATTTTTTGAGACCATTATTAAAAAGCTTAATTGCACTTTTACCCTCTATCTTTTTCCAATTGTGTGATTTTGCACCCAATACTTTTTTTTTTGAGCGATTTTGCACCCTATCATTTACCCCCTTTCTGATTTTGTAGCCCCTCATGTATTTTTTTGCTGATGTGTTGAATTTTGCTGACATGTCCTTGCCATGTGTGTAATTTGTATTTTTTAAAAAATCAAAATTAAAATAATTAAACCTTTCTCACCACCATCGTCCTCTCCACCCTCCAAATCTCCCCACCGCCTTCCTCTGCGGCGCTTGTGACTCCAAAGTCCACGCCGCTAACAAACTCGCCTCCCGTCATCCTCGCGTCACTCTCTACGAAGTCTGCGAACAAGCACCTGCACATGTCACGTGTAAAGCCGATGCAGCTTCTCTCTGCGTGTTCCCGTTACTCCTTTCTTCGAATCCAACACTTCTCACTCTGTTAAATCGCTTCACAGCAACAATAACAACTACGATGCTGTTAAAGATGAAGCTGAAGCTGCTTCGTGGTTGATCTCTATCCGAAAGCAGATCTCAACTCCTCTCCTTATCTTTTCTCTGATTCCGAAGCTATTCCGTTTATGGATCTTGCTTACAAGAACAACAATGTGCACTTGCATACAGAGTTAGAAACAGTCTCAGATTATCAGAGTGTAAGAGATCTTAGATCTAAGATTCGAGAAGACAATTCGTTATGCTTCTCGTAAAGCTTATGCAGAAACTAGGCCTAGGATTAAAGGGAGGTTTGTGAAACGCACCGATGCCGTTGATTCCGTTTCTGGATACGGCGTCGTTCCCACTTGTTGCGAAGAGCACTGTGAATCGCAAAGAGATGTCCATGGCGGAGAGAGAAGAGTGAGATTTTAATTTTAATTTTGATTTTAATTATTTTAATTTTGATTTTTTAAAAAATACAAATTACACACATGGCAAGGACATGTCAGCAAAATTCTACACATCAGCAAAAAACACACATGAGGGGCTACAAAATCAGAAAGGGGGTAAACGATAGGGTGCAAAATCGCTCAAAAAAAAGTATGGGGTGCAAAATTGCACAATTGAAAAAAGATAGGGGGCAAAAGTGCAATTAAGCCTTATTAAAAAGTCACAAAATTTCTTATAATCATTATTTTTTATTTATTCGAAAAATATAATAAAAAAACAAAAGAGAAAATCCGGTCTGGAATTTTAAGTCTTAAGTCCTACATTTTATATGGATTAGTCCATTCCATTTTGACATTGCTTTACTAGACAAAAGACTTGGAAAATTGCTCCTCTCCATTTTGGTTTTGCTCATTCATCGTTCTTAAAAGTGTCTGCGTGAGTTAACTCACGCTGAAAAATGTCCGGCGTGAGTTAACTCACGTTGAAAAAAGCCGAGCGTGAGTTAACTCATGTTGGACATTTTTAAGGGAATGAGCAATTTTGAAAGGCCGAAGAGCAATTTTTAAAGACTTGCTCTTAAAAGCTAGTTCACACTGACTGACCTTGAACTTTTCACCACGCTATTATACTTTTTGTTTTTAATTACAATTAATTAATAGGATAGAACCGTTTAGACAAAGTTTATTGTAATGGTAAAAAGGAGTTAGTATTCTTTTCAATTTCTCTCTCAATTTATTCTCTTCATTATTCAATTTTTGAGCAAATTGCACTCACATCTCCTAAGGTTTTATCAAAAGACACTCACATCCCATCTAGTTTGGAAAAAACATTCACTTCCTTTTGATTTACATCGTTACCACCAAAACACAACTTGCCTCAGGCATTTTTCATCACTTTGCGACCAAAACACAACTTCCGGTCATAGTTTTGTTATGCGACGATGATTATCTATTAGTTAGCCAATTTTATAGTCAGGATAACAAACAAAATGGAAGTTACTTTTTAAATAGCCAATTTCTTAGTCAGGATAACAAACAAAATTTTGCCATGAGTGTCCATTAATTTGCAACTAGGACGTTTTTTTTGTTTGATTGAAGCAGCACTTTATGATCCAATTTCATATGCAGTGTGTTATTTCATAGAATATCAATAAACTTGAACATTAAAATGTAGAAAATAAAATTGTAATAGAAGTATATAACAGAAGCAAAATATTTGAAATCTGCAGATCAAAACGAAATAAAAACATCAAAGCACCTAAATTTTTCTCATCGAGAGCTTTAAAGAGATTGAGGAAACACGATAGAGGGATCTGATAGACTTTTAGCAAGCTTACTAAAAATGCATCGAAGTAATAAAATTTACAAATTCGTCTCTACAAGGATAGTTTCAATCTCAACTCGACAATTTAATTATAACAAGATTTAACAAATGAGGGTATGCAGAGCCTATATTTGAGTTCAACAAAAGTAAAAATAAAAATAAATTGCTTTGAAAAATATCAGAGATTAATATGATCAGCTTTTTCGAATCAATTAATTCTCGTTGTTTGGTAAATTGCACTTAATTTCACGACAAATTAACAAAATATTTCTGATCAATTTCTTGACTCAGAACTCTCTTCTCAAGTTACAACACCATAATTTCTAAGGCGAGTACGTTGAAGATTTTATATGAACGTTAATTTCTATGTCGTAAGCTAATAATCATATATCCCTAGATTGACCCGTTAAATTAACGAGAATTAGTAGATTCAATTCAATAGTTAGTGTCAATAGTCAATTGATATTTGAAATCATTTTATATAAGATCAATATACAAAAAACATTAAGAACAAATAATTTTGAATAATATTAGGATTGTAATTGCGTTTAATAGAGTTTATACAATCATTCAAACAGCTGAAATTGAAAAGACTTAATCAAAGAAACCTAGTTAAGGTGGCGTTTAACATACAAAAGTGCATCTTTTTGTGTATGGTGCACAAAAAAATAAATACATGATATTGACTATAAGCCGATTTATGTTAATTAAGATATTCACCCTATATCTTTAATTTAATAGTTATATGGACCTGCCAAATAGTTTCGATAAATACAAATTTACCCTAAATGATTATCCTTTTTATTTTATCAATTTAACAACAATTTACATACTAAAAAACAAACCCAGAAATATTAGATTTCATATGAACATCATCATATGAATCCATAACAACACTTTTGCCAATCCAAAGACTTCTCACATGACTGTCCAATCCAAGTGATTGCATTTAACTCATCGATTGCAAAAATATGAAGCCCACAAGATCCATACAATAGATTTCCATACAAAAAAAAATATAGTCAAAAGGAAAGATCCTTGCAGAGATAAACTCATAGAAAGAGTTCCGACCTCAGTCACAACAGCTGCAGACACTCAAACTTCGTTGTGCAAGTTACCGAAAATGAAAGGCATTGGAGTTAATGGTCATAATGAAAATCTTTGGAGGATTAGGTACAATCAAATTTACACGGTGAGTTGCATGTAGTAAATCGTGAAAAGAGAAAAAATTCAATCAGCCCAGTAAAGAAAAAAAGGAAGTGGCGGTTACTGTTCTAAAAAAATGTGGGTTGCTTTTGTGGCAATTGTTATTGTCGTTGAGGTGGATTGATTTGGACTTGGAAGATGAAAAAGATCCAGATCTAGAATTTCTTTACTCTAACTTAGTATCAACATATTAACAAAAAGAAAAGTATATGCAAAACTAATTGAAAAATCAAACTCATCTCCCTCGTTTACAAATAACTCAAATGGTGGAAAAAATCTCAATAGTAGAATATCCAGACATAGTGGTTCATTGAAATTTTTCTTCATCGTGGAAGGAGGATATAGAACGAGCTTGCTTTCTAAGTTTGAATATAGTTCATGTTATCTGATTGATTCAAACATTGGCTTTGAATTATTATTTTCTAATTTTTAATTAATAGTTTACCCAAAAACCGGCGAGAAAAAAGAGAGAAGAGAAGAAAACCATAAGATGTGAATCTGAAATTTGATTGTTGAGAAAAATGTAATTAATGCGTAATTTAATTTCTGAATCTTCTTAATTTACGGGTTGTCCAGAAATACACTTTCTTGATGAAGATTGATGACAAAGAGGAAGAACACATTTTTTTTTAATTTTTAATTAATGTAAATATAATTGCAATTGCATTATTGTTAAATGAAAATATTGAAACTATAACACCAAACCCTCTATTCAAGTAGCCCTTCTTCAATCTTGACCATTAAATATTTTAATAATAAATCAATGGTGAAAACCTTATTTTTGTACCAAACACAAAAAGATGCACTTTTGTATGCTAAACGCCACCCCTAGTTAAACATGATGAAATGAATAAACGACATACTAAAAAAAATTAACCGGAGAATACTCATGTACGGTTGGGATGATGCTTCCTCTATCTCCTCCCTATGAAGTAAAACGTGATGCCTCCATGTCTTTTTTTCTCGTGATGAGCAAACTCTTCCTTTGTTCCAAAACGTGAATGTCCTCTTCTGCCAAAACGTTTGTTTTGGGCTATTACTTTTTCCACCTACAGTTTCTCACGCGCTTTATTTTTTTATTTAAAAAATGTCCTTTGTTTGGATTATATAATCTGAAATAGATTGTTAGAATTTTCGGATTATATAATCCGAAATTAGTTTTACCCAGATTTTTAAAGAAATTGTGGTTTATATTATTTCGATGACATAAATATAAATGACAAAAATATAAAATAAATGCAAATATATAAAAAAAAAATTAAAAGGACAAAATGATACAAATAAAATCCCATTTTGTTAATATATCAATACATTTACAATAAAATAAAGCTTTTTAAGTTATTACATAAAATATTCAAACCTAATGCTAAACTATTAAAAACCTAAACCTAAACTTAAACCTCTAGGGCAAAAGAGACCTTGATGGTCAACCTTGCATCTAGACAGACCAACCTGCACCGAGACAAATTGTGCTTCTTTGCAGCACGTCACCATCTCCATTGACCGTTCATAAAATTTAAAATTAGTTTATTTTAGACCCAATATTTTAGGTGGAAAGAAATGGACTTAATACATATATTCATAATATATTAAATATTTAAAGAAAATTATTTGGTTTCCATGAAAAAAAGGATGCGGTACTAATAAGGTGAAATTAGTTTAAAATATCCACTTAATAAATAATTAAATAAAGAAAATGATGTTGCATCAAATAATTCAATGCTGCCAAGTAGAGTATCCCAAAAAACTAAGAAAGTTGTTGTTCACACTTTATGGTTTGCCTAAAAACACCAGTAAATTACGCAAATGCCCCCATCGGCAGTTAACTGCCGATGGGAAGGAGCCGGCGGCAGTTAACTGCCGATGAGAAGGAAATCAACGGCAGTTAGCTGTCGTTGTCATGTTTTCCCAATATTTTCCAAAACTTCACATTTTTTCATCTTATTCACGAAGGCAACCATTGATAACTATCAATCCATAACTAACGACACATTCACAACCACATTGTGTAGTCATAAATCTGATAATTTTTAAAAATTAATTTTTTTAATTTAAAAAACTGTTTTTTTAATAAAAATACCTCATAAAAAATAATATACTAAAAAGGTTTATTGTTGAAAAACAGTTTTTTATAAAAAAAAATAAAGCTGTTTTTTAACAAATTGAAAACTATTTTTAAATTAAAACAATTTATAAAAATTGATTTTTTAAAATCAGTTTTTTTTTAAAATTAAAACTATGTTAGAATTAGTTTTTTGTTAAAATTAAATCTGCTTTTAAAAAAATTAAAAACAGTTTTTAAGTTAAAAAAATTAGCTGTCATTTTTTTTTAGCTTTTTCACTTTAATCACATGTCATTTTATCGTTTTTGTTCATTCATTTTATTGTTTTTGTTTACAATAAGATGAAAAAATGTGAAGTTTTGGAAAATATAGGCAAAACATGGCAACGGCAGCTAACTGCCGCTGATTTCCTTCCCATCGGCAGTTAACTGCCGCCGGCTCTTTCCCATCGGCAGTTAACTGCCGATGGGGGCATTTGAGTAATTTACTGGTGTTTTTAGGCAAACCATGAAGTGTGAACAGCAACTTCCAAAAACTAAATAAATAATTGGGCCCAAAAGGTTAATAGCTCCACCAAGATAAATCGATTCTGAGAACCCGAGTTCGATTTTTAGATAAAAGTTAAAATAATTGGTTGTCAGACTATATTTACCTCACAATTGAACTCTTAAATTACCAGAGCACGTTCTCCTAAAAACCTACAATAATATGAAAGCATGTTCTATTTCGTCACTAATATTGAGTGTCTATGGAGCAATGCGTCCAAAGAAGCACATTCCCTCTCTTCATATATGTGAGTCCCACTTACTAAATTATATTAAAATAAATAAATTTTATTAAACATGTTATAATATAAAATTATTTGTGAGATCCATATTATTATTAGGGTTTTGTTAACGAATGTCTCTGGAGCATTATTTAAGTATTCTAAAATAAGCAACTATTATTTAAAAAGGTTAAATATTTTAATTTCTAATGCATTGAATACACGTATTTTCATAAATACTTACCACTTATGGTACTTAAAGAGTTCCCGGGGGCACTCGTCAACATTTCCCTGATTTATTACTCCCTAAATTCCTTTTTAATTGTCACATTTTGACTTTTTACACAAACCAATACAACATATACTTTTACTACTTTTGATACAACAATTTATCTTTTTCCTATAATAATCTTAATCATTTAATATTTCATTTCATATATTTTTCTCTCTGCAATAAATATTTAAGGGTAATAAAGGTAAAACAACATTTAATGATGTATTAGACTTTAAAAATGACAGTTAATTAAAAATATTTTTTTTTCAAAAGTGACAATTATAAAATAACGAAGGGAGTATTATTAAGTGTTAAGTTAGAGATGTTGAGTGTTTGTTAGGTAATAACATTAAAAAGTAAAAAAAAAAAGGTGATATGAGTCTAACCTGGATATATGAAATATGAAACAACCAACAGCTTCAGTCACTTTATTTTATCTTTAATTGTTCAGCCATTGAATGGACATAATCATGCATGGACAGGACATGAAGAAACCCAGCTGATAAATGCTAGGAATGCCCCACTCTGGTCGGAATATGGAGTATAATTTCAATAGAACATTTCTATTTTTTCTCTAAACCAATGCCCTAAGAGCACTCTTTAGCATTTCTCTTAATTATTTAATGATCATTGTATCAATGTGAGTAGTCACAATTGTTTACAATTGTATCATTACTAGTGTTCAGCCCGCGCGACGCACGGGCGTAACTAATGTCAGCAACGAATCTAACAAACTCAAGACGATGAAAATAGATACGAACATATCACGTTCAACACAAATCCAAAATTTAAAAGCCAAAGCATCAAAAAATTAGAAAAAAGTACAGAGCAGGAAAAAAGTGTATTACATTAAAACATGCAATGCAGGTATGAGACTATTGTCAACGACAATCCACACGACATTAACTTCGCGTCTGATGTTCTATCGGTGCATACAAATTACAGTCTACAAACACAACTATAGCGGTTGATGGCAACGAAGAGATGACACAATTCTAAATAAAACAATACACCAGAACAACAATAATGCATAAAACTAATCTCAACAATAAAATTGTAACATCTAAAATAATGTCGATTACACCTTTATTTTAGACAAACGCCCCTTCATCAACGAATAATGATTTGAGGAAAGGTAATACAACATGATCCAAACATCATAATGAAAATGACAAAATAAACAACCACTACACATACACTAAGACAAACATTATACTCAAGTAGTCCTCCTACCAACAAAGAACATTAAGACAAAGGATCAAACATTATAATCAAGCAGTCACCAGATTTGTGAGACCTCTTTGAATGTTAAACTTGAACGTAAAGTAAATCCGGGAATATTAGTATCGTATATCCTCACGACTCACAACGTCATCCACGACTACAGGGAGTTGCCCATGGTCTTTCCTATCCCTCAATGAGACCAATCCAAAACCAACAACCTGTTAATCTTCACGAAGATTGTATTTGGTCCTCTGCAATTGTAAGTACAACACAAAGTCATAATGCATATAACCCCCACTGCACTATCCAGAATTGGGCTTGCCCAATAACCCTTGCTAACCAAATGGATTAATTCCTCTCCCCTCATTTCATTCATTCAGAAACCCTAATACGCGTTCTTCATTCTCTCCCTCCCATGAGCGCCGCCGCCATCCTTTCCACCACATGCACCGTCGAGCTTAGCCTCTTGGTTAATTTACATAAAGTATTATCACTTCAAAGTGTTTATCACATGCATATGTCTCTACATCAACATTGTCGACATTTTTAACGTCGACAATGTTATTGTTGGGTTAACAATGTCGTTATTTTCTACATATTTGGGTTAACAAAAAATGTAAGATTTAATAAACAACAAAACACCACATTTTACAACAAAACACAAAGGTATATTACAACACACAAAGTGATCAAAGTCAGCAACGCAAATTATCAATTATGATAAAAACATAAAAAGGATGCTTCAACCAAATGAAAATTTCACACATGCAATGACATCAATAAACACAACTTCCCAAATATTTGTAGATGAAATACAATACTATCTCTGTTCCAAAATAACTGAGTTTTTTGTTCATTTCACAGATATTAAGAAAAGTGATAAGTGAAGTGAAAGAGAGAAAAAGGGTTTTGAGTGCTTTTGTCAAGTATTGATGCATTCACCATTATCGTAAATGCAAAGTAGAGTATATTGAATTGAAAGTGATGAAATTTGTATTAATTAGGTTATAATTAAAAATAATAATTAATGTTACATTGAAAAGTGAAATTGATCACTTTCTTGAGACAAATTATTTTTACAAATGATTCAATTAGTTTGGGACGGAGAGAATAGTAAGGAGTTGAATACAATAGTGGGATATCACAATCATTGGCGTAGAGACTCTCACATATAGATTGTTCCTTAATTAGGATATCATTAATCATATGTATTCATGCCAACTCTCTATGTGATTATGATACTAATAATATATTTATTTTTCATTCCAAAAGAAAACAATAATTAACTTTCAATATATTTACAATCAAAATATTGTTTTTGTTTTTACCAAACAATCAAAAGATTGTTACTTCAACGGAAAAACATAACTTAATGTTTTTTTTAAGCTAAAATAATAACATGATAAACAATCATATAATATTTTTTTTAAATAATCATATAATATTTCAATCACACTTAACTCATTTAAAAAATACATTTTATATCAATAATTTAAAAAAGAAAAGTAAGATCCCCTTCATTTTCTTCTTAAACCTTCAATCCAATCATACCTTAAAGGTTAAAATGATTTGTTGCCATAACTTAACATTGAATGTGTATATTAATCTCTTGGAATAATTTAAAAGGATCAACATAAACATAGAAGATTAAAGATAAATTCGAAACTTTAAACTAATTTTAAAGTGTTTTTTTAGTAAGTTTGTCTAAGATCTTACCAAAAAAAAAAGTTGTCGAAGATATTGATCATGACAATACTAAATGTATTTCTTAGATGCTTGGAACTCGAAAATTCTACTTTCTTACTTTTATTCAGATTCTATATTACAAAGATATCGTTGATTTTACATAAATAGATTTAAAATTAGTTTGAAGAATATGTTTAACAAAATAAATATTTCTTATCATGTTTATTAATTATAATTAACTTTAAAATATGCAACTGCGAAGGATGTTATAGATTTTGGTGATTTCACTTATATTCTTCAAATGCAAACTCTTGGACCAATTATTTTTTTATTGCACCATTACTCTTTAATTAATACATGAACAAACACACGTTAGAATTTAAAAACCAGTTGATAAAGATCCTTTTACCGATCATAAAATAAAAAAAATCCTTTACCAAATAGTAGTAAACTCTCAATTGACATGTTAATCTTTGCTTCTATTTCCCTTATTCATTCAATAATTTATACTACCCACATGATCATGAAGAAACAAACAAATCCTGAGGTCAAATAAAAGGGTCTTCCACTGAAGACACTTTCCATAACCGAGAGAATATATTCTAATAAAAAAGATCTAAAGATTGAAAGAAAAACAAAAAGTAGCAGTATAAAGCCAAATAAATTGTTTTTGATGTATCAGAATGCCTTGCAACCGAGCAAGACTGAACTTTGAATGCCTCATTGATTGGTTCTGCTACCACACATCTGCATCTCAGTTTTCTCCATCATCGCTGCTTGCGTTTTCTCCATCATCGTCGCTCGTGTTTTCAATCAACTTGTAACCACTCACTTCACATCTCACACGCACATCCTTCCCCATTGTTGAATCTCTTGACCACTTCACTTATGTGTGATCGCTACAACTCCATTGACAAAGCTTTGTTGCAACATATTGATCAAATTCAAATAAGTAAAAACTATGCATTTTTAATTCCACATAATTTCAATTTCAAGAGTGGTTAACATTTATTGGTCTGTAGGTAACTCAACCATAGATTGGTTTGGACACTACCTGATAAAAAAAATTGCTCAAACCAACAACCTTATTCAGATTCTTGAAACAATTAGTTAGAAGAAAAATGTATTTGATAAATAAAAAGTCTTTACAAATTTGGTGGACTGGTGGTTACCAATTAAAATGTAATGGTTTTTTTTTAAAAATAATTGACAAATAATGACCGATGACATAACCCAAAAGTATTGTTGTGTGTTGAACGTGTTATCGAGGCAATGAAAGTGAATTGATTGAACTTGAATCATACAAAAGGATATAATTTAACATTTTCCCCAGAAATGACTAAAATTGCCTAACCTCTAGCCATCCCTTTCATTATAAGAGAAAATTGAGAAGCATGACAAAAATAGTATAAGCAATCAACTCGTTGAATCACCATGTCTTGGAAAGAAATGGAACCTTATTAAAATTTTGACTTCATGTACATTTAAAAAATATAAGATCAATTTCTTCAAAAAAAAAAATTATAAAACTTGGGTTATAGCATCTATGAACACTTAATAATAATAGCTTGAGAATCACCATGTCTTTTAAACTGCCTTTTTTCAAAACTTGAGAAGCATAAACATATTTTAATTGGTAAACAACATAATTTGCACACTAATCAAAATTGGATCATACCTACTGATTGTAAAGTGAAGCCTGCTATGAGAGATGTTGCCTAAGTTGTCCCATAATCATTCGAAGTTGTTGCTGCGGAGCATAAAGAGTTCCAACAGTTCTCAGTTGAGTGGCTAGATCAAACCCATCATCCCAAAGTTATTGCATTCCTTGCGATGATGGTCCAGTAGAACACGCCGAATAAAACTGTGAGGATTGCACCAACCCACCTCTTTGCCTCAGCTACACCAGACACAAATTCAATCTCATAATCTCACATCCACACCAATGACCAAACACAAAATCTTGAAGAAAATGTTCCAAATTACGACACCAAATGACCAAACACAATAAATCCATAATCATATCTCATAAGCTAACAATTTCTAAAAGAAAAAAAAGATCAATTTAATCATATCAAGGATAATAGGTTAAATTGTGCTTCTCCGACACCAAACAACACGGGGAAGTGACTGCACCAAACAACATGGGGAATGACCACTCTAAAATGTGCATGATTAACATGAAAAGTATGTACCAAGAAGTTCCTAATTAAATATGCCAAATTCGACATCTTACATCCACCTATAAAATAGTAGAATGTGTCAAATTCGTAGGTTACCTTCTCATTGATTGGTTCTGCTACCACACATCTGCATCTCAGTTTTCTCCATCATTGCTGCTTGCGTTTTCTCCATCATCGTCGCTCGTGTTTTCAATCAACTTGTAACCACTCACTTCACATCTCACACGCACATCCTTCCCCATTGTTGAATCTCTTGACCACTTCACTTATGTGTGATCGCTACAACTCCATTGACAAAGCTTTGTTGCAACATATTGATCAAATTCAAATAAGTAAAAACTATGCATTTTTAATTCCACATAATTTCAATTTCAAGAGTGGTTAACATTTATTGGTCTGTAGGTAACTCAACCATAGATTGGTTTGGACACTACCTGATAAAAAAAATTGCTCAAACCAACAACCTTATTCAGATTCTTGAAACAATTAGTTAGAAGAAAAATGTATTTGATAAATAAAAAGTCTTTACAAATTTGGTGGACTGGTGGTTACCAATTAAAATTTAATGGTTTTTTTTAAAAATAATTGACAAATAATGACCGATGACATAACCCAAAAGTATTGTTGTGTGTTGAACGTGTTATCGAGGCAATGAAAGTGAATTGATTGAACTTGAATCATACAAAAGGATATAATTTAACATTTTCCCCAGAAATGACTAAAATTGCCTAACCTCTAGCCATCCCTTTCATTATAAGAGAAAATTGAGAAGCATGACAAAAATAGTATAAGCAATCAACTCGTTGAATCACCATGTCTTGGAAAGAAATGGAACCTTATTAAAATTTTGACTTCATGTACATTTAAAAAATATAAGATCAATTTCTTCAAAAAAAAAAATTATAAAACTTGGGTTATAGCATCTATGAACACTTAATAATAATAGCTTGAGAATCACCATGTCTTTTAAACTGCCTT
Source organism: Medicago ruthenica (assembly GCA_018208015.1). Taxonomy (NCBI): domain Eukaryota; kingdom Viridiplantae; phylum Streptophyta; class Magnoliopsida; order Fabales; family Fabaceae; genus Medicago; species Medicago ruthenica. The sequence goes on from CM031373.1 coordinate 60,689,434, forward strand.
TTTTCAAAACTTGAGAAGCATAAACATATTTTAATTGGTAAACAACATAATTTGCACACTAATCAAAATTGGATCATACCTACTGATTGTAAAGTGAAGCCTGCTATGAGAGATGTTGCCTAAGTTGTCCCATAATCATTCGAAGTTGTTGCTGCGGAGCATAAAGAGTTCCAACAGTTCTCAGTTGAGTGGCTAGATCAAACCAATCATCCCAAAGTTATTGCATTCCTTGCGATGATGGTCCAGTAGAACACGCCGAATAAAACTGTGAGGATTGCACCAACCCACCTCTTTGCCTCAGCTACACCAGACACAAATTCAATCTCATAATCTCACATCCACACCAATGACCAAACACAAAATCTTGAAGAAAATGTTCCAAATTACGACACCAAATGACCAAACACAATAAATCCATAATCATATCTCATAAGCTAACAATTTCTAAAAGAAAAAAAAGATCAATTTAATCATATCAAGGATAATAGGTTAAATTGTGCTTCTCCGACACCAAACAACACGGGGAAGTGACTGCACCAAACAACATGGGGAATGACCACTCTAAAATGTGCATGATTAACATGAAAAGTATGTACCAAGAAGTTCCTAATTAAATATGCCAAATTCGACATCTTACATCCACCTATAAAATAGTAGAATGTGTCAAATTCGTAGGTTACCTTCTCATTGATTGGTTCTGCTACCACACATCTGCATCTCAGTTTTCTCCATCATCGCTGCTTGCGTTTTCTCCATCATCGTCGCTCGTGTTTTCAATCAACTTGTAACCACTCACTTCACATCTCACACGCACATCCTTCCCCATTGTTGAATCTCTTGACCACTTCACTTATGTGTGATCGCTACAACTCCATTGACAAAGCTTTGTTGCAACATATTGATCAAATTCAAATAAGTAAAAACTATGCATTTTTAATTCCACATAATTTCAATTTCAAGAGTGGTTAACATTTATTGGTCTGTAGGTAACTCAACCATAGATTGGTTTGGACACTACCTGATAAAAAAAATTGCTCAAACCAACAACCTTATTCAGATTCTTGAAACAATTAGTTAGAAGAAAAATGTATTTGATAAATAAAAAGTCTTTACAAATTTGGTGGACTGGTGGTTACCAATTAAAATTTAATGGTTTTTTTTAAAAATAATTGACAAATAATGACCGATGACATAACCCAAAAGTATTGTTGTGTGTTGAACGTGTTATCGAGGCAATGAAAGTGAATTGATTGAACTTGAATCATACAAAAGGATATAATTTAACATTTTCCCCAGAAATGACTAAAATTGCCTAACCTCTAGCCATCCCTTTCATTATAAGAGAAAATTGAGAAGCATGACAAAAATAGTATAAGCAATCAACTCGTTGAATCACCATGTCTTGGAAAGAAATGGAACCTTATTAAAATTTTGACTTCATGTACATTTAAAAAATATAAGATCAATTTCTTCAAAAAAAAAAAATTATAAAACTTGGGTTATAGCATCTATGAACACTTAATAATAATAGCTTGAGAATCACCATGTCTTTTAAACTGCCTTTTTTCAAAACTTGAGAAGCATAAACATATTTTAATTGGTAAACAACATAATTTGCACACTAATCAAAATTGGATCATACCTACTGATTGTAAAGTGAAGCCTGCTATGAGAGATGTTGCCTAAGTTGTCCCATAATCATTCGAAGTTGTTGCTGCGGAGCATAAAGAGTTCCAACAGTTCTCAGTTGAGTGGCTAGATCAAACCCATCATCCCAAAGTTATTGCATTCCTTGCGATGATGGTCCAGTAGAACACGCCGAATAAAACTGTGAGGATTGCACCAACCCACCTCTTTGCCTCAGCTACACCAGACACAAATTCAATCTCATAATCTCACATCCACACCAATGACCAAACACAAAATCTTGAAGAAAATGTTCCAAATTACGACACCAAATGACCAAACACAATAAATCCATAATCATATCTCATAAGCTAACAATTTCTAAAAGAAAAAAAAGATCAATTTAATCATATCAAGGATAATAGGTTAAATTGTGCTTCTCCGACACCAAACAACACGGGGAAGTGACTGCACCAAACAACATGGGGAATGACCACTCTAAAATGTGCATGATTAACATGAAAAGTATGTACCAAGAAGTTCCTAATTAAATATGCCAAATTCGACATCTTACATCCACCTATAAAATAGTAGAATGTGTCAAATTCGTAGGTTACCTTCTCATTGATTGGTTCTGCTACCACACATCTGCATCTCAGTTTTCTCCATCATCGCTGCTTGCGTTTTCTCCATCATCGTCGCTCGTGTTTTCAATCAACTTGTAACCACTCACTTCACATCTCACACACACATCCTTCCCCATTGTTGAATCTCTTGACCACTTCACTTATGTGTGATCGCTACAACTCCATTGACAAAGCTTTGTTGCAACATATTGATCAAATTCAAATAAGTAAAAACTATGCATTTTTAATTCCACATAATTTCAATTTCAAGAGTGGTTAACATTTATTGGTCTGTAGGTAACTCAACCATAGATTGGTTTGGACACTACCTGATAAAAAAAATTGCTCAAACCAACAACCTTATTCAGATTCTTGAAACAATTAGTTAGAAGAAAAATGTATTTGATAAATAAAAAGTCTTTACAAATTTGGTGGAATGGTGGTTACCAATTAAAATGTAATGGTTTTTTTTTTAAAAATAATTGACAAATAATGACCGATGACATAACCCAAAAGTATTGTTGTGTGTTGAACGTGTTATCGAGGCAATGAAAGTGAATTGATTGAACTTGAATCATACAAAAGGATATAATTTAACATTTTCCCCAGAAATGACTAAAATTGCCTAACCTCTAGCCATCCCTTTCATTATAAGAGAAAATTGAGAAGCATGACAAAAATAGTATAAGCAATCAACTCGTTGAATCACCATGTCTTGGAAAGAAATGGAACCTTATTAAAATTTTGACTTCATGTACATTTAAAAAATATAAGATCAATTTCTTCAAAAAAAAAATTATAAAACTTGGGTTATAGCATCTATGAACACTTAATAATAATAGCTTGAGAATCACCATGTCTTTTAAACTGCCTTTTTTCAAAACTTGAGAAGCATAAACATATTTTAATTGGTAAACAACATAATTTGCACACTAATCAAAATTGGATCATACCTACTGATTGTAAAGTGAAGCCTGCTATGAGAGATGTTGCCTAAGTTGTCCCATAATCATTCGAAGTTGTTGCTGCGGAGCATAAAGAGTTCCAACAGTTCTCAGTTGAGTGGCTAGATCAAACCCATCATCCCAAAGTTATTGCATTCCTTGCGATGATGGTCCAGTAGAACACGCCGAATAAAACTGTGAGGATTGCACCAACCCACCTCTTTGCCTCAGCTACACCAGACACAAATTCAATCTCATAATCTCACATCCACACCAATGACCAAACACAAAATCTTGAAGAAAATGTTCCAAATTACGACACCAAATGACCAAACACAATAAATCCATAATCATATCTCATAAGCTAACAATTTCTAAAAGAAAAAAAAGATCAATTTAATCATATCAAGGATAATAGGTTAAATTGTGCTTCTCCGACACCAAACAACACGGGGAAGTGACTGCACCAAACAACATGGGGAATGACCACTCTAAAATGTGCATGATTAACATGAAAAGTATGTACCAAGAAGTTCCTAATTAAATATGCCAAATTCGACATCTTACATCCACCTATAAAATAGTAGAATGTGTCAAATTCGTAGGTTACCTTCTAATTTGTTGATCCGCAAACAGGAAACCAAATACAAAAGAAGAGAAAAAAAATAGGAACAATAAATCATTAAAAAAATATTGTGATCAAGTGGTGAGGGCTGTTTTTTAAGAAGATGATGGAGAAAAAAGAAGGTATTGTTGGATGCTACATATCTCACAAATGATTTTGAAGGCTTTATTTCAAAAACTTCTTCATCACACTTGTTTGCAAAGCTCTTGAGTTTGGTTGTCTGCTTCAAAACAAAGGGATCAATAAATTTTAATGGTAAAAAGTATATGCTGAACTAACTCAAGGAGAAGTGTAAAAGACTTCTGAAATTCATAATTGGAATTTTATTTTTGTTTGTAGTATGAGGAAATAGACATGTCATTTTATACCTGAAAAAAATGGTGAGAAGCTTCTTATACTAAAAAGAAGAAGAAAAAAGGAAGACATATGAACTTAAGCCTGTTCCTCTATTAATTAAGATCAATTGTAAAAGTCATCTTTCATATTTATTGTGTCATTTACATATTTGATTGTGTCAAGCAAAATTGGTGTTAAGTAAAAAGTCAAAGTTCTACTAACTTAAATAAACAATGAAACACTGAGACAACTTTTTAACTTCAAAACAATGACTTAAACAAATAATAAGAGGTTCTATGGCATAGCAACTCAAACCTGCCTTCTCAAATTGCATAAATTCATCTCCATTTTTCATATGTAGCTATAAATTCATAAGTTGACAAAACCACACCGAAATAAAAATTCTTCAGCTTGAATGCTTTTAGGAACTGCTCCACCTGTCATATGTAAAGTTTGAGAAGCTTAAAAATACTAACCAAATAAAAACAAAGGATTCAGCAAAGCAAATGACAGTCCATTGTACGAAGATTACATGATAATCTAGAGAAATGAAAAATTTACAAAGATTATTTGTGTAGATTCAACATCAGTTTCTTATCCTGAGACAATTTCACAAACATGTTATAAGCATAAAATAAAATACAAGAAATGATAATGACTTGAACAAACCCAATCCCTAAACCCACCTTCTCTGATGGCAAGAAACTTACATGCAATACAGTAGCTCCATTAGTGTACAATACTGCATTCAGATTACTTTCCATGTTTAGGTCCTAATTCTTCTGAAAAACATACAACAATTGTGGCACCCTATAGCAATAAACAGAGGGTACGATTCATAATTACATAATTCAAAGAGGAAAATCACTACAAAGTATGAATAACAAAATGAAAGTAATTACCTTCTCATCAATCAACAACAATTGAACAGATTTTAGTTGATCAGGTTTCAAAAAGGTTGAGACTCGCACCTTAATCCTCCATGTCTCTCTACCAGGAACCACATCAGACAAACAATCAATGAATTTTCCATCTCAAATTCAAAATCAAAATCAGAACCAAAGTGATATCAGTGAGGTTTTTGATACTTGAGCTGATCTATCCCACATACATGTATATATAGTGCTCAGGTGAAGGGTATAACAGGGAGATCAAGACAAAATAAATTTTCAAAATCTGGAAAAAAAAAAACAACAAAATCTAAAGAAATCAGGATTGAATATCCCTGCACATAAAATGATAGTTCTTATATTAATGTTAGAATTAGAGAAATGCAAATAAGATGCAAGAAGAAGGATTGCCAACCATGAAGGAAAAACTATCATAGATTCACTTACCCAACAGAGAGTATGAAGTATTTAGCACCAGAATTAGCAGCAGCAGAGGTTGTGGTGGAATAGCAAGATGAATGAAAAATGAATGGGCTATTGGGTTTAAATACTTAACGCTGTGAAAATTTAATATTGAAAAGTATTGAAAAAAAGCTGCCATTCAACTTCTCTCACTCTTTTCTCTCCTTTTCTACTACACTTACTTAATGTAATTTGACTTTTCAGCATGAAAAAAGGAAAGATGTCGCAAAATCTGGATGGGTAGCAATCCTGTAATATTAAATTTTGTTTAAATATTGCATTGTCTGAATAAAGAATTCCACAATTTTAGGCTTTTGCAGCAAAATCTGCTTTGCATCCCACTTTTTATGGCTTTTTGACTTTAGTAATTAACCCTCAGCCTGCAAAACAGAAACATCTCTGCAGACATTACAGCTTCTTCCTTCCAATCTCCGGGAAAACGCCAAATTTAGAACCCTTTACACTGAAAGCAACAAACAAACCTGACAAAAGCATGCCAACATATTTGAAGGAAGACGCAACTCACCAAAATTGGAGATCAACAGTGAGGGGAGAGACTATTATCTTTTGTAAGAGTTATAGATGAGTCAATACACAAACAAACACACACAAAGACACTAAAAAGATTTGGTGACACTAAAAACAATTCCCCTCATCGTCATCACCATCAAATCTTTATTAAATATGATAGCCATACATATTGTAGCTCAAACAAGTATGAACCTCAAAAGTGTGTTCAAAGTCATGTTCCTAAAAAATCCACCGTGCCTTGGGATTCAAATTGTTGATTCACCATTCCTAGTAGAAATCGACCTAATTATCATGGTAACTCAATGAGACTTTAGAGATTTTCATACATCACAAACAAAGAGAATTAATGTCATACTAGAACCAAAACCGAATCATGTTCTATAATATGCTTGTCTTGCATTCCCTAAGCCCACCTGTGTAGCCACAATGTGCATTCCTCCGCATAGGAACAAATCCAAATTAGAGTTCTGCTTGTGACTGAGAATAACTTGACCACCACAATTGTAAGTATGTGCAGACCTATACTCACTGATCTCTTCCCGAATTCCCTTAAGCTGATTGGTGTAATAAGTGCTGACGGAGAGGTTCCTTGCAAGTATGTGAGGGCCATTGCGTTGTTGGAAACAGTCTTTAAGATCATATCATTCCATATCTTAGCAGCAGTAGAAGCGTAAATCACACTTGTAGCAAAAATTGAATGGAGAATGAGAGCAATTTGCTCTGAAACTTTTCATTTCTGATGAAAATGAAATCTGATTACAATAATGCAAAATTAAAGCTTATATACATTGCTGATTGCAACTAATTCTAACTGATTTCTAACTAGCATACCTAACTCAAAACTGATTTTACAGTCCGCAACTAAAATACCTCTATCCTAAAAATATTATATATACAAGGTTTAGATTCTACAATGAATGTTATGTTATATATATAATCCATGCCCTTTAGTCACCACAAAATTTGGGTCATTAATTAGCCATGCAGTCTCCCAACCATGTTTAAATGTTATATAATCAATCAATAGAGGCAGGGCTGCTAAATCTTATATAATCAATCAATATAATTATCTTAACTCTTGAGGCAATTTTTAATGGAGATTTTGTCTTTCCATTTGGTTAATGAATCTATTTTATATCAATGTTTTAGAAATAATAACTAGTGGCAATAGTTACTGCTTGCAAAATATTTTCAATGGATTTCTCTTTTACAGCTCTTCCTTATCTGCTATTACAGTTAGTTTTTGGGTCTGCATTCTACGGTCTCACTTCTGTAAAAAAAAAAAAAAAAAATCAAAATTGCTTAATATATAAATAGAATAATGCTTATTCTCTCTTTTGATAATTTTCAGAGGCAAATAGCTCTACTAACAAACTAATTCTGCAAATCTTCTATAGTGTCATCATTGTACTTGAAAAGTGAACATGAAAGAAGGAAAAAAAAAAACATGTTTTGACTGTAATTTAAATTGATTATCTCTAACCTATCTTAATTAATTTTGGTTTTCAGAGTTGTTAGTTCCCTTATTGGCACCTTATCACACAAGGTTTATATATCAAGCTGGATCATCGGTTACAAGAAGAAGACCGAGTGACAAAGCCGAATTACAAAGGATATTCTTCTCGTACCATTTCACATACTGAATTGTTTTAATACGGTTCTGAACTTAATTATTAGTGAAAGGCGTGGATGCACACTTTGAATTGCTATTGGAGATAAAATTCAATATTTAATTCCCATGAGATGTGAAGAACCCTAATTTTGTGATATGGTTCATTTTTCATGTAAAAAATAAATTTTTGTGATTTTTTGTATTTTGGGTTTGAATTTTCGTGTATTTTGACAATTTGGTCTAAAAATTGGTGAATTTGATTAATTTGACAAAAAATTGTGGGTTTGTTTAATTTGGACGAAATTTGTGAAACAAGAACATAATTTGGGACGAATTTGACTCAAAAACAAGAATGGATGGAAAGAAAAGGAACGCCACACTTTCTAATCCAAGAAAATGATAAGTCTTTGAAAATGAAGATCACCACAAGAAATGATTCTTGATAAGATCAAAACTTAGTCCAATCCAGAACCAAAAGAGCAATGCTCACATTTTTTTTTATCAAAATTCATTTGTCTTACATCTCATTTTCGTGCTCTATTTATATGAGCTTTTGAAATGATGATTCTGATTCCAAATCTCTTAGAAAATGAAAGGAAATGCAGCCACTAATTACAATAATGTCTTGGTTGCTGAATTGTTGCAAAAGGTTACAAAATGATTGCAAAAAATGAAGAAGAATGAATGGGAGCGACTGCTTGTTGCTTTGCTGAAGGTTACACTTTAATTGCATCATTAAAAGATTGGATATTTGCACTTGATTGCTGGATTTTGGTCAGCTCTTTCTTTCCATATATGTTGGGCCCCACATCTCCTATTTAATGACAATATCTCTTTTTGCACCCCTCTTGTTTCAGCATTTTATTTGCATAAAGAAAAATACTATTGGCTTTAATTAAAACAAGTATGAACCATTGTAAATCAAAAACCATAAAACTATGTAAAATGGGAAGCAAGGGATGCACCCCACCCCTCCTCCAATGGTTTGATGCACATGACCATTTTACCCTCCATGTTTCCTAGTGTAGGTTTGAACTCCAAGACTTTTGCCACCAATTGAGTTAGGGCTTCCTTAGCTTTCTTAGTCCTTGCCCTTGTCATTGGTCCTCCTAACCCTTAAATTGAAGAACTTGTGTCATGGACAATCATGCCTTCATCAAGATAACAGAATGCTATATGAGATTGAACCTCTAAAAAAACAATTAGAATGATATAAAATAATTGAGTTCTGTTGAGGCCTCATTCAATACTTCTAAATGAAACCAGTATGGAAACTATTGAAACAATCACTATATTAAATTCATCTTGAAGTTGTTAGTGTAATGAGTCTGGGATTTCCTTTGCACAATAATTGGTCTGCTATTCTATGCTATCCTTCCTTTTATCATTCTCGGAAAAGTTAACTTTGGAATGATCTTCTTGAAAATTCTGACACCAACTTTGAGAACGAAGAAGATTGATCCCTTAGCAATCGAGCTGGATTGTCATATTCCAAAATTCTACCTGTATACATCAAAATAGTAGCGTTTATCAGCTCCAATCTTACAAAATGGTGTGCATTAGTATGCAGTTATACTTTGAGAGAATTATGTCATTTAGCTCTACATCTGTTTTCAGCCCTCTACTTCCCAAGTTAAATCTTTATGGATGAAATAATACACCCACCAGCATTATGTATTCCTAAGTTTCATTATCATTTTATAATCATATATTATTGAAATACATACTGTCTTCTCAGTCAATCTTGTACCTTCATTGAGGACTAAAACCATATCATTATCAATAACGGTGGGAATTCTGTGTGCTACTGTAATGACCGTGCATCCACTCGTTTCTTCCCTGATAGTTTTCTGAATTAAACTATCAGTTGCAGTGTCTATGGATGCAGTTGCCTCGTCTAGGACCAAAATTCTTCTTTTCTTCAGTAACAGCCTAGCAAGGCAAACTAGTTGTCGTTGTCCAAGGCTCCAATTTTCTCCATTCTCAGCAACTGCACAGGTGTTTGTGAAAATTAAAAGATGTGTCATATCAATGACACATTTTTTATTCGAAGGACATCAGTATAGGAAATATTTATACCTGGTGCATCAAGAAGCCTTGGATCTTGGTGTACTATTTCAGAGAGATGGCACTTGCGGAGAACCTGGAAAAAAAGTTTTTCATTTTTTTTTGTAGAAGTCAAATCATAACAATGTCATTTTCAAGAAAAATATTATAATTCTAACCTCCCAAAGTTCTTTATCTGTTTGTTCTTCCAAAGGATCCAAGTTAGTCCGTACAGTGCCCAAAAACAAGGTCGGTTCCTGTGGAATTATGCCAAGCTTGGACCTTAAATCATGCAGACCAATATTGGAAATATTTACACCGTCAATCATTATGCATCCTTCTAAAGGCTCCACCACTCGAAAGAGGGCTTGCACCAGAGTAGATTTTCCACTCCCTGTCCTGCCTACTACTCCAATTTTGTTATGTCCTTGGAAAACACAAGTGACACCCTTGAGAACCATGGGAGCAGCAGGATCATACTGTATATGCACGTTGTGGAGTTCAATTTTTCCTTCGCTAGGCCACTCTGGTGCAGGCCTACAATCTTGAATAACTAGTGGTGCTTCAGATGGTATAGTAGAGAATTGTAATATTCTCTCTACTGATATCATCTTATTCTCGACATTACAAAGGTTCCATATCACCCAAGCTTGAAGCACATTCAGGCTCAAACCATAAGTAGCTATAAGACCGGCCATGGCTGAAAATAAGAGGAAACAATTAACCGTTAGATCTGATCTCAATTGGAAGAAAATATGGAATCTAGTTCGATTCTAATCTTACTAATTTCTTTTGTGCTTGAAAGGATTGCCTAGGAATATGGCAATTGTTGAGAGATAAATAAAAGAGAAGCATATGCTATTTATTTTATTTTCAATACTTGCCACATATATTGATCACCAAGTACTTGTACCGTATAAAACAAATAGTAAAGCACTAAATCAACTACAATAAGGATATGTACTACGTTAATTGCTGACAAAAATGTCCTAAAGAGTGACTTATTTTCATTCTCTCGTTTTCTCTTCATCTTTTCAATAAGTTGGCCAAACACAATAAGCTGAACAAGTCTAGGAACGAGATACTGTTAATGCCAACTGCTATTAGCATGGTCGTGATTTTGGGAGAAAAACAGTTAGTTTACAGAAAAAATATATTAGCTCCCTACTTCATCCACTTGTATTTCCAATATTAGATCATCATCTGTAACTATTTTTGTATCCACTACGAATGCTGATAACTGTAATGCAGTTTCTTAATTACTCTAATGAAATTTGAAAAGCTATCACTGATTGTATAGGATGAAAGGGTAGGAAAGGAACTTACTGGGATCAATGGAAGACCTTGGCAAAGTAACCAAGATGATGAGAACAAAATAGAAGACCAAATTAAAGAGAAAATTAATTCTGATTGACAACCATTCCATGGTGGCATAGTTGTGAAAGACTACACGAGAATAATCATCAATTAAGGACATAGCCTTGGTCGAGAATATTTTCTCTTGATTGAAACAGCGGATTGTGGTAGCCCCAGCAATTGATTCCGAGAAGTGATGCAAGATTGGTGTCTTTCGAATCTCTACCATCCTGGACAATTCCCTGGCTGTAGTGGTGTAATAAACCTTCAAAAATAGGACATAATTTCCATCATCATTTAAATACTAGGATGATCTTTTATGGTCGCAAAGAAAAATGGAAAAAGCAGAGAAGCAAGAATACAGTGAAGGATAAAAAGGAATAGGGAATTCTAGTCATAAAATTAAAACAGACAAATTTGCAAAGGTTGACAGTTCTTACCTGATACCAGATGGAGATGGCAAAAATCACAAAAAAGATAAGAAGGACCTGCCATGCGGCCTGAGACATTAAGACAATAATACTCAATAATTGAATAAGTGCGAAGACTAGTCCTGCTAATCTGTACGGAATGTCAGTGTCTGCCCTTGTTTGATCTGTAGATGACTGTAACGAAAAAAGAAAAAAAAAACACAATTGTAATAGTTTAATTAAAACTGAAAACAGTAATCTTACTATAAACAATAATCTAATGAAACTTACCCTACTCAGAATTCGGCTTGAAGGTATGTTATCAAAAAAGGAAATAGGCGCCCTGAAAACTGATGTGGTCATTCCATGATAAAGGCGTCTGGCTGTCTCAGCCGAAACTATTGTCATTAAAACTGTCCTTCCCAGGATGAAGATGGAGCTGCCACCAGACAGAAGGCCAAATATTCCTATAATCCGCCCATTGTCAACCCTTTCTTCTGCAGCCCAAGAAATCCAGTAGTTGCTTGCCATCTGGAGAGCTTGAAAGAGAATTTGACAAAGGAGAATAACTGGAACAAGTGCTCCTCCGTAAGCCAATGTGACAAAGGTCGAGTAAACACTCCATTTTACTCGACCGGTCATTGCTTCCTCTTCTCTGGTTCTCTTCCCATCCATGGTGATCTCCTGACTATTCTCTTCAGCAATTTCAATTGAATTTTTTTGGAAGGGCCTGCTGCTGCAGCTAACTGAATCATCTTCTTCTTGGGATGAAATTTGTTTTAATGTTTCTTCATGTGCCTCCATCAGTTGGACAAGTTTGCTATCCGAACATGCTATGAGATCTCTATAACTTCCCGACTCCACTATCTTCCCATCTTTCATAACCTGACCATAAGTTAATTATAGGTGAGATAGAAGTTCAATCAAAATCAACTAGGTGCAGGAAAAACTTATAAAACACATAGGTGCAGTGATGAAATCAATTTCATTAGTGACAGAAAAGTGTACAGTGTAGCTTACCAAAATAACATCAGCTGCTTCTAAGAATTCCATCTGATGTGTGGCATAAACCACCGTTTTATCACAAAACAGTTTCAGAAGACATTCCTACACAACATTTTCACTTCATGGCAAGTTGTTTGAACAAAATGAATGTTAAATTGGAAAATGCATGAATGAAAAGAAAAATCATTACCAATACTAACCTTAAACAAATGACTTGCGGTATGAGCGTCAACAGCACTAAAAGGATCGTCAAGGAAATAAATATATGAGTCATTGTAGACCGCCCTTGCCAGTTGAATCCGCTGTTTCTGCCCTCCGCTTAAGTTGATGCCCCTCTCCTCCACAGGGGTCAAATCTCCATATGGACTCCATATTTTGATATCATGGTGCAATGCACAACCATCCAGGACATTTTCATAGAAGATTTTATCCATTTGCTTTCCAAAGAGTATGTTTTCTCTCACAGTTCCTGATTGAATCCATGGACTTTGGGGCACATAGCTTTTGGTTCCATACACTTCGGTTGCTGCCCCAGAAACCAACGGAATCTCACCAAGCATACTGAGAAGCAAACTTGATTTTCCAGACCCTACTGGCCCACAAACCGCTACCTTGTGACCTTTCTTTATCATAAATGATTCTGTAATTGTAATTGTTGGTCTCCTGGTGGTGGTTTCATCATTTGCTTCCCATGCATATTCTGCTGGCTTGATTTCAATTGAAACTTTTGAGGATTCGGAAGCATGCCTATTAGTGGATTGTTTTTTATCTTCTTCTATGAACTTGTGAATTCGATCAACTGATACTTTGGTTTGAGTAATCATAGATATCAGCTCAGGCATATTGTAAATTGGTTCTTGTAGAATGCGGAATGTAGCAAGAGCTGAGAGGACTGTGGCTGCAGTTAGCTCGGTCTTCACCAATATACATGCCCCAAAAGTGAAAACAGAAACCAAAGTTGGAGTTGTCCAGAAAAGGGTGGCTACTGCTGAACTTGAATGGAGGAATTTCACCACCCAGCTCATTTCAGTTTCCCTAAGTTGGAGGAGTTTTTGCATGAATGTTAACTCCCATGAGTGCAACTTCAAAATTCTTATGTTCTTCATGGTCTCTGATGTCATTTTCATTCTTGCATCTGTAGCATTCATAATTTTGGAGTGCAGGCCTTTTTGCATTTTGGCCAAAGGTGTGTTGCACACCATGACCAAAGTTGTGACAGCAAAGGCAGCAAGGGAAGGTACCCAACCCAAATTTATGCATAAGATGATCAAGGCTAAAATGGTTTGAAGTGGAATTAGCCAAATTCCATGAATGTGATTGCAAAAATCTCCAACTCTATCCACATCCACATTAATCAAATTAGTGGTGTTACCATCTGTTGGTCCACCAAACATTAGAGACTTGCTATAAACTTGAGCCATGAGAGCTGCACGGACTCGAATTCCGATTCTTTGAGCACCAAAGTACCATTGTCTTTGACTTAGTGACTCCGCAGTTTTTGAGAGGAAGAGAACGGAGGCAAGAATCAGTCCATATTGGTTGTTTGAATTTTCATTGTTGGATAACAAAAAATTTACAAAGTTTGATATCAACAATGGACCAATATAGGATGAAATAGTATTAACACCTGAAAGTATGAATAAAAAGAAAAACAAATTAGTAATCACAATATATAACTGAATGTAGCAAGGATAGACAGTGACATGTTTGTTTTGGATTGATAACAGGAATAAAAACAAATCAATTCTATCTTGCAACAATTAAATCATACTACATATTAACTCATGAGTTTTTAAATTTGAACTTCAATTAAATACATATTAATAACAACTTGATTCAGAGTCAAAACTCATTTATTTTTAAATTTGAACTTCTATTAAATTAAACAGGACCAATTAGGATTTAGGAATTAAACAAAATCCTAGTACCACATTGTTATGCAGAATGAAAACCCTTTGCTAAAATTAAGGAAGAATACTAGATTAGAGCATAAAAAGTTGTATTGCTAAAACTTGTTGCACTATGTTTGCCAGCCAAAATGGCAAAACATAGTAGTAAGCGAATAACTAAATTTACACATATTATTAAGATATTAAAATAAACATACTAGCTATAGTGATGACTGATGAGTATATATACCTGCTAAAACTGCATTGAAGGCCAAGGATTTCCAAAGAGTGTGGATAATAGCTTTTGTCAAGGAGCCACCTTTAAGTTTCTGTGTGCAAATAGATTCTTTCAACATTGAAGATGCAATAGCAGCAGTTTCAGAGTGGGGAACACTAGGAATATGGACATGTTCAAGCTTCCCGAATCCGACCAATTTCAAAAATAGGATTCAGCCAGGTGAATGCGAGGAGGCTCCATACACTAGCTTTTGTGAAAGTCTCTTCATATTCTTCTCCCAAAGTGGATTCAAACTTTTCTTCAAGTAACCTTTGTTCTGTTTCACTTTGTCCCCTTACACACACATTAGGAAGTGCATTGATACATAGAACTAATAACATAGGCAAAGAAAATGCACCAACTATGTTCTCCAACAAAAAAACCCAGAAGTTCATGGATTCCGAATTGTTGACTAGTTTTAAAGACAGTGAAATTATATCAATAATAGTAGCAGAGACCCACCAAAAAATTAGAACAAAAGGAAACCTTGTATTCTCTCCAAGTGTTTTATTCATTGAATAGTACGAAACCAATGTTGCTAAAACCCAAGTCAAAGACAATGAAACAGAGTTATATCCTATGACTTCACCAGTGGTGTAACTGTGATCATAGAAAACAGAAGCTACGTTTAAAACGGACATAACACCACTGAACAAAACAGTGATTGAAGCAAAAAGGGTTGGTTTGCTTTTGAAATGTAGATTAGTACTGCTACGTTTGCTTCGTCTCAAACTATCGAATAAAACCCATATCAAAATCATATAGAAGAATGCTACGTTGGTTGTTACTGAGAGAGCATCTAACATGACCATGGTTGGTTGATGAACTTCAAGTGCTTCTTTCTTCCTTCTTTTTTTGAATGATCTTAACAATGATCTTGAAATTCCTGGAAGAAATAACATGCAAATTATATATATATATAAGAGTTTAATTTAAGACATTAATTTATATGCACCGACTGAGTAAAACTTTTCTATACATGCACCTCATCAAATCATATCAAAGTGTCACTTTTATAAATTAGTTCCATAAATATCTCCACAAATATCAACATTGTTCAATTTGATTGAATGTATGTGTAAAAATGTTTTACATTGTCGGTGCATACAAATTAAATCCTTAATTTAATAGGTAAACACTATGAACTAAACGATGTATTGGATTGAGAAATTAAGAAATTAGTTTAACATAAAAGTTAAAAGATTATATATCAATTTATAAGATTTGTAAAAGTTTTATTTAAGAACATTATGATATGTTGTTATTTTAAACAATAAGTGGGAATCCACACTCTTTAAAATAAAAATTATGATATGTTGCAGATAGCCTAATTTTGTGTCTTATATTAAAAGGGACCCTTTTGCTAGAAAGAACGTAGCTCAGTAGGTTGTGACATTACGATATACAAAGGTCAGAGTTATAGAAAGGGACTAGCTTGTTTGTCACAAAAAGCGTAGCTTAGTTGATTGTAATATTACGATATACAAGGGCTAGAGTTTCAACCCCATATTTCTCCTTATCCAACTTAAAAAATTTATGAAAAGAAAGTTAAGGCGACTTATGCTATGTGGGCTCGTCAGGCTCAGAGAGCGTTTACAGACCACCCACCAAATATGTCATCATACCGACAACAAAAGTTGAATACATAATCTTACAAGTGAACCAACTTCTTATCAACTAGGTTAACTTTTATTGACAAAAAAACTTGTTTACTTTATTTACTATTGTAAGCTATAATTTAAAACATCCCTTTTTGAGGCACACAGTTTAAAATGTCCTCGTCATCACCCGAAAAGTAAATAAAATTTTGAAGTGAATAAAATATTTTACTTAAAAGGAAATGGATATAGACAAAACTTGGTGAAGGGGAAGAAGGAGAGAATGAGAGGAAGGAGAAGATCCAAGGTGGAAATACCGATAGTCTTAACTGTTTATAAGTGTTTTAAAATCTTTTGAAAGCCCCCAATCAAATATACATACCAAAAAAATTCTAGACATATATTCAATAACGTGTGTGTGTGTGTATATATATATATAATATTAAGTTATAACTTTTTTACAAAGCAATATTGAAATATAATTAAATGCACATACAAAGACAATATTAGTATCCTTGTGAGCATATATCAATTGATATGGATGTTGCATTATATATACATGTGTCAGAGTTCGAATTTAAAAAAATAATATGGAATTAATATAAAGTGGCGTAGAATGAAACAAAAAAAAGTGTAGAAAAAATATGGTTATTAAAAGAACTTCATGGTGTCGTTTGGCCTCAATCGGTGAGATAAAACTTGGTTTTTTTTAAGGAAGACTTGGTTGTTGTTTTTTTTAAATGGGTGACTTGGTTGTTGTTATTGTATCATATGATTGCACTACTAAAAAAGAAAAAATTAGTGAGGGAAATTTAGAGAGGGAAAACATGAAATCCCTAAATTTTGCGACCAAGAAATTTGGGAGGGATTTTATTTTTTTGGTCACTAATTTCCCTCCCTAATTTTGCTTTTTCTAGTAGTGTTGTACGGTATCTTAATTTTTTTTTTACTATGTTATAAGTATGAAATTTTGACGTTGTTTATCATTGATTAATCTTCATTAAGAATATATGAGAGTAATTTTCTTTTTAAGTAAGACTCTTGAATCGAACTCCAAACCACTTGCCTAAAGAGTTCAAACCCTTATCATTTGAACCAATCTATTGTTGGTAAGACGCATCGGATAATAACTATAGATATATAAATCGATATTCAAATTGTGTAAGTATGGTCTCTTTGGTTATACTCAATCTCCATTGATATATAAATAATCAATAAAAATAAATCTGTTGAAAGCAAGTGTTGTCATTTGTCATAATGGAAATAAACCGAAAAGACGAAGAAGAAGAACCTGTGTGACGATGAGCAACTAGTAATAATTGGTTGAAGAGACAACATCATAAGGTGAAATTGCTCAGTTGGTGCAATGTTTACATAAGGTGTGAAATATTGATAGTCTTAAACTGTATATAAGTCTTGATTAAGTATAAAAAAACATAAAATATTTTGAAAGCTCAATAAAATATATGTTCCAAAAATATTTCAGATATATATATTCAATCACATATCATATATATCTTTATGATGATATGTGATTGAATATATATATATCTGAAATATTTTTGGGACGTATATTTTATTGAGCTTTTAAAATATTTTATGACGACACGTTATTTTTGAAAGGTATAATGATTTTTTTATATGTGCGTTTAATTATATTTCAATATTCCTTTAAAAAACGTTTTTTTAGGCATTCAAAACTAGGTATTTAGGTTCTGATCCTTTTTTTTATTGAAGCAAGGCTCTAATCCTTAAAGTTAGTTAGTCATTTTTAGCATTAAAGTTATTTTGCTTTTAAATTTAGGTCCCATAACATTTTAGAATGAATACTAAATGTTCGGCACCAGAGCATTTTTATTAATGTTCTCTAATGGCTATTGAGAGCATTAAAATTATTTAGTTTTGGTGAAATTTTTTTTTACAAAATAATATAATTATATGTATTTAACGTAGGACCATATATTAAAAGTTTTTTTTTTGACAGAGTTAAAAGTTAAAATATAGACAAATTCTCATTTCATCAAGAACGCTCATTGCATAAGCAATAACAAAGGTACTGAAAGAGATTTATTTATAAATTAAGGTAAAAGATAGGGAAAAACTGTGGTGGTGACCAATTATGATATCTACTTGGTTCTTGAAACCCTTTTTGGTAGACAGTGTGCAATTTTGTGATGATCTAAATTTTTCACGGTATAACGGGTCAATGTGACCTCTTATGGCCAATATAATGATTCTTGCTTGTAAATGTGAATGGTAATATATTTAAACTTCCTCTTTTTTTTTTTCTTCTTTCTAATTGTCAAGTTAAAAGCATGTAAAATGGCAAACCAAGTATCTAATATTGAAAATAACAGTGTGCCTCGTTATAATACAATGATTCACGAAGGTTCCTTCATTGTAGCTTTCTGCAGATAATCATATTATATGAGATATTTAGCAAACAGAATCAACTCAAAACAGTTTAAACAGTCCAATGCTTACCGGCAGAAATGATTATGATCCATATAAAAGACACATTCTGAAAGGAATTGTCTGCTTGCAACTCTTTGGCTTGCTCCACTTTACACCCGAATCAATTCTCATCACAATGTTTGTCCTTCAATATATATATATAAGTTGATTTGCTATTTCTTTCACTCTCTGTGTGCTTTATGTTTTTACTTGCTATTGTTGATATAACCACTTCTTAAGCTCTTTCTTTCACACCTCAAAAACCAAAACACTAAATGAACACCACCTAACTGTCAGTCCCTGAAATATATTTAACCAAAAACTTCCATTCAACATAGATCCCACACCACAAATGTCACCATCCTATATATAGCTAAGTTGCTAAATGATGTTAATTTATATATATAGTTGCTACTGCAGGAGTCATTTTGTTTTTCTTTGACTCGACTTGTCATTTTCTTACCCCCTTTTTTATCAAAAGATTTGCTATCACTATGTTGCTAACTAATTAATGTTCTGCGTGCCAACTTGTTGAAATGATTATATAAAATGTACTTGAGGGCTAAACCATAAATATAATCATTACTAAATAAGATATAAAAGAGCAATGAAAGTTTATTCAATTGCACATAGGAGAATATATATATATATAGCAATATATCTGACCGCTTGCATGTGTTTGAATTTGAATGTCTGCTCTAACTGTTGTAGTGGATCACTGAATTCCTATATAATCTGTCTTTTATAGCACTCCATGAATTAAAAAAAAATGACATACTAGACTCATTGTTACTATGCTCAGACTATCAAATTAAGTAGTATGATTAATTAGACTTCCTACTACAACCAAATGACTGAAAAGTTAGTTTTGTTTAGTAGCAAGATATTATTCGGATTAATTCTCAAAAGTTAGTTTAGTTTAATTAATTGTTTATAAGATTTTATTTTTGACAAATTTAACTATATTTATAAAACCCAAGTCAAAGACAATGAAACAGAGTTATATCCTATGACTTCACCAGTGGTGTAACTGTGATCATAGAAAACAGAAGCTACGTTTAAAACGGACATAACACCACTGAACAAAACAGTGATTGTAGCAAAAAGGGTTGGTTTGCTTTTGAAATGTAGATTAGTACTGTTACGTTTGCTTCGTCATAAACTATCGAATAAAACCCATATCAAAATCATATAGAAGAATGCTACGTTGGTTGTTACTGAGAGAGCATCTAACATGACCATGGTTGGTTGATGAACTTCAAGTGCTTCTTTCTTTCTTCTTTCTTTGAATGATCTGAACAATGATCTTGAAATTCCTGGAAGAAATAACATGCAAATTATATATAAGAGTTTAATTTAAGACATTAATTTATATGCACCGACTGAGTAAAACTTTTCTACACATGCACCTAATCAAATCATATCAAAGTGTCACTTTTATAAATTAGTTCCATAAATATCTCCACAAATATCAACATTGTTCAATTTGATTGAATGTATGTGTAAAAATGTTTTACATTGTCGGTGCATACAAATTAAATCCTTAATTTAATAGGTAAACACTATGAACTAAACGATGTATTGGATTGAGAAATTAAGAAATTAGTTTAACATAAAAGTTAAAAGATTATATATCAATTTATAAGATCTGTAAAAGTTTTATTTAAGAACATTATGATATGTTGTTATTTTAAACAATAAGTGGGAATGTTTTATATTAAAAGGGACCCTTTTGTCAGAAAGAACGTAGCTCAGTAGGTTGTGACATTACGATATACAAAGGTCAGGGTTATAGAGAGAGACTTGTTTGTCACAAAAAGCGTAGCTTATTTGATAATGATATTACGATATACAAGGGCTAGAGTTTCAACCCCATATTTCTCCTTATCCACCTTAAAAAAGTTGAATTGTTGGGCTACTTGGCAAAAAATAAATGTGTTTACCTTTTTTTATGAAAAGAAAGTTAAGGCGGCTTAGGCTATGTGGGCTCGTCAGGCTCAGAGAGCGTTTACAGACCACCCACCAAATATGTCAACATATCGACAACAAAAGTTGAATACATAATCTTACGAGTGAACCAACTTCTTATCAACTAGGTTAACTTTTATTGACAAAAAAACTTGTTTACTTTATTTACTATTGTAAGCTAGAATTTACCTTTTTGAGGCACACAGTTTAAAATGTCCTCGCCATCACCCGAGAAGTAAATAAAATTTTGAAGTGAATAAAATATTTTACTTAAAAGGAAATGGATATAGACACAACTTGGTGAAGGGGAAGAAGGAGAGAATGAGAGGAAGGAGAAGATCCAAGGTGGAAATACCGATAGTCCTAACTGTTTATAAGTGTTTTAAAATCTTTTGAAAAGCCCCCAATCAAATATATATATATACCAAAAATATTCTAGACATATATTCAATAACGTCGTCATGAACATGTTCTATATATATATATATATATATATATATATATATATATATATATATAGGGGGCATATCACATGAGAATGAGTATCTTATGTGAGAATGATGAGAATAAATTGCAACCATCAGATTAAAAGCAAGGGATGAGATTAAAACACAACTTAAGTTAGTCATGTGTCAATCATGTGACATCTCTCTCACCTCCTTTTCCACATTCACGCGCTTCTTCCTTCCTCATACTGCTTTGACGTTTCTTTTTCCTTCCTCATACTGCTTTGACGTTTCTTTTTCCTTCCTCTGCTTTACGTTTCTTATTCCATCACCTCCCAATCTCACTTTTCCTTCCTAACAGTATTCGTCATCGCCGTAGTTTTGCCGTCACGAACTCAGGTAATCGTTTTTTGCTATGCCGTCACGAACTCAACCAATCCCTTCACCCTAAACACGTTTTTGCGCTACCTTCTCTGTTATATACATCTCAGGTAACGTTTTCTTGTTATCGATTCTATTTTTTTTTTTCTTTTTTTGTTTGTTGTTGTAAGTTTGCATGAATTTTTGTAGGCATTCCATAGAGCCTTCATTTCATCGTCGCTGCCACAGTTGTAAGTCCTAACATTATTCTTCATCGCCGCAGTTTTGCCATCGTCTCCGTTTTCATCGTCGCTGCTTTGCCGTCGTCATCACCCTTCAAACGTTTGCCGTCACGAACTTAGGCTCGTTGCCATCGTTTTCAAACGTTTGTTCTTCCTTCCCTCAAACATCGATTGTTTATTTGGTTTTGATACTTTTTAAATTGTTAATTGATTTATTTATTTCTTTCTTCCTTCAAATGGTGATAGGGTTATTATTAATATTTTTGAAAGAAAATGGAAGTTCATATCTTACGTTTCTTTCTTTTCCTTTTCTTCTTTCATTATTTTGTACTGAAATTACTAATGAGAGGTGAAAGAAATTAGAGCTACAACTAGAATGGTTGAGTGAAACTGAGTAAAAATATCTGTTTTGTTGCATAATTTTTATTTCCAAAGCCTTACGGTTAAATTGTGTACTCAGTAATAAACTAAAGAAAGGGTATGAGCATTTGATGTGGATGTTACAGTTTTAAGACTTTTTATTGCATAAATTTTGCTATCCTAGTTAGCTGATATCTAAACAAAATCATTTGTCTTTCAGCGCTTTACTGGCTCAAGCTATGGATAAACTATGGTTCTTTGTTCTGGTTTATCTCGACATCCACACATGGATAAACTATGGTTCTTTGTTCTAGTTTATCTCGACATCCACACATGGATAAACTATGATTCTTTGTTCTGGTTTATTCAAAATTCACTCTTGCATTTCTTTCTTTTCCTTTCCTTCTTTCTTTATTTTTATTTTTATTGATAATGTTGTGTTTATTTTTAGGAATATTTGTATGGAGATGGATGGCAATGAAGTTGATTTCGATTCACCTACAAAAGAATTCGATGAGTTAGAAAACTAGTCGGAGGAATGGATTCCAAAGTGTGATGCTGAGCTAACACTGATATACTTAACTTTATATTTTACTTTTTACAAGATTTTGTTGAAGACTTGCTGTCACATATTAAGAGACTTCTTTGTTGTCAAGGATGAGATGGACTTTTTTTTGCTGTATGGAGTTCAATTTGCTATCAGTTAATTTTGCAAGAATATGAAGATACTTGCTGTCACATATGAAGATACTTCTTTGCTATCAAGGATGAGTTGGAGTTTTTTTGGTTTAGTGGATAAGATGGAGTTCAATTTACTTTTAGACTATTTTGCAATTTTGGATTGTAGTTTTGAATTGTAACTGAGTATGAACAGATCATGTAATTTTCTTTATAAAATAATTGCACAATTTTAGTTATTGCTTGATTCTAAACAAATTCATATTTGAGAATTAAGGCTATCAGTGTTAATGTAACTTGCTATCTACTGAAATCTTTAACCTGTAGAAGACAGGCAGCAGTTATACCTTGAATGGCAGAACCAAAAAAAGTCAAATAAAAATACCAAGTACCAACAAAATTGAGTTCTTGTCTCATTTTGGTAGCGAACAGTTTTAAATTTAATTAATTACATTGTGACCAGACCAACATGACATGACTATTATTAAGTGAACAATTGTTGAGGATTGGATTCTGCACCTAAGAGGCCTCTTTTTCATGATGAACGCGATTCGCTCTTATAGTTAACCGTTCCTCCTTCTCTGATGCAGATTCAACATCACTTGGTCCATAAGTCCAAACTACAAATCAAATAGTACATTATATTAAGAATACTTATGGTAAGAAGCCAATAATACTTATCATAACGACCCTTAAAAACAAACTTTCAGAAAAATGCCCTCTAGAACTGCAGAATCAAACTTGCCTTCTAAACAACCTAGAACAACCTAGTAATGTCCTCTAAACTGCATAAAAATGTCTTCTAAAACAAACTTGTCTTTGCCTTCTGAACAACCTAAAAAAATACAAAGAAACATAGCATTAATGAGATTGTTAGCAGAATCAAATCAAACAAATAAAGAACAAAAAAAAAACTTAATCATCACTACAACAACAGTAGAAAGCCATGTCGGTTTCATATGCAGAACTACAATATGCAAAATAAAATCTCAAAATAGCCAAATATGAGATGATGTCAAATAAAAAAAGAAACAAACCAAAGGTGAGTTAAAAACAAAACACCATAAATCTTCATACCTCTTTGTGTAAGCCCTGTCGATTTCCTGATATACGTCTTCGCAGCTGCATAGATGAAATGAAGGCTCTATGGAATGCCTACAAAAATTCATGCAAACTTACAACAACAAACAAAAAAAAGAAAAAAAAAATAGAATCGATAACAAGAAAACGTTACCTGAGATGTATATAACAGAGAAGGTAGCGCGAGAACATGTTTAGGGTGAAGGGATTGGTTGAGTTCGTGACGGCATAGCAAAAACCGATTACCTGAGTTCGTGACGGCGAAACTGCGGCGACGACGAATAATGTTAGGACGGAAAAGTTAGATTTTGGGAGGTGATGGAATAAGAAACGTAAAGCAGAGGAAGGAAAAAGAAACGTCAAAGCAGTATGAGGAAGGAAGAAGCGCGTGAATGTGGAAAAGGAGGTGAGAGAGATGTCACATGATTGCCACATGACTAACTTAAGTTGTGTTTTAATCTCATCCCTTGCTTTTAATCAGATGGCTATAATTTATTCTCATCATTCTCACATAAGATACCCATTCTCATGTGATATGCCCCCTATATATATATATATATATATATATATATATATATATATATATATATATAATATTGAGTTATATCTTTTTTGCAAAGGAATATTGAAATATAATTAAATGCACATATAAAGACAATATTAGTATCCTTGTGAGCATATATCAATTGATATGGATGTTGCATTATCTATACATGTGTCAGAGTTTGAATTTAAAAAAATAATATGGAATTAATATATAGTGTCGTAGAATGAAACAAAAAAAAAAGTGTAGAAAAAATATGGTTATTAAAAGAACTTCATGGTGCCGTTTGGCCTCAATCGGTGACTTGGTTGTTTCTTTTTTTTTTATGGGTGACTTGGTTGTTGTTATTGTATCATATGATTGCACTACTAAAAAAGAAAAAATTAGTGAGGGAAATTTAGAGAGGGAAAAAATGAAATCCTTAAATTTTGCGACCAAGGATTTTGTGAGGGATTTTATTTTTTTGGTCACTGATTTCCCTCCCTAATTTTGCTTTTTCTAGTAGTGTTGTACGATATCTTAATTTTTTTTTTACTATGTTATAGGTATGAAATTTTGACGTTGTTTATCATTGATTAATCTTCATTAAGAATATATGAGACACACAATATGCGTAATTCTCGACCGAATTTTATTTTTAAGTAAGACTCTTGAATCGAACTCCTAACCACTTGCCTAAAGTGTCCAAACCCTTATCATTTGAACCGATCTATTGTTGGTAAAAACACCCTAATTTTATCCAAGACGCATCGGATAATAACTATAGATATATAATCGATATTCAAATTGTGTAAGTATGGTCTCTTTGGTTATACTCAATCTCCATTGATATATATAAATAATCAATAAAAATAAATACGTTGAAAGTAAGAGTTGTCATTTGTCATAATGGAAATAAACCGAAAAGACGAAGAAGAAGAAGAAGAAGAAGAAGAAGAAGAAGAAGAAGAAGAAGAAACTTGTGTGACGATGAGCAACGAGTAATAATTGGTGGAAGAGACAACATCATAAGGTGAAATTGCTCAGTTGGTGCAATGTTTACATAAGATGTGAAATATTGATAGTCTTAAACTGTATATAAGTCTTGATTAAGTATAAAAAAACATAAAATATTTTGAAAGCTCAATAAAATATATGGTCCAAAAATATTTCAGATATATATTCAATCACATATCATATATATCTTTATATATGATATGTGATTGAATATATATCTGAAATATTTTTTGGACGTATATTTTATTGAGCTTTTAAAATATTTTATGACGACGCGTTATTTTTGAAAGGTATAATGATTTTTTTATATGTGCGTTTAATTATATTTCAATATTCCTTTAAAAAATGCTTTTTTTAGGCATTTAAAACTAGGTATTTAGGTTCTGATCCTTTTTTTATTGAAGCAAGGCTCTAATCCTTAAAGTTAGTTAGTCTTTTTTAGCATTAAAATTATTTTGCTTTTAAATTTAGGCCCCATAACATTTTAGAATGAATACTAAATGTTCGGCACCAGAGCATTTTTATTAATGTTCTCTGATTGCTATTGAGAGCTTTAAAATTATTTAGTTTTGGTGAAAAAAAATCCTACAAAATAATATAATTATATGTATTTAACCTAGGACCATATATTAAAAGATTTTTTTTGACAGAGTTAAAAGTTAAAATATAGAAAAATTCTCATTTCATCAAGAACGCTCATTGCATAAGCAATAACAAAGGTACTGAAAGAGATTTATTTATAAATTAAGGTAAAAGATAGGGAAAAACTGTGGTGGTGACCAATTATGATATCTACTTGGTTCTTGAAACCCTTTTTGGTACACAGTGTGGAATTTTGTGATGATCTAAATTTTTCACGGTATGAAATAGAGGTTAAGTTTTAACGGGTCAATGTGACCTCTTATGGCCAATATAATGTTGCTTGCTTGTAAATGTGAATGGTAATATATTTAAACTTCCTTTTTTTTTCTTCTTTCTAATTGTCAAGTTAAAAGCATGTAAAATGGCAAACCAAGTATCTAATATTGAAAATAACAGTGTGCCTCGTTATAATACAATGATTCACGAAGGTTCCTTCATTGTAGCTTTCTGCAGATAATCATATTATATGAGATATTTAGCAAACAGAATCAACTCAAAACAGTTTAAACAGTCCAATGCTTACCGGCAGAAATGATTATGATCCATATAAAAGACACATTTTGAAAGGAATTGTCTGCTCGCAACTCTTTGGCTTGCTCCACTTTACACCCAGATCAATTCTCATCACAATGCTTGTCCTTCTATATATATATATATATATATATATATATGAGTTGATTTGCTCTTTCTTTCACTCTCTGTGTGCTTTATGTTTTTACTTGCTATTGTTGATATGATCACTTCTTAAGCTCTTTCTTTCACACCTCAAAAACCAAAACACTAAATGAACACCACCTAACTGTCAGTCCCTGCAATATATTTAACCAAAAACCTCCATTCAACATAGATCCCACACCAAAAATGTCACCATCCTATATATAGCTAAGTTGCTAAATGATGTTAATTTTTATATATATATATATATATAGTTGCTACTGCAGGAGTCGTTTTGTTTTTCTTTGACTCGACTTGTCATTTTCTTACCCCTTTTTTATCAAAAGATTTGCTATCACTATGTTGCTAACTGATTAATGTTCTGCGTGCCAACTTGTTGAAATGATTATATAAAATGTAGTTGATGGCTAAACCATAAATATAATCATTACTAAATAAGATATAAAAGAGCAATGAAAGTTTATTCAATTGCACATAGGAGAATATATATATATATAGCAATATATCTGACCGCTTGCATGTGTTTGAATTTGAATGTCTGCTCTAACTGTTGTAGTGGATCACTGAATTCCTATATAATCTGTCTTTTATAGCACTCCATGAATTAAAAAAAAAATGACATACTAGACTCATTGTTACTATGCTCAGACTATCAAATTAAGTAGTATGATTAATTAGACTTCCTACTACAACCAAATGACTGAAAAGTTAGTTTTATTTAGTAGCAAGATATTATTCGGATTAATTCTCAAAAGTTAGTTTAGTTTAATTAATTGTTTATAAGATTTTATTTTTGACAAATTTAACTATATTTATAAAACCCAAGTCAAAGACAATGAAACAGAGTTATATCATATGACTTCACCAGTGGTGTAACTGTGATCATAGAAAACAGAAGCTACGTTTAAAACAGACATTACACCACTGAACAAAACAGTGATTGTAGCAAAAAGGGTTGGTTTGCTTTTGAAATGTAGATTAGTACTGTTACGTTTGCTTCGTCTCAAACTATCGAATAAAACCCATATCAAAATCATATAGAAGAATGCTACGTTGGTTGTTACTGAGAGAGCATCTAACATGACCATGGTTGGTTGATGAACTTCAAGTGCTTCTTTCTTTCTTTTTTCTTTGAATGATCTTAACAATGATCTTGAAATTCCTGGAAGAAATAACATGCAAATTATATATAAGAGTTTAATTTAAGACACTAATTTATATGCACCGACTGAGTAAAACTTTTCTATACATGCACCTAATCAAATCATATCAAAGTGTCACTTTTATAAATTAGTTCCATAAATATCTCCACAAATATCAACATTGTTCAATTTGATTGAATGTATGTGTAAAAATGTTTTACATTGTCGGTGCATACAAATTAAATCCTTAATTTAATAGGTAAACACTATGAACTAAACGATGTATTGGATTGAGAAATTAAGAAATTAGTTTAACATAAAAGTTAAAAGATTATATATCAATTTATAAGATTTGTAAAAGTTTTATTTAAGAACATTATGATATGTTGTTATTTTAAACAATAAGTGGGAATCCACACTCTTTAAAATAAAAATTATGATATGTTGCAGATAGCCTAATTTTGTGTTTTATATTAAAAGGGACCCTTTTGTCAGAAAGAACGTAGCTCAGTAGGTTGTGACATTACGATATACAAAGGTCAGGGTTATAGAGAGGGACTTGTTTGTCACAAAAAGCGTAGCTTATTTGATAATGATATTACGATATACAAGGGCTAGAGTTTCAACCCCATATTTCTCCTTATCCAACTTAAAAAAGTTGAATTGTTGGGCTACTTGGCAAAAAATAAATGTGTTTACCTTTTTTTATGAAAAGAAAGTTAAGGCGGCTTAGGCTATGTGGGCTCGTCAGGCTCAGAGAGCGTTTACAGACCACCCACCAAATATGTCATCATATCGACAACAAAAGTTGAATACATAATCTTACGAGTGAACCAACTTCTTATCAACTAGGTTAACTTTTATTGACAAAAAAACTTGTTTACTTTATTTACTATTGTAAGCTAGAATTTACCTTTTTGAGGCACACAGTTTAAAATGTCCTCGCCATCACCCGAGAAGTAAATAAAATTTTGAAGTGAATAAAATATTTTACTTTAAAGGAAATGGATATAGACACAACTTGGTGAAGGGGAAGAAGGAGAGAATGAGAGGAAGGAGAAGATCCAAGGTGGAAATACCGATAGTCCTAACTGTTTATAAGTGTTTTAAAATCTTTTGAAAACCCCCCAATCAAATCACTACAAGAAATCAGCCTTTTAGAGACTGAATTTTCGGTGGCTACATCATCAAAATCGGTCACTAACAGATTTAGTGACCGAAATAGTGACCAAAAATAAGAGTTGCTAATACCCTGGTCGCTAATACTTTGTGACCAAAATAGCGACCGGTTTTCAGCGACCGAGTTTGCAACTGAACTTGGAGACTGAATTAGAGACCAATTTAGCAGTTCAGAATTTTTGTGGCTGAGTTTAGAGACCAACTTAGTGACCGATTATTTCAGCCAGAAAAACAATCGGTCACTAAATCGGTCTCTAATTTAAGTTGGGTGGAAAAAAAAATCTGTCTAAATATGATTTTTAACTATTTGTATATTAATATCATACACAACAAAATATACATTTATATAGAAAACTCAATACCAACGGTATACACAATAAAATAAACCTTGGCATATGGTAGTGTGATATTACATTCACTAAGAAACTATCTTTATCAAGAAATACAAAAGAAAATTTGGAAACCATGAACTGCATATTCTTAAATAGTTGGAATGCTTGGATCTCCATTTTTTTCTTGCATGCATAACTCTAATGATATTCTTGAGCACCACCTACCAATATCAAGCAACTTAGCATCATAATATAACACACTTAAGATACTTAGCATATAAGAAAGAGACAATAAAACACACAAACACACACATAAGGTCTGCATTCCCAAGCATGCGAAGTGGAAGGGTGTACTTTACTCCTGAACTAGTACTCACATTCAACTCTTTGAGATCAATACTTTGCAGTCTTAATTATACTTATATGTATAACTTGCAGATTGCAGATAGAGTGCGTAGTTTCACATGGTCCCAGAGACATTCTCGAACCCAAGAGTTTTTCCTTTTTAAGGATTTCTTAAACATGCGTTCTAGATCCTACAAAGCATGCGTGACATGAACATGGATTATTTCTAACATAGATTAGGTAGAAACTAACATCAAATCAATGTATAACAAATAAATAGTAGAAACTAGAACTTTATTCAAAAAGCAGGAGGGAATAATTAGAATACAATGAACAACAGTTCCAACTGCTCCGTTTGAATCCTAGGCTAACCGAGAGGGAACTGGGCGATAGAAGCAGACACTTGGCTGAAAATTGTTATTCCCACAAACAAATTTGCTCCCTCCTAAAGAAAAAAACGAAAATACCCCTGCGTGACTTAAGTCATACTCGGAATCTACGGTGTGACTTAAGTACCAATAGGAGATATTATTTGAAACTAACCAAGACACAAGATTGCATTGACACAAGACTTACTGATTAAATTTTTCAACAGCAACTTCTTCAACCACCATATTGACATATATGGGGTCATGTTGAGATGCTCGGACCACAGACAGTTGTAACACATCTCCAACGTTATTATCCCATACCATCTCCAAAAACTGAAACAAACAAGGGAGAAAAAAAGTAGTTAATAAAATCATACACTTATAGGCAAGCGCAAACAGTCAAATACGAAAAAGGAAACAATGATGATAACCAACTAAGTCCTGATTTTTGGCAGATGAACGACATAATCTCACTGTTGATCAGTATTTAGAATACAACAATTACGTTTCAACAAAAGAACAATACCAACGAAAAGGAACGGTGATGAGAAGTTTGGTGTACTTGTGTGAACATCTTAAGCTGATTCCGAAAGTTGAGGCAACTTTATGACGCTTAAGCAAACCATGAAGGAAAGATTTCAGAGGCTCTTTTACAAGAGTTCCAATCCCTAGGGTGACATGCGTATTGCACCTAACTCTTGTGTATATAATAAGATACAAGAAATCGAGCTGCTGAGGTCTAGCTCTCTCTATGATCACAGCAACTCAAAACTTGTGCTAGCTAAGCATGCATTTTGGCCAGTAATTATTATAAATAGAGAGCTAATACTAAGGACTACCCAGCCGAGGGATTTTGTTAAAAGAAAATGCATAAGGGTACACAACATCAATGTACAATAGACTTGACCTTTTAATACTAAGATCAAACAACACACTGACAAGTAGGACTTGTGTAAGAATTACAATTATATAAGCACAAAACATTGATCCTAATCAAGTATCTATGTCAACTAACAAGACTAACAAAACAACAAATGCCTAAAATGATAATTGATTATTGAGTTTTGGTTCAACTTTAAAAAGTAAAAATAAAGGCGAACATAACCCAACAAAAAAAAAACAACATATTTTTTCCTCAAAAAAAAAAACCATATCTCAAAAGCATAGAATCACTATAGTTTTCAGCCAACACTCGCATAAAGAGTATTTAAGGAAAAACCGAAAGTCCAATAAATTTAGTACGACAAAGAAAAATAATCTCTTGAGAATGACATCGGTGAACATATAAAAATAAATAGAATATACCTCCAAGAAACTGTGAACTGTTTTTCCACCAACCTGAACTATTACATCATTCAAGCGTTGCCCGGCAGAATCAGCAGAAGAACCTTGGATTACCTACACACAGTTGGATCATATATTAAAATGTGCTAAAAGAGGTTATACCTCCGTCCATTGTTACATTTATCCGAGTCCTTGTAAGAGTATTCTCAATAATACATAGTTATCTTCTATCTTATTGTTCTCATATCCTATTTTGAGTTATTACAGCGCAACAAGAGGATTATCCCCTTCAATCACACAAAATACTAAACCAATGTAAACCATTTTCCTCCATGCAAAAGGAAATATGAACTAAAAAGAAATGATGCAAACACAGAACCAAATGGCATATAAGACAACAACAATATTCTAAGTAGACATAATTTAACCACCCACAATTGGTTTCTAAATTGTTCTATTGATTGTTCAAACTTTTTAAACAAACCAATCAGTAACATTCTCGGTGCATATTAAAAAATAATTCAAACACCCCAGTAGTAGGATTTCAGATCTTTGATAATAGATACATTAAAAACAAGAAATGTGAGATGTAGGTAGATAGTATGTGAATAAATATGAAATTAATATATTCCTAGACAGTATAGTATACCTTCTCAACAAGAACCCCATTGCAAATATTCAAAATCTTTTGAATAACCTTCTCCATGAGAAATACATCAGCTGCGTAAAAGTTTGTAGCCACAACTCCCAGAGAAGGTCACTGGAGTCCCATGTTGTGAAGAGCTATTCATTAGATCATGAATTATTGGTAATACCTTAAGCAAATTATGAGACGAGAATAAGTTGATTTTTCAGAATGCCAGCAAAAATGCCCAATATGTAACAAGTTGTGAAGACTTGGTTCATTTACAAAGATGACCACCGTCTAGTACTTGAACTCTGAAGAGACCAAATGACTAAGGATGGGCAAGATTCAAATAAAAGTGAACATTACGAAGATTGAAACTTCATCAGTGTGAAAATTTCAACATTCAAGAAACAAAATTGCATAAGTTTAATTTCTTTTCAAGTAAGACTGACTGTCTATTGTGGACTGAAGTGAAACAGGGCAAGGAGTAAAAAATGCAAAGATGAAGGGAGAATATGACCGATGGCACTTCAGGTACACCATAATCAAGTGCAAATCTTAATAGTTAAAATAAGCATCTATATGTTGCATTCTTATGATATAACAAAACAACCATGATTCAAATCTTGTACGGAAAGAGAAATGTTACTGGGAAATAAAATTGCACCAATTGAAGAGGTGAGTGAGTTAATTGAAGGCAACACACTTACCTTAGCCACCTATCAACTAGAGAATGAATAAAGAGAAAATGAATAAAGTATTAGAGAATGACTAACCTCTAAGACTTGTGGGTAGCTTAAGGTCTTGTATAGATGCTGAAGAGTTGTCACTGTTTATAAAATAATCACAGCAAATAAAGCATTGTAAGATACAAAATAATTGTTCTATATAGGAATTAAGAAACCAGCGCATATCAATTAGAAACACTACAATCTATTAATTAATATTAACTCTACCATTTGTTTTTTCAAATCAGCCACGTAATATTTAGCAAGCAAATTATACAATGAAGACAATTTAACATTTACCACATGTCACTTTTAGCCTCGTAGAATGGTATTAGTCAAGCAGGACCTATTATTTTCATCATTTGGTCTTTTAGTTTTACACACAAACTACATTCATTCTTAAAGAAACATCTCAAAGATACACAATGGGATTTTGTTTGAACCATTAAATCAATCAAAGAGTTACATAATGTGTTGACATACTTGTGTAGACTGACTCACATTGATTATGAAGCACTCACACGTCCAATAGAAATCAATTTGAAGCATACCTTTAGAGTGCAGCATAATACAGCATCTGAGTGGTGACACAAGGACTTGAGTACATATTATTTTCCTTCATTATTAGATTTAAGTAGCTCCACACCCAAGTAGCATCTACAAAACAGAGATAGTCAAACAACAGCCCTGTGATCAAAGTACTAGTTTCTGCCTACTAAATTTGAGCAATAAATCTAACCATGTGATAGATAACAATTACAATACTTTTTTAGCATGCACATCAGTGACATCTTACCTTCAGAGCCAACTGTCTGCCATCTAGAACAACCTTCTCAAGGGGATCATGTGCCTCCTGTAGTACAAGAATATTACAGAAAAAACTTTGAATAAATAAAAATGTGTTTGACAACAATCTAAAACCAGAGTATGTAATATTATCAATGCCAACATAAAGATACCTTTAAGTCTGCTTTTGCCCTTTTACGGGCTGCTAAGAGCTCTTCAAGTATTTCAGGAAGTATGCCCTGAATTTATTCTCATTACATCAGTGCTCAACCTCATACAAGCATTAACATCTAAATGAAATAGGCATTAAGCCTAAGACGACACCACAACGGTAGTAGAGTTCATAAATAGTGGTTCTGTAAAAAAAAGTGAATCTAAAAAAAAATTAAAAGATAATGAAGGAACTCATAACAAAGAAGGAATATCATGAAAA
The DNA here is from genome assembly GCA_018208015.1 of Medicago ruthenica. Classification (NCBI taxonomy): domain Eukaryota; kingdom Viridiplantae; phylum Streptophyta; class Magnoliopsida; order Fabales; family Fabaceae; genus Medicago; species Medicago ruthenica. Next base: position 60,723,340 of record CM031373.1, read on the forward strand.
AGGAAGAAGAAAAATGAAGAGAGGTGGTCGCAAATGGCGTTACCATGTAGCATGATTGGAGGCTCTTAAAGCTTAGGCTACTTACTATAAGCTTCAACCTCCTCTTACTTAGATAGAGGCGAGAGTCGCGTAGAAAGTCTTTCTTCTTCCGAAGAACCGGAAGCGAAGCGCTATGCCGGGGCGGGGGGACGGGAAAAGAAACGGCTCCGAAGAAAGAAATGGAGATTCCCAATGCTTCTCCACGCCCAACGAGATGCGCCAACCTCGGGATGCTTTACTCCTAACCCCACTAGGTTCCGAGACGGAGCTTAACCTGAGTCTCGGTTAAGAACGGCGATGATCTACGTTTGGAGAAGGACGATTAAATCCGCTCCTCACGAAAAAAATGATCGGGCTAAAAGATCGGTCTTGTGATAAAGAGCTCCAAAAGTGTTTCGTTTTCTCAGATCTCATCGCGTAGTGGCCGGATCTGGCTTCGAAAGGTGTTGGACGGTGGTGGTGTTGGACGGTGGTGATGTGAGAGATGGAGTAGTTCTGTTCCTTTTTAGTGAGAGAAAATACAATTTGAAGTGTTGGTACTTAGTGGTGTGGTGGACACGTGATGAGAATAATATCTCACTGACTCACTCAATGTAATATATGATTTTTTTTTAATTTAAATTTTATTAAAAAAATGTGTTAGTGGTTTCTAAATCAGTCACTAAATTAAATTTGTAACCGATTTCGAGACCAATTTATTATTGGTCAATACTTTCCCTTATTTGGTGTCTAAATCGGTCACTATAGTGACCAATTTTTTACAGTCTCTATTTCGGTCACTAAACAGCAACTTTCTAGTAGTGAATATACATACCAAAAATATTCTAGACATATATTCAATAACGTCGTCATGAACATGTTCTATATATATATATATATATATATATATATATATATATATAATATTGAGTTATATCTTTTTTGCAAAGGAATATTGAAATATAATTAAATGCACATATAAAGACAATATTAGTATCCTTGTGAGCATATATCAATTGATATGGATGTTGCATTATCTATACATGTGTCAGAGTTTGAATTTAAAAAAATAATATGGAATTAATATAAATTGTCGTAGAATGAAACAAAAAAAAAGTGTAGAAAAAATATGGTTATTAAAATATTTCAGATATATATTCAATCACATATCATATATAAAGATATATATGATATGTGATTGAATATATATCTGAAATATTTTTTGGACGTATATTTTATTGAGCTTTTAAAATATTTTATGACGACGCGTTATTTTTGAAAGGTATAATGATTTTTTTATATGTGCGTTTAATTATATTTCAATATTCCTTTAAAAAATGTTTTTTTAGGCATTTAAAACTAGGTATTTATGTTTTGATCCTTTTTTTATTGAAGCAAGGCTCTAATCCTTAAAGTTAGTTAGTCTTTTTTAGCATTAAAATTATTTTGCTTTTAAATTTAGGCCCCATAACATTTTAGAATGAATACTAAATGTTCGGCACCAGAGCATTTTTATTAATGTTCTCTGATTGCTATTGAGAGCTTTAAAATTATTTAGTTTTGGTGAAAAAAAATCCTACAAAATAATATAATTATATGTATTTAACCTAGGACCATATATTAAAAGATTTTTTTTGACAGAGTTAAAAGTTAAAATATAGACAAATTCTCATTTCATCAAGAACGCTCATTGCATAAGCAATAACAAAGGTACTGAAAGAGATTTATTTATAAATTAAGGTAAAAGATAGGGAAAAACTGTGGTGGTGACCAATTATGATATCTACTTGGTTCTTGAAACCCTTTTTGGTACACAGTGTGGAATTTTGTGATGATCTAAATTTTTCACTGTATGAAATAGAGGTTAAGTTTTAACGGGTCAATGTGACCTCTTATGGCCAATATAATGATTCTTGCTTGTAAATGTGAATGGTAATATATTTAAACTTCCTCTTTTTTTTTTTCTTCTTTTTAATTGTCAAGTTAAAAGCATGTAAAATGGCAAACCAAGTATCTAATATTGAAAATAACAGTGTGCCTCGTTATAATACAATGATTCACGAAGGTTCCTTCATTGTAGCTTTCTGCATATAATCATATTATATGAGATATTTAGCAAACAGAATCAACTCAAAACAGTTTAAACAGTCCAATGCTTACCGGCAGAAATGATTATGATCCATATAAAAGACACATTTTGAAAGGAATTGTCTGCTCGCAACTCTTTGGCTTGCTCCACTTTACACCCAGATCAATTCTCATCACAATGCTTGTCCTTATATATATATATATATATATATATATATATGAGTTGATTTGCTCTTTCTTTCACTCTCTGTGTGCTTTATGTTTTTACTTGCTATTGTTGATATGATCACTTCTTAAGCTCTTTCTTTCACACCTCAAAAACCAAAACACTAAATGAACACCACCTAACTGTCAGTCCCTGCAATATATTTAACCAAAAACTTCCATTCAACATAGATCCCATACCAAAAATGTCACCATCCTATATATAGCTAAGTTGCTAAATGATGTTAATTTATATATATATATAGTTGCTACTGTAGGAGTCGTTTTGTTTTTCTTTGACTCGACTTGTCATTTTCTTACCCCTTTTTTATCAAAAGATTTGCTATCACTATGTTGCTAACTGATTAATGTTCTGCGTGCCAACTTGTTGAAATGATTATATAAAATGTAGTTGAGGGCTAAACCATAAATATAATCATTACTAAATAAGATATAAAAGAGCAATGAAAGTTTATTCAATTCCACATAGGAGAATATATATAGCAATATATATGACCGCTTGCATGTGTTTGAATTTGAATGTCTGCTCTAACTGTTGTAGTGGATCACTGAATTCCTATATAATCTGTCTTTTATAGCACTCCATGTATTAAAAAAAATGACATACTAGACTCATTATTACGATGCTCAGACTATCAAATTAAGTAGTATGATTAATTAGACTTCCTACTACAACCAAATGACTAAAAAGTTAGTTTTGTTTAGTAGCAGGATATTATTCGGATTAATTCTCAAAAGTTAGTTTAGTTTAATTAATTGTTTATAAGATTTTATTTTTGACAAATTTAACTATATTTATAATTAACTATATTTTATTCTCTTTGGTATCTTGTACGCAATTGGCTTGATTTTTCTTTGTTTGATCCTCTTTGAATTTCAAATCATTTTATTCAATTTGGTAACATAGCATGTGTCTCAAAAGCTCGACGAGCTATTATGTATTTAATTTGACTCTCTGATTCTTGGGTAATTTAGAATGGAAGGAATAGCATAACTTTTAACAATAAAATAAGTTCAACTCATCAGCTTCTCGAGAAAACTAAGATGCTTTCCTTTTGGTGGTTGAAGGCAAATTACGTTAATTTGGCTTTTGGTTTTCATAGTTTGGTGATCCTTTTGTTTGTTTGGACATTGACTAATGTTATTTTCTTTTTGTGTTTTATTGTCGGCTTGCTTTTTTTGTTCAACTTTGGAATTCTTCTCTGATACGTCTTGTGCTAGGGGGATTTTTTTCCGATTATAATATATATATATATATATATATATATTCCATTTTGCCTTGTTAAAAAAAACAATAGCAACTAATAACTTATAAACTGTGGCATCCCTAAAAAAAACTTATAAATGGTTGCAATTTGTTTCAATATGAGTGAAATATTTCATGTGTTTTTATTGATAAGTTTTCAGATATGTTTTTAAAATAGATATAGGAGCTTCCTTAAAAAAAATAGTATAGGAGCTGATACTTTTTTTTTACTGTGAGTGAATTTGTATACTATGAATATAAGTATAATTTTATATGTGCATTTAATTATATCTTAATATTATATTATTTTTATTATATCAGTTTTTAAAATATCTTCATCGTCGTATGTGATTGAATAAATGTCTAAAAATATGTTTGAGATGTCCACAATGGAACTTATAGTCTCTCTTTTTCCACAAATTCTATTGTTAAAGTGTGTGCATGCAACCATGATGCTCGTATCTTATCATGGCACCATACTAAAGGTCACCTTTTTGAATAGCTCCAAGACTAGACAATTAAACTCACATCTCCAGTGTCATTTATTTATGTAATTATCTGTCTTCAATGTTAAAGCTACAGTGTAAGATGGAGGAAAGAGTGAAAATGACATGCAACTACCTTTTCATAAGTTTTACCTAAGAATTTCATTCATTTTATTTATCCCGATAATAGAATGTTTCAATTATAGGAATATTAATTAAAGATATAAAAGTATATATATTAAAGTTTTTTTTGGATTCAAGGTTATGTATATTACGTGACTATGACTTACACGTGCTTCATGTTTTCAGTAACAACCCCACCGGGAATAGTTATTGGGATGGCATTATTGCGATTGACTGACTATGATGATAGTAATCCAAATGCCTTGATCATAGAAGGGTTACTTACTAGGTAATTAACAACCTACACCCACAAGCATTTTACCAAAAAAACCCATTTATCACAACTCAAACAAATTTTAAGTATAAGGATTGTTTTGTAAATTTCCTTTAGACATCTAGTAACCGTTTTTACGTGTAACAACAATGTTGTGTTTCCCCTCAAAAAAAGTTCAATTCATAATCGACATTTATTTGAGTTTTTTTTTTTTATGTTTATAATTGTATATTTGAAACATAAAAGTGGGTGTAAATTAGTAAGGTAGGTGTAAAAATTTTGACAAAACTTATGAAAGTGAGTGTAATTATCAAGTGGGTGTAGGTTGTTAACTTACATCTTAATAATTTTAGGTAGGTGTAGCTCGCTAATTTACTCCTTAGTGTTTTTAAGTGTGTGTTATAAGAACCCGATTCCCGAGACTACTAATCAACGATAAATAAACATCTAACATGCAATCAGAACCTTACATTTCTTCATAAAACTCATATTAAACATATAATATTGAAAATCTCGTCAATAAAAATAAACAGATCACAACGGAATATCTCGACATACATATAATCATCTCGGGTCATCTCAAAACATATCAAAATAAATACATAAGTATCTGGATCATAAAGATCACTCAAAATAAATCCAACAGAGTACGAAAATAAAATCCCCAAAAGACATCCTAATCAGAGCTCCTAACTCTAGACATCTCCAAGCAAAGCATAAAAACATGAGCTAGGCGTAAAGCCACAACCCATCACGACTCACTGATTGCAAAGTACTCAATCCTGCAAATCTACATCCACAAGGGATGAGGCAACAACAGTCACTGGAGCGTAAGATATACATTCATTAATAAGGATTAATAAACAAATGTAGTTCAGACAACATTCATATCATCACAATATTCAAACATAACAAACTTAGTTATCCGAAATTCAAGAACATGTAACTCATAATCATATTCTCATACAAATCTAACCACTCCATCATATCAACTCATCATTTACAATCATTCGATTCATACCCTCATCGATAAACAATTATCAAGTCAATTATGACAATTCATCACATCACATCTTCAATGCACATTTATCAATTAGATGCACAAATTCTCATCAACACATTAATACATAAGACTCATAAATGCATGTGGTACCAAACATCGTCGCTTTTTGGATATCAGAACTTAACGAGTGATCCCATCGTCGCTAACATCGTCGCTGGACTTGACTCATGAATGAATGCATGATCATATATTCGACTCACATCAAGTACACATAAGACTCGACAACAACATCATCATCATTATCATATATTCTCATATGATTAAACATCGTTGCTTATTAACATCATCGTTTATCATATAAACTTTCATATGATCAAACATCGTCACTTAAATACATAACATGTATCATCATCATTTAATCAAACATCATCATCACTTCATCACTTAGCATAAAGCATAATCATTTAATCACATATCATCATCACTTAAATCACATTTCATGATTAAACCAACATTCTACATCATCATCATTAATTCCCTTTCAAAGTCAGAATACATCATCAATCACATCAGCATAGGCATCTAGCATACTTGCATACATTTCACAACTCAAAATAAAACTCCAAGATTACTTCATAATTCATCCATTTCTTCTTAATTAAATCAATTCAGTCAAGTTTCATGCAAGCAAGCATCATTCATTCAATAAATCACTAAACAACATCAAAATAGCACGAAAGGGGTGTCCAGGGATGTCCGGAAACATCCCCCGAAGGATAAAACGCGCAGAATGGCAGATGCTGTATCTGCCTAACTCGCCCTGGTGAGATTTCACTCGCTGAGCGATTTGCACCAGTTCTGGGTAACCAGAACTGGGTTTTTCCCTTACGGGAATCCCATAAATTTCACCCGAAAATCCCATTTTTCATTCCCCTTGGTCCAAAATCAGTTTACAGATATTAATCATGATCAATACACTCAAATTGAACAATGATTACATAACAACACATCAATTGATATGGATTTCACAAGGTTTTCGGTTAATTTTCAAAGTTCGTCTCAAAAATCCATTTTTATTCAAAACTTAGCAAACAAACACACCTAGCTTAAATAACTTCATTCCAACATGTCACACATCACTACATACACCTACTACAACTATTCCAACATCAATTTTCTCATTTTAACAACAGCTTATTCATTTTCACTTAATTAAGTCATTTTCACCAAAACACCAACACCAACAACTTATTTCACAACAAACCACACAATAAACATAGTTTCTTGCTCACAATCATAATCTTAACATTAACACATAGTAACAGCAGCAAATTAAGCAGATTCAGTCAAATAAACACTTTTACCAAAATCACTTAATTCACAACTTATTCCACGTAACTTCATGATTTCTCAAACAAATTACATATCCATACTCATAATCAATTACATAATCACCAAACAGCACTTGATCATCATATTAATAATCACAAACATCAAAATTTATCAAAGTATCAATTAATATAATGAAAAATGAAGTTTAATGAAGAAAGCTTGGAATTATCAAGTTTTGATATGCTTAATTTAATCAATAAAAATGAGCACAAAATTCACAACAATTCAGCAACAATTAATCATAAGCTACAACTCCCAAACATACCTCAAGCTTATTAAAACCAATTAATGAAGATAATCTTCCCTCTTACCTTGATTCTTCACTTCTCTTGCTAACCCACTTGAAATTGCTCTTCTCTCAGGCTTTCCTCTCCACCAAGCTTCTTCTCCCTTTCTCTCTCTCTAGCCTCTCTCAAAATGTTTTGTGAAATATTAACCTAATTCACCACCACCACTAACTAATGTATTTATAATAAGTTTCTAGGTTATTCCCACTAATGGGCTTTGTCACAATTAACTCACAATTATTTTCTCTACACAATTACTACACTTAACCCCCCCCCCCCCCCCCCCCAAATTACTTATACACCACTATTTTCAAATTATGAATTTCTAACATATTACAATTATGCCACTACCCCTCAAATTACTAAAATACCCTTCAACTCCCAAAATTCAATAAATCACCAAAATAAACAGTTAAGCACACATAAAATAATTAAATAAATAAATCCTAAAAATCGGGCTGTTACATGTGTAAATTAGCAGCCCCCTATGAGGTTTGCTAACTTAGACCAACAAAAAAACATGAAGGTCCAAGTTAGCAAAAGTGCACATTTTCATTTGGGCAAAAAAACCAATATTCATTAGTGTAAACCAATTTAAAGTAAGGGATAGTTTAGTAAATTTTATTTAATTTTATTTTTCAATAAAAAATACAACAACTGTTTCCTAATTTTTTGGAAAAATTACTAAACTATCCCTCAAGCTATTTGTTATAAAATAAAAGTGAGTCTAAGTTAGCAAATTGGTGCAATTAACAAATATGTTTTGATGCCAATTGAAATTCTGGCAGGTATGGTACAGTTCACAAAAACAGAGCACGATGTTTGCAAAACAGAGCACAATCAAAACTGGTTCAGAATCAACAAATAAAAGTGCAGAAAGTAAAGAACACAAGTATTTGTTAACCCAGTTCGGTGCAAACAACACCTACGTCTGGAGGATACCAATCCAGGAAGGAAATCCACTATGAGGAATTAATCCTAAGACTCAAGACACAGACTCCCTGTTCCTAGTCTTCTGACTTAATCTCCACTAGTACTGATTTCTACCCAACACCTGAGTATAAGAAACCCCCTTCTTACTTCCTATTCAAGTAACAACCCAGTTACTAACAGCTTCTGAATAACAACACAGTTTATGAAGACAACTTCAAGACATCAACAACATCATTTGTACTTAAAAGTTTAGAATGATTTACAACTCAAAACTTCTAAACCAACTCAGATGAGTGGTGTACAATCAAAGCCTAAGCTTACAAAGACAAAAAACACAAAGGCTCTTAAACTCTGATTTTTAATTCTCTATTCGTAGTCTTCAATAGCAGCACGTCCTCTCCTTATATAGGCTTCAGCAGCTCTCATAATTCTAAGTCAAATCTTCTTCAAAATATACTTCTAAAATTCTACAAAGACTTGAAAAGGAAACAATATATTTCTGACTTCTATCTTGCAAAGATTCTTCAGCAAATATATTCAAACATAAAACACGAAGCCAATCTTCTCAAGATCTTCAACAAATTAATCAGCCAAATGCCTGAATAAATCTTCAGCAAATCTCCAACAGATACGCACAGAATTAATGTAGAAAAACCCAGCTTCTGAAATCAGCTTCTGAAGTCCAGCTTCTGAAGGTCAGCTTCTGAAGTCCAGCTTCTGAAGGTCAGCTTCTGAAGGTCAACGCTGGTCAACGTCTGAACAGTGCGTCTGAAGCCCCTTCCTGCGTCTGAAGGCCAGTTCTGCGTCTGAAGGTCATTTCTGCGTCTGAAGGCCAATTTCTGCGTTTGAAGGCCTATTTTGCTTCTGAAACTTCTCAAACCCATTTTCTTGCTTCTGAAGGACCAAATTAACATCTGAGGACGCTTGCTTGCACACTTTGATTTTACCAAAACATGTAGCCAACATAAAAAATACTCAACAAAAATTACTAAAGTAACCCTCAAGCTATTAGTTTTAAATAATAAAGATGAAGGGTATTTTTGTCCAAATGCAAAGGTAGAAAAAAATTACTAAACTATCCCTGAAGCTATTTGTAATAAAATAAAAGTGGGTCTAAGTTAGCAAATTGGTGCAAGTTAACAAATATGTTTTGATGAAAATTACTAAAGTAACCCTCAAGCTATTAGTTTTAAATAATAAAGATGAAGGGTAGTTTTGTCCAAATGAAAATGTGCACTTTTGCTAACTATGACCTTCATGTTTTTTGTTGGTCTAAGTTAGCAAACATATATATATATATATTAACGTTGTTAAGTCATCGAAGGAAAATCGAGAATCATACCATCTTTGCATTTTTTTCATGTTTATAGGCTACTATGTTATGTCCTTTCATTTTTAATTTGGATCAGTCATCTCTTGGTTTTTTAATTTTCTTTTTGCCTATTATGTTCAAGTCTTTTACATTGATGTAGGAAATAAAGAATGAAAGCAATGTGTTAGGATGTGTAATGGTGAATTCGTGCACTTTCTTCAAAGCACTGTAAAAAAGAATAAAAAAATATTAGTAATTATTTACAATAAGAAAAATATTTTAATAATTTTGATATATAGTTGTGTTTTTAATCTTTTATTTATTTTTTAAATCAATGGATCATGCTAACTAGTGCCCCGATGTACTAGTAAACATACCCTTATGAATTAAGGATAGAACATTGTTGTATTCACTCATCTTAGAATAATGCACACGTAAATTAGTGGAAAACCAATCTTTTAAAATACTAATACTCTTCCTTTTTCATTTGAATAAGCATTTTTTTTACTTTAATGATTGTAATTAAATTTCTGCATGCACCCCTTATATATTCTTATTTCCAAGACCACTTATCATTTAACGTTAGGACAATAGTCATAAGAAATTTGGCTGACTATTCAAGTTACATTGCATGCACTCTCCTAATGTCACTATTCGAAAAAAGAAAAAGAAAATGGAACAACGACATCTTTTTTGGTTACTATTTTGTTATTGATGGTTGAAAATTGAAATGATGCATAGTGTCATAAAAAAAAGTGTGTTACAACTATCAATTGAACATTGAGGAGTAAATCATAATAAATGTGAGATAAAGAGGATAGAATTAGAGTTAGTTCAACTAACCTTCATGATCAAGATTTAAGGCATTGAATTTGAAAAAAGTTACGTAAATGCAACAACCTAATTATACTAGATTTACAAATTCAGGATAACATTGATCACAAGAGTGAATCAAAAAATGAAACGAGAAAACGAAGATTGAAATCAGAATTGAAGTATAAGATAAGAGAAAAGAAAACTACATATTGTTGATTGAATTGCTTCATATGCACAAAAGTGGCGACTCAAACAACGATTAAGAACCAAATCATCATTATCCTTCAATGTTGAGTAATCACGCAGGTGAAAACTATGCTTTAAGGTTTAGAATTGGGGTTTGAGATCAGAGATCGCTCATAAATGCTTTTCCTACTTATTATTCCAATGTTATTCCCTCCTAAGGAATGCGTGAATCGATCGGGGAGACTCGGGAGGATGTGGTTGATCGGAGACTAAGAAGGATCGATCGGAAGAGACTGTGGTCGAACATGAAGGATGGTGAGATTGGTCGGAGACAGAAGATAATGTGTTCGATCGGAGATGGAGGAAGAGATGAAGGAAGAAACAGGAGATTTTGAAAAATATATTATAGTATAATCTTTCAAAGAAAAAAGAAAATAAATAAATTATTATAATTATTAATAAAAACAAAAGACGAATAATATATAGAGTAGTTTTAGTAGATTGGCAGCCAAAAAACTTATAGTTAGCTACCAGTACAAATAAATTATTATAATTATTTTTTATTTGGTTCATTTTTCTGATTGTAGATTTAATCGGTCATATGGTTGAGAAAGATAGTCTAAGGGATACTAAGAAGAATGGAAAAAAGAACAAAGTGATAGATCTTACTCATGTTGTGACAATATGTTACCGGTGGCATTTTTTCTGCATCGTTCAACTTTTATTATAAAATCATCTAACCATTTAATATATCTTACAGACAGCACCGAATTCACTGTTCTCTTTTGGATGACTTTGCCAACAATATATGGACCTGTTATTTTGATTTTGCAAGTTAAAAAAATATATGGGCAAACATATAAGGTTGGGTATTAACTTATTTATATATTAAGTCGATTTCAATAACTTATTGTTCATGGTATAACATATTAACAACATGTGCGATTGGCATGTCTAACTCATTCTACGGTAATTGAGAAATATGCAGCGTAAAAAATTAAATTTTAGTACCTTTATACAATTTATTTTTATATTAGTTTACTGTTAATTTGTTGCATTCGTTTGTTATTAGGATGAACAACAGACAAGTTGAATTGACTCAGGCAGGGGCGGATCCAAGATTGAATTATTAGTGGGGATAATTTTTTTTTGAAAGATGACTAAAAATTTTGCCGAAATAAATTACAAAAATAATTAATAATAACATATGTATTAATCATAACAAATTTTCAATCATTTTGTTCCTTGTGTAGTGATGTTGTTCATATTTTAATTAAATTAATTTTTTTAATTGTAATTTAAATAACATCATAAAAATGATAAAATAGTTTAAATGAATGTTAAATTCGGAGCAAAAAATCTCAATCCAAAAATGGGTCTCCCCATTATATATATATATTTTTAATATAGATAATGCATGACGCAATTTGCAAAATCTTAATATATCTTAGCATATTAAATAATATATATATATATATATATATTAACGTTGCAACATAGATAACATAGCAAGCAACGTACTCCTTCCGATTACATTTACAAGTAAAAAAGTACTATTTAGGTTCATTGAATAGATATTGACCAAATTAGGTATTGATTGAATCTTAAAAGTATTTTTTTCTTATAAATTATTAAATTCAATGGTTTTACCTCACAAGTTCGATTTCACTGTGAAAAAAACGCAAAGTTGGGAGTTAAACCCAAGACATTTAGATATAAACACATATGCCATGCCACTAGACCAAAACATTATATTTGGTTATAATATATAATATATGCTTTGTATAAAAAAAAGTATGGGCTGGGTTGGTATGGCAATAGCCACACCCAGCCTCACACAGGTTCGCCCATGGACTCAGGGTGTTAGTCAAATGTATGCATATGTACTTGTATCAATATTTGATGATTTTCTTAAGACAAAGAGGATGCCAATTAAAAATTTGATCGATTCTAACGAGGTAAGTTTTATTTTTATTAATGTGTAACAATATGTATACAATACAAAAGTGAGAGGTTACTCTAGCAAGTCATGAACAATTAAGAAAATGCATAATAAATAGCGTTGAGTTGGTGTATAAACATATTATCTTGGTAATTTCATTTACATATTTATTCATAATATGTAGGTATGTAGATGATTTGTTCTTGCCACAATATGCAAAATTGAGGCAGGTGTTGAATGGATAATCTTAACCAACCTCAGATTTGTTCTTGAAGCAAATAAATCATATTTGAGTAATCTCAACCGAGCTCGTCTAAAACCATTATTTCCTAAGCTTTACTTTTACGAAGTTGTGGTGCGATGAAAGGGAGAATTGAAACAACGGAGAACCGGAATAAAGAAGCAAGGGACGAATAATACAGAAAGAGTCATGATCTAACCCTCTCGTCTATCACAATAAAAATCTCTCACTTCATATTTATTATCCAAATTATATTCCAATAAATTATATGAAAAAAATTGTTCAGATATATATTATCTAAAAAGAATTGTTCAAATAATATATATATATATATATATATATATATATATGTGTGTGTGTGTGTGTGTGTGTGTGTGTATGTATGTATATATATGGCAGTCATTAAACATGATTTTGAGTTCAAATAATATAGATTTAAAAATTGTAGTTAATTATATTATCGTGGTTAAATGTGTTCAGTAGAAGGTTAAAAAGTATGAGAAATGCTATGGACACCCTCTTTTGAACAGTCACTCTAACATACATTCTTTTATCGAGTGAAATCTATATGAGTATCACAGTTTGTAGCGCCATCTTATTCTACTCAATCACTTCGCCTCTTCGAGCCTCGTGCTTGGGGGGCTATGTAGCGCCATCTTATTCTACTCAATCACTTCGCCTCTTCGAGCCTCGTGCTTGGGGGGCTGTGTAGCGTCATCTTGTTTTACTCAGGACGCGTGGCAACCTCCCCCAGCAAGCTTCACCGCACTCCACACGTGCTCGCCACGTGGGCGAAGTCATGGGACCCGAAGGAACATTGCGGAACAGAGGGAAACCCTAAGGACGCTACCTAAATGAGCTCCCCACGATTGATTCCGAGATATCTGGGCAGCTGTGACCCGCTGACTGAGTTTTCCCCTACGTCCCATCTGCTGGCCGAGATTCTCGGGCAAGCGGACCAAGTCACAGTGCCAGATGCCTGAGAATCCCAAGGTAATCGCCCTCACTCCCTTAAGTCAAGGGGAGGTATAAAAGGAGCTCTGAACTCCTCATAACGGATGATCACTTTTACAAACACACTCAATATACAGAAAAAACCTAGAACCAAGCTCTTGAGTTCATTGATTGCTCAGGGGGTTGGTACCATTGTTCTCTTAGCAGGAACAGTTGGCGCCCACCGTGGGGCCCAGTAAAACGTTCCCAGGCCTCTGTTTTCCCAACCTAACATTCAGATAAGCCAAACTGTTCAGTTCATAATGGCCGGATCCTGAAACAACGCCGCCGATCCAGACGCCGTTGCCGCTATGCAGCTTCAGCTAGAGGAGCTGCGTCAACAGAACGAGGCACTTCAGGCCTCCGTCCAAACCCTTCAGCAACAACAACATTAGGAGCAACAAGACGACCTGGAGGGTCCGGAATTAGAGGACCCCCAGCCTCTATCCGCCGAGATTTGGAACGCGCCTGTTTCGGAGAATTTCAAACCCCCACATCTCGCTTCGTTTGATGGGAAGTCAGATCCCACTGAACATCTAACGGCGTTCAACACCCATATGGCGATTATAGGAGCGGCGGACTCCTTGAAATGCAAGTTGCTCGTGGGAACCCTCAAGGAGGCGGCCCTCAGGTGGTATATGGGCGTGCCCCGATTCTCCATAACCAGCTATCCCGATTTTGCCAGGCGGATGGTACACCAGTTCACAGCAAGTAAGCACCGAAAGGTCCCAACCACCAGCCTGTTCAACGTCCGGCAAGGACATCAAGAGTCATTAAGAGAGTACCTCGCCAGGTTCAATGAAGCCACGATTAAGATCACCAACCCCAACCAGGAGATCTTCGTCGGCGCCTTCCAGAACGGGTTGAAGGTCGGCCAGTTCAACGAGTCCCTGGCCCAAAAACCAGAGAATTCCATGGAGGAAATCCTGGCGCGGACGGAATGCTACATTAAGGGTGAAGAGAGCAATGTAGAAAAAAAGGCCCGAGATGCTAGAGAAAGGAGTTCTGGAGGAAATGAATTTCACAGCCCCAGAAAGAACAACTATCTTCAGCCAATGCGAGGGTCTTTCAAGTCCCCTGCAAGGAGACCGCTAGAGAACTTCACGCCCCTGAACCAAAGAAGAGAGCGCATTTTGCAAGAAGTCCTTCATACAGGGCTAATTCATCATCCACCGGCGTCGAGGTTCGAAGTGATGGGAAATGACCCAGAGAAATGGTGCAAGTACCACAAGGCAAAAAGACATCACACCGACGACTTCATAGTCTTGAAAAGGGAGATCGAGAAATTGATACAGGAAGGACATTTGAAGGGCTACGTAAGAGGAGGACAAGGTTCCAATCAGAAAGGGAACCACCCACCAAGGGGTGGCGAGAACCCCGAGTCAGGCGGAGGTAACAGCAATCCGCACGCCCGCGTAACCATCAACACTATCGTAGGAGGATTTGCCGGGGGCGGCGAGACCAACTCGTCTAGGAAAAGGTACCCTCGTCACGTGATGCACATCGATAGTTTCGGGGGCGTGGAGGTGCCCATCCCAGAGGTTGATCCTGAGCTCACCTTCTCCAGTAAGGATTTTGCAGGGATCCTCCCCCACGAGGATGACCCTTTGGTGACCAGCTTGCAACTTTTGAACTGTGTGGTAAGAAGGGTGTTGATAGATCCAGGAAGCTCGGCATACATTCTATATTATGACGCCTTCGAGAAGTTGAACTTGGGCGAGGACTTATTGCAGCCGTTCAAGGGATCCCTAGTCGGATTCGTAGGAGAGCAGGTACAGGTTCGGGGATATGTTACCATGAGGACAGTGTTCGGCGAGGAGGAAAGCGCCAGGTCCATTTCAGTCAGATACTTGGTGGTCAGTGCGCCCTCTTCCTACAACATAATCATAGGGCGTCCTTCAGTCAACCAGTTGGCAGCGGCATTATCAACGCTTCATCTTACTATGAAGTACCCACTGCCCAACGGCAAGGTGGGAGTGATCAAAGGAGATCAGCGGACGGCAAGGAAATGCTATCAGGACAGTCTCAGAGTTCGGAAGCGGGACCATTCAATGTTTGGATGGGATTCCAACCCCTCAAACGCCCAGGACGTCAACTTTGTAGATTTGGATCCGCGAGAGGAGTACGTCGAGGAAAGGCTGACCCCCATTGAGGACCTGAGGGAAGTACAGATTGGCCCGCAGACCTCTCAAACAACAAAAGTCGGCGCGGCTTTGACAGAGGTGGAAGAAGGAGGGATTGTTCGTCTTTTGAGGAGGAATTTAGATTTGTTTGCATGGAGCCCGTCCGACATGCCCGACATTGATGTAAATGTGGTATGTCATCGTTTGGCGTTGGACCCAAAGGCGAAGCCCGTTGTCCAGAGGAAAAGAAAGATGGGAGAAGAAAGGCGGAAAACAGTGGATGAAAAGGTAAAGAAGTTGAAGGCGGCCAGGTTTATCAGCGAAATTAAATACCCGACCTGGTTGGCCAACGTTGTGCTGGTAAAGAAGAGCTCGGAGAAGTGGAGGATGTGTGTGGACTTCACGGATTTAAATACAGCGTGACCGAAGGATCCATACCCTCTCCCCGCCATTGACAGGCTAATAGATGATACTTCAGGATACATGACGCTGAGCTTCATGGATGCGTATTCAGGTTACAATCAAATTCGTATGGACCCCCTTGATGCCCCCAGAACCACGTTCATGACCAATGCGTCCAACTATTTTTACCAAGTAATGCCATTCGGACTAAAAAATGTCGGCGCCACCTACTAGAGGTTGATGGATAAAGTTTTCTCCGACCAGATTGGGCGAAACCTAGAGGTATACATTGATGATATGGTCGTGAAGACTATGGAGGAGGGAAGTCATTGCTAGGACCTCGAGGAAATTCTGGGATGTGTAAGGAAGTATAACATGTGTCTAAACCCCTCCAAATGCTCATTTGGGGTGCAGGCGGGAAAGTTTTTGGGGTACATGTTGACAAAGAGAGGGATAGAGGCCAACCCGGATAAATGCCAGGCTATTATCAACATGAGGAGCCCCACTTCAGTCAAGGAGGTTCAGCAGCTCACAGGGCGCCTGGCGGCGTTGTCTCGTTTTTTGTCGTGTGCAGGAGACAAATCTTTTCATTTTTTTACGACGCTCAGGAAGGGGGAGAGGTTCGAGTGGACACCAGAGTGCGAGGACGCCTTCATAAAAATTAAGTCTTTTCTGGCCACTCCTCCGATTCTGACTCGCCCAGACAAATCCGCCATACTATACTTGTACCTATCGGTGACGGAGCACGCTCTGAGTTCAGTTCTTGTCCAGGAGAAGAAAGATGGCGAGAAGCCGGTATACTTCGTCAGTAGGGTGTTTAAGGGCGCAGAATTACGCTATCAGAAAATTGAGAAGTTGGTTTTAGCTCTGATAACCACGGCGATGAAGCTGTGTCCCTACTTCTAGGGTCATCGGATCGTGGTGAAGACTAACCACCCAGTTCGGCAAGTCTTGAAAAAACCAGATTTGGCAGGGCGAATGGTGTCGTGGTCCGTGGAACTGTCCGAGTACAACATCCAATTCGTCCCCAGAGGCAGTATCAAGTCACAGGTATTGGCAGATTTCTTGGTGGAGTTAAGTTCGCTCGTCGAGGCCCAGTCACCATTTGTTTGGGTCCTATCAGTTGACGGGGCCTCCAACTTGAAGGGGAGCGGTGCAGGGATCGTACTGGAGGGTTTGGACGACATCCTGATCGAGCAGTCCCTAAGGTTCGAATGGAAGGCGAGTAACAATCAGGCCGAATATGAGGCCCTTATAGCTGGAATGTTGTTGGCTCAGGAGATGAGTGCGACAAATCTCAGGGGGCGAAGTGACTCGCAACTGATGACCAACCAGATTGCTGGAGAGTATCAAGCAAAGGACGGACAGTTGATGAAATATTTGAAGAAGGTATAGGAGATAGCCCAGAACTTTGCATTTTTCGAGGCGACCTATGTTCCACACGAGCAGAACTCTCGTGTCGATATCCTTTCGAAATTGGCCAGCACCAAGAGATCGGGCCATAACAGGACGGTGATTCAAGAAACGTTGACAGCTCCCAGCACTGAAGCAATAATGGTAGGCGCTATCCAGGTTGAGGGAGAAGGGTGGATGACGCCGATCGTGAAGTATTTGGAAGGTAACTGGTCGTCTGCTTCAGACGAGGAGGAGCAGAAAATGAGGAGACAATGTGCAAGGTATACCATGCAAGCAGGAAAGTTGTATAAGATGGGAATGGCGGCGCCGATGTTGCGGTGTTTGGCTGAAAGTGAAACGCAGCTGGTGCTCTTGGAGGTCCATGAGGGCGTGTGCGGAAGCCATATCGGCGGCAGGGCACTCGCCAACAAGATCATTCGAGCTGGATACTATTGGCCCACCCTGCTCAAAGATTGCGCCGAGTATGTCAAGAAGTGTGACAAGTGTCAGAAGTTTGCTTCTCTCCTTCACGCGCCGGCCGAAGTTCTGCATTCTGTCACCTCGCCATGGCCATTCTGCCAATGTGGCGTAGATATTTTGGGCCCTTTTCCCTTAGCGCCAGGTCAGCTAAAATTCTTGATTGTTGGGGTTGATTACTTTACTAAATGGATAGAGGATGAGCCAGTAGCGAAGATCACCACCAAGAGAGTCAGACGTTTTTATTGGAAGAAGATCATATGCCGTTTCGGTTTGCCTAGATGCATAGTGTCCAACAACGGGACACAGTTTGCCAGCAAGACAGTCAAAGACTTCTGCAACAATCTTGGGATCCAAACAAAATTCGTGTCTGTCATTCACCCTCAGGCAAATGGACAGGCCGAGTCCGCTAACAAGGTAATTTTGAACGGGCTCAAGAAAAAACTAGACGACGCCAAAGGTTTTTGGTCAGAGCGACTCTATGAGGTACACCCAGTTCAATTAAATACATCTTGACATCCTCTTGCAGTTGCCATTTTATTTGCTCTATTATCACCATATGATGTGTCCCACATAATTCTGTGAAATATTTTGCATTGCTCACATAACTACTGAGTCCAGGTACTATGGTCGTATCACACGACACCCCACTCATCCTTAAAGGAGACGCCGTTTAGAATGGTGTACGGGGCGGAGGCAATGTTACCTATGGAAGTAGACACGCCTACATGGCGCAGGGAAAATTTTAATGCAGAAGGTAAGGACGAGGATTTTTGGCGTGATCATCTCCCTGGGAAGACGCCTATTATGTGCATGCTAATATAGTTTATTAACAAAGAGCCTTTCAACTAACAATGTTTGTTTCTGAAGGAGACCTTTCAACTAACAATGTCTATTCCAGAGATCTTTCAACTAACAATGTTTGTTTTTTAAGATAACGATATTGGTCAAGCATGCGACTTGGATATGCTAGATGAGATAAGGGAGGCCGCCCACATCCAGGAGTTCGCTGCAAAGTATAGGGCCGCCCGGAAGTACAATTCGAAGGTGATCCCCAGGGATATGAAAGAAGGCGATCTGGTCTTAAGGCAGGTTGTGGCGCCAACTAGGATGGGAAAGCTACTTCCAAACTGGGAGGGGCCCTACAGGGTCCGAGAAAAACTGCCCGGCGGCCCCTATAAGCTGGAGGAATTGTCAGGAAATGCAGTTTCGAGAACATGGAACGCCGTTCATCTGAGGCACTATTACAGTTAGTTTACTTTTTTGATTAATTTGTAATTCGTTCTTAGTACATTTGCAAAGTCGGGCGAGTTCCCGCATGACTATTTTGTAACGTTACATTATTTTCTAATAAAGTTCTGGGACGGCACTCTTTTCCCCTGCAAGGGCAGGGGTTTTTAACGAGGCGCCTTAGTTCTATATTAAGCAGCCCAGCATGCGATGTCGTTCTCGTTATTGTTTTAAGGCGATAAGACCCCTGTGGTGCTAAGACCTATTGATTAAAGGCGATAAGACCCATGTGGCGCTAAGATCTACCTGTTTAAGGCGATAAGACCCCTGTGGCGCTAAGACCTATTGTTTTAAAGCGGTAAGACCCCTGTGGCATTAAGACCTACCTGTTTAAGGTGCTAAGACCTATTGTGGCGACATGATCCCATTGTTTAGTGTTCATTCTTTCACAACCGTTTGAAACTTGCAGCGCGTTCTGAGTGAACCTAAACAGATTCGTATCATGACGTTGCTACGATTCTGTACGTTGATGTTTCGCCAAAAATAAGGGCATGACTTACAACATGTCAATACATTTGTACAACCTAAAACATGATTAAAAAATACAAGAGGACGGATAGCAATCGCGCACCGTGCTGAAAGTAATCAATCACGTCAAGTAAGAAAATGTAGTCTGTAGGAAGCGTGCGGAAAATTCAAACAGCAAGCACAAAGGCTAAATATAAAAACATAAAGGAAACATTATCAGAATATGACCAGAATATGACAAGAAACATAGATAACGTCGCAAAATATTACAGGGTAGTACTCGTCACAAAAACAAAACTCGGCATTCCGTGACCCGAACAGACGACCTATGGCAAAGTAAACAATCTAAGGCTACTCCTCGTCCACAATCTTCCCATCCACTACAGTCCAGAAGAGTCCGATCTCCTCGAGGGAGGCGTCGGGGTGAAGACATGCAACCTGGGCCCTCGCCCGCTCAAAGTCTTTCTCCTCGGGAAGGACGCTCTCTTCTTCCGATGCCTCCAGCTTTGCCTTCAGGTCCGCCACCTCCGCTTGATGTGCCTTAATCAGTGCAGTTTTCTCCTCCGCCAGAGCCCTGGCCGCGTTGTCGGCTTTGATCTTGGCGGCCACTGCCGCCTCCAGATCTCGGTGCACGGAAGCGAGCTTCTCTTCTGCCAGTTTCCTTTCCTCCTCGAACGCGTTGAGGGCGGTTTGTATCTGCGTCTGCACCTTCTTGTGCTCGGCTCTCTGCGTTTTCTCCCTATGTTGCAGGTTGGAAAATGCCTCAGCCAACACTTGACCCAACAAAGCGCCCTTTAGCAGGTGGACACCCATCATCTTCTGCACCTGGGGGAATTCCATGGTTTTTAATCTCTTCTTGTCATGCTCGAAATTGAGATTCTCCCGCATAAACCCTTCGTAGTAAAAGTCAATATCCCATAACGATGGGGGGCATCTGTAACAGGTCGGAATAGCACAGGTTAGATCACAATGAAGGTGAGAAAAACAAACACACAAGAAGGGGGGTTGAATTGTGTGACTCTAAAACTTGTTCTTTTTCGTATCAGAACTTAAGGTTAAGTTCAGAAGCTGATATAATCAGTTCTGAACAGATATCAGATGTTAAATGCAGCGGATTAAAACAAGTTAAGGAGTAAGGGAAAGAGAGACACACAGAATTATACAGGTTCCTTCTCAATGAGAGAAGTAGTCCTGTCCCCTTGTATCCAACAAGAGAGTTTCACTATAATCCAAAGATTACAATTTGCTCAACCACTAAGGAAGAGACTTCCAGTTGCTCAATCACAAAGAAAGAGGCTTCTATGCTCAACCACCAAGGAAGAGGCTTCCAATTGCTCAAGTCACTAAGACAAGAGACTTCCCAATGCTCAAGTCACTAAGACAAGAGGCTTCTGACTCAGACCACAAAGGAATGAGATTACAATTGCTTAGTATACAGACTAAGAATTTGAGGGACCAAACTGGTTTACAAGTAAAGGAGTTTGGGATGAACACTTGATCAAATATCAGAGGTGTTCTATTAATACAACACAGGTTAAGACTCTTAACCTTCAGAAATTCTAAGTTACAAGGACTGAAGAATTTCTAAGAGATTTGAACTTTGACAGTTTTTACACAGAAAACAGGGCAGAGTTTCAGCAATGTGTTTCAAAGAGTCTTCAACATTTTCTTCTTCAAATCTTCCTCCTTTTATAGACAAAAATAGAGCTGTTGAAGATTTGCTGGAAAACAGGAAATTAGCCGTTGCAATTGGACTAGGTTGCTGCAAATGTGTGCTGCACTTTTTCTGTCAGAACAGGGCAGGTGCCATTTTTGAATTGGCCCACCTTAAAAACTGGAGAATGTTTGGGTCAGGGAGACAACTGTTCCATTGAGTTGTTCTGACATTTCCAAGCATTAAATGCGCACAGTACTGGTCAAAATCCATGCCAAATCAGCTTCAGAAGCTTCTCAGTGAACAGTGATCAGAAGCTGCTTCGTACGGATCAGAAGCTGGCTTCAGGAGTTGACTGTTGCGTTGACTTCTTCAGAGGCACCCAGTCTTCAGAAGCTGCACTTCAGGAGCATTTCTTCAGGACCACTTCAGAGGCTTCACTTCAGAAGCACTTCTTCAGGACCAGTTTTCCTTTTAGCTTTGCAACCATGCTTCTTGGCTTTCCTTCTTGCTCTTTAGCTTGTTCTTCATAACCATTACCAATCACTTCTCAATAAGCATGTGGTTCTGAAACACTTGAACAAAGCATTAGCAAATAACCAATTTTCTCTTTAATACTTTGTTATCATCAAAACCATAAAGAGAGATATGTTTACACATAAATGTTTCAACAATCTCCCCCTTATTTGTAAGAGACTTGTTAAACACATTTTGTTCCAACAATCTCCCCCTTTTTGATGATGACAAACATAAGTATTAAAACAGAAAATTGTTGATAACTTAATTAACAAGTTAACTACAGGGTGTGAGGTTTGTAAGCTCCCCCTGAGTTCGATCCAAGTTAATTAAGTTCAGTTAAAAACATAAATGTGAAAATTTCAGAATTGTTATTAAGTTTAATTAACAATCTGACTTCAGAAGAGGTTTGTAAGCTCCCCCTGGGTCTGACAATCCTCAAGGTTAGGTTTGTAAGCTCCCCTTGATTCTTATTCATGTTAATTAATCTTAACTTAAAACAATATGGTGAAATTTACACTCAGAATTTAAAATGACTTGTTAACTTCAGGTTCTGAGGTTTGTAATCTCTCCCCCTAAGTCTGATAATCCACAGGATGAGTTTTGTAAGCTCCCTGAGTCTTATCCAAGTTATTTTAAATTAAATGTATCTCACAAACAAATATCAAAGCCAGAATTTCACTTCAAAGGCTAAGAGTTAAAAATTTGTTCTCATAAGTTAAATGTCAGAATTGCATCAGAGCTAGAGCTTGACTAATCAGTATCAGAGCTAGCTTAACAATTGTATCAGAGCTTACTAGCTTAATAAGCTTAGTTCTTCTGACAGTTTTAACTTATTTGAGCTCAGGTGCTTTAATACTTGTTTTACTTTCTCCCCCTTTTGTCATCAACAAAAAGTATTACTTTCTCCCCTTAAGACAGAAAAATTTTCCCTTTTATCAAGAAGGTTGGAAAATATATCTGTATCAGAGCAGAAAAGGATTTGAAAAGAGTTTGAAATCATGTATCAAAGCAGTTCGGTTTCCCCCTTTTTAAAAGAGTTTGAAAGCAGTTCTGACCCAAGTTTTCAAAAAACTTTCAAAAGAATATAAAACTGGGGGGATTGAACCAACTGAGATTGTGAGATGTTTGTGCAATCATATGGATAATCAAGCAGCAAGGATGAGTATCAGAGCATACTTGACGTTCAAGGATTATATGACTTGCATTTAAAATAGAATGCTGTTCAGAAGCAGAAAAGGTTTAGAGCTTCTGATCAGGTCATTCTGTGTTTAGACATGACTTGTTCAGTATAAATTTGTTCAGTATCAGAGCAAAACAACTCAAGAGGGTATCAGAGCAAATCTTGCAAGAAAGTATCAGAGCTAGATACCAATTGAGGATGTTGTCTCAGAGTCTGATATCAAAAGACAGTGTTAAGACTGCAGAACTGATATCAGAACCTGATACTAAATGAAGGTTTATCTCAGAGTCTGATACCAGATAAAAACATTTCTAAAGACTGAACATTGTCTGAAACACTGGGCTTTTAAAATGTGTCTGTGCTAAACATTTTGAAAACAAACTGATACCAACTTGAAAATTGTTTGTTAAGCAATTTCAACATTGAATATCAGAGCAGAAAATCACATTTTTACTTGATGACTTTGGGAGGATTAGAGTATAAACTTTCAAAGCTTTAATCATCATTGCCCATAACTATACTTATCAGATTCTGACCAACACTAGATTTTTATCAGATTCAGAAGTCAGAAAATCCAGGTTCTGATCCTTCAGACTCTGAAGTTTTTCAGGCTTAACTGTCTTCAGACTCTCAGAAGATGAGTGTCTGATCAGTCTTAGCTTATGAAACACTCAGAATCAAGAAATTCATTCAGATTCAAGCACATTTTCAGGAGATGAAATGCATGTTCAGATTCTTTTTAATGAAATTGAATCTATCTTCTGTTAGGGGTTTTGTGAATATATCAGCCCATTGATGATCAGTATCAATGAATTGAATATCCAAAACACCCTTCTGAACATAATCTCTTATAAAATGATGTTTTATTTCTATGTGCTTGGCTCTAGAATGCAGAATTGGATTTTTAGACAGACATATAGCAGCAGTATTATCACAATAAATAGGAATATTGTCTGCATGAATCTGATAATCCTCTAATTGATGTTTCATCCAGAGCAGTTGTGTGCTACAACTTGCAGCTGAGATGTATTCTGCTTCTGCTGTTGACAAAGCAATGGTTGCTTGTCTCTTGCTGGCCCAGGATATCAGATTCTCACCAAGAAACTGACAATTTCCACTGGAGGATTTTCTTTCAATCCTGTCCCCAGCATAGTCAGCATCACAGAATCCAACTAGCTTATAATTTAGAGATTTCTTATACAGAAGTCCCAAATTAGTTGTTCCTTTCAGATACCTGAAGATTCTCTTGACAGCAGTCATATGAGATTCTCTAGGATCTGATTGGAATCTAGCACACAGACATACACTAAATAAAATATCTGGCCTAGAAGCAGTTAAGTATAGGAGAGAACCTATCATACCTCTGTACAGCTTCTGATCTACCTTGGTGCCATTGTCCTCTTTGCTTAATGTGCAGGTAGGATGCATTGGTGTTGTCATCAGCTTGCAATCATCCAACTGGAACTTCTTCAGAAGCTCCTTGGTGTATTTTGACTGATGAACATAAACACCCTCTTTGCATTGGTTGATTTGAATTCCCAAGAAGAATTTCAGCTCACCCATCATGCTCATTTCAAATTCATCCTGCATTAACTTAGAAAATTCCTTGCAAAGGGAGGCATTAGTAGAACCAAATATGATATCATCAACATAGATTTGTACAATTAAGATTTCTTTCTTAACAGATTTTCTAAAGAGTGTATTGTCAACTTGACCTCTTACAAAATCATTTTTAATTAAGAAGTTGCTTAGCCTTTCATACCAAGCTCTGGGAGCTTGTTTCAGACCATACAAAGACTTCTTAAGTTTAAAAACATGATTTGGATATTTAACATCTTCAAAACCAGGAGGTTGTTTGACATACACTTCTTCAGAAATTACACCATTTAAGAAAGCACTCTTAACATCCATTTGATATAATATGATATCATGATTAATAGCATAAGAAAGAAGTAACCTGATTGCTTCCAGTCTTGCAACTGGAGCAAATGTCTCAGTGTAGTCAATTCCTTCTTGCTGGCTGTACCCTTGAGCTACTAATCTAGCCTTATTTCTGATCACTTCTCCTTGTTCATTGAGCTTGTTCCTGAACACCCATTTTGTTCCAATGATGTTCTTCTGATCAGGTCTTGCCACAAGATCCCATACATCATTCCTTTGGAACTGGTTCAGCTCTTCTTGCATTGCTACAATCCAACCATCATCAGCAAGTGCTTCATCAGTAGTTGTAGGTTCAATCATGGAGAGCAGGCCAAGCATGGACTCATTCTGAGTGAATGCTGATCTTGTCTTCCTTGGACTGTTCTTGTTTCCAATGATTAACTCCTCAGGATGTGAAGACTTGTACTTGAATGAGGTTCTGGGTGGATTAGCTTCTGAAGGGCCACCAGGGATTTGTTCAGAACCATGCTGGTCTTGATTAGCATCAAGAGTAGTGTCATTGCTGGAGAGTTTCTCAGATTCTTCATTGTTTTCAGCTTCTGAACCTTCATCAGAACCTGAACTGGGTTCAGCTTCTGAAGGTTCTTCTGAGATTCTGACATCTGCAAAACTCTCAACCAGCTCTGGTATTTCACTACCAGGCTTCTTATCATCAAACCTAATGTGTATAGCTTCTTCAACAACATGTGTTTCAGAATTATACACCCTGTATGCCTTAGATCTCTCTGAGTATCCTAAAAAGGTACCCTTTTGAGCCTTGGCATCAAATTTCTTTAGGTAGACCTTATTGTTTAGTATGTAACATGTACAACCAAACTGATGAAAATAAGAAATACTTGGTTTTCTTCCTTTAAGCAATTCATATGAAGTTTTATTCAGAATGGGTCTGATATAGATCCTGTTCTGAATATAACATGTTGTGTTTACAGCTTCTGCCCAGAAGTACTTAGCAATTTTTGATTCATGGATCATGGTTCTGGCCATCTCTTGTAAAGACCTGTTCTTTCTCTCTACAACTCCATTTTGTTGTGGAGTTCTAGGAGATGAGAACTCATGGAAAATTCCATGATCTTCACAAAAGTTTTCAAAAGGTTCATTTTCAAATTCACCACCATGATCACTTCTGATTTTCAAAATTTTCAAATCAGTTTCTGTTTGTACTTGTTTGCAGAATTTGAAAAACACATCATATGTTTCATTTTTGGTTCTGAGGAATTTAACCCAAGTCCACCTACTATAATCATCAACAATAACAAGTCCATACTTCTTCCCATTTATTGAAGCAGTTCCAACAGGACCAAACAAATCAATGTGAAGGAGTTCTAGAAGTTTTGAAGTGGAAACAATGTTCTTTGGTTTAAAAGAAGTTTTAGAAAACTTTCCAATTTGGCATGCACTGCACAGTGCATCTGAGTGATAATCAATTTGGGGCAAGCCTCTGACCAGCTGTAACTTGCTAAGCTTGGAGATGAGTCTCCAGTTAGCATGTCCCAGCCTTTTGTGCCACACCCATTTTTCATCACTCACAGACAGAAGGCAAACTACCTTCTGCTGAACCAATTCAGAAAAATTAATTTTATACACATTGTTTTTCCTGCTGCCTCTGAACACTACAGACTTGTCTTTGCTACTGATTACAGTGCAAGTGTTCTTATTAAACAGGACTTCATAATTACTATCACATAATTGACTTATGCTAAGTAAGTTATGTCTAAGTCCATCTACCAGCCAAACATTATCAATGTACAGGGAAGAATTACCTATCTTACCAGTACCAATGATCTTTCCTTTCTGACTTCCTCCAAATCCCACAGTTCCTCCCTCTTTCAGAGTCAGGGTTTGGAAGATAGACTTGTCCCCTGTCATATGATGCGAGCATCCACTGTCCAGGTACCAGGACCTTTCCTTTTCTTTGGATGACAAGCATATCTGCATTTGAAATAATTTCAGACTTAGGTACCCAGATTTTCATGGGTCCTTTGGGGTTAGTCTTGAAAGGTTTTGGCTTCTTGTGTCTGAAGTTATGGTATTCAGACTTGTTCTGATACTTTGGATATGAATCCTTGTATTTTGAATAAGTCTGAGTTTCAGAACCTGAGTGCTTCAGAATCTGAGTTCTCAAAGGTTTGGACTCAGACTTCTTCAGAACCTGAGACTTGAAGGTCTTTGGTTCTGATTTGTTCAGAGTCTGACTTTTTGAGTACTTTGATTCTGATCTCCTCAGAATTCTAACTCTGTTTACTTCAGGCACAAGGCAAGCTTCAGTTTTGCCTTTCTTAAAACAGTTTGAAACAGAAAACTGATTGGTTTGCTTTGGCTTGCTTTGCCTAACATTCTGAGATTGAAAGTGTTTTGCATTGACTGGTTTAACAGATTTTGAAGTTTTGATAAACCCAGTCTTAGAAAAATTTGAATCAGATTTATTCAGATTCTGAGACTTACTAGTTCCAGGTTCTGATTTCCTCTTACTCTTAGGCTTAGGACCTTTTGGCTTAGATTTAGGCAAGGTTTTAACAGTTGCCTTCATCTTACCCTTAGGTACAGAAGCTTCAGAGTCTGAGTTGTTCAGAACTTCTGACGTAGTCTCAGATTCTGATACTTTCAATTTCTCAGAATTATCAGAAGCAGGCACAAAACAAATACCATTGCCTTTTAAAATATCTTCAGAACATGAAGGTGAGTTTAATTCATTTGAAGGTTTGAATGAATCATAGCCAATGCCTTCACCTTTATTTCTGATCATATTATACATCATAGAGGCAATTTTAGTTCTGTTGAACCCAGTTAACATAAAATCCTGAAGAGCTATTTCCTGATCATTAGGAACCTCTTCAGATTTCTTATGAGCCTCCTTCTTAAGTTCTTCAACTACTTCATCATATTCAAATAATTGACTCTGTAGTTGAAGATTTTCTTTAGACAGCAAGTTAGTTTGATTTTTCAAAGATTTAATTTCTTTTAACTTGCTTTTAAGATGGCTCATAAGATCATTAACTATTTCAATTAAATCAGATCTAGAGAGTTCAGAATATACCTCATCTTCTTCATCAGAATCTGAGCATGATTCTGCATCAGAAGATGCAATTGCCATCAGGGCCAGGTTTGCTTCTTCTTCATCAGATTCTGACTCATTGTCCAGATCATCCCATGTAGCCATGAGACTCTTTTTGAGCTTATTTCTGAAACTGCTGGACTTTGAGCTGGACTTCTTTGCTTTTTCTTTTGATTTTTCCTTCTGAAGATCAGGACAATCAGCAATGAAGTGGCCAGGCTTTTTGCAGTTGTAGCAGCTTTCCTTCTGGGTATCCCTTTTTGAACCAGAACCAGATCCTCTGAAGTTACTGCTTCTGTTAGAGAATTTTTTCTTTCTATTCATCAGATACTGAAGTCTTTTAGAAATCATTGCAAGCTCATCAGCATCTGAATCTTCATCAGAATTTCCCTCAGGAAACTCTTCTTCAGATTCAATAGCTTTCAAAGCTTTAGCAGGTTTTCTTTTAGACTTCAGAGCCAATGTTTTTGGTTCTCTAACAGACTCATCCTCATTGAGTCCCAGTTCATGCACCTTGAGGGAGCTTATAAGATCCTCAATACTTAAAGTATTCAGATCCTTAGCTTCCTCAATGGCAGTTATTTTTGGTCTCCATTTGGATGGCAGACTTCTAAGGATTTTATTCACATGGTCAGCTGTGGTATAACTCTTCTTCAGAATCTGAAGTCCAGAAACCAGAGTCTGAAATCTTGAGAACATAGTCTCAATATTTTCATCCTCTTTCATTCTGAACAATTCATATTGCTGAACAAGTATGTTTGCCTTAGCTTCTCTAACTTTCTGATTACCTTCATAGTTAGAGCAGAGGGATGTGAATATTGCCTTTGCAGTGGACTTGTCACTCAGCTTCTGATACTCAGTGTGAGGCAGAGAGTCCACAATGATACCTCTGACATGATGATGCTTCCTATAGATCTTTCTTTCAGCATCACTCAGAGATCTTCTGTTGACAGCAACACCTTCTTCATCTACAGGTATTGAGATTCCATCTTCAATAATATCCCATAGAGTATCATCAATCCCAATAATGTGACTATACATTTTACTCTTCCACCAAGAGAATTTTTCTGGGTCACCAGTAAACATAGGAGGTTTATTGTGTGACCTAGACTTCTTTTCTTCAGTATTATAGTCATATTGGACATTTCTTTGATTTCTGGGAGATGGTGGAGGTGAACCACTAGTTGAGGCCATGTTTTTCTCAGGATCCTACTGACACACTGTTAAGTGTTAATATCAGAACCGGAGCTCTGATACCAACTGAAGGTGAGAAAAACAAACACACAAGAAGGGGGGGTTGAATTGTGTGACTCTAAAACTTGTTCTTTTTCATATCAGAACTTAAGGTTAAGTTCAGAAGCTGATATAATCAGTTCTGAACAGATATCAGAAGTTAAATGCAGCGGATTAAAACAAGTTAAGGAGTAAGGGAAAGAGAGACACACAGAATTATACAGGTTCCTTCTCAATGAGAGAAGTAGTCCTGTCCCCTTGTATCCAACAAGAGAGTTTCACTATAATCCAAAGATTACAATTTGCTCAACCACTAAGGAAGAGACTTCCAGTTGCTCAATCACAAAGAAAGAGGCTTCTATGCTCAACCACCAAGGAAGAGGCTTCCAATTGCTCAAGTCACTAAGACAAGAGACTTCCCAATGCTCAAGTCACTAAGACAAGAGGCTTCTGACTCAGACCACAAAGGAATGAGATTACAATTGCTTAGTATACAGACTAAGACTTTGAGGGACCAAACTGGTTTACAAGTAAAGGAGTTTGGGATGAACACTTGATCAAATATCAGAGGTGTTCTATTAATACAACACAGGTTAAGACTCTTAACCTTCAGAAATTCTAAGTTACAAGGACTGAAGAATTTCTAAGAGATTTGAACTTTGACAGTTTTTACACAGAAAACAGGGCAGAGTTTCAGCAATGTGTTTCAAAGAGTCTTCAACATTTTCTTCTTCAAATCTTCCTCCTTTTATAGACAAAAATAGAGTTGTTGAAGATTTGCTGGAAAACAGGAAATTAGCCGTTGCAATTGGACTAGGTTGCTGCAAATGTGTGCTGCACTTTTTCTGTCAGAACAGGGCAGGTGCCATTTTTGAATTGGCCCACCTTAAAAACTGGAGAATGTTTGGGTCAGGGAGACAACTGTTCCATTGAGTTGTTCTGACATTTCCAAGCATTAAATGCGCACAGTACTGGTCAAAATCCATGCCAAATCAGCTTCAGAAGCTTCTCAGTGAACAGTGATCAGAAGCTGCTTCGTACGGATCAGAAGCTGGCTTCAGGAGTTGACTGTTGCGTTGACTTCTTCAGAGGCACCCAGTCTTCAGAAGCTGCACTTCAGGAGCATTTCTTCAGGACCACTTCAGAGGCTTCACTTCAGAAGCACTTCTTCAGGACCAGTTTTCCTTTTAGCTTTGCAACCATGCTTCTTGGCTTTCCTTCTTGCTCTTTAGCTTGTTCTTCATAACCATTACCAATCACTTCTCAATAAGCATGTGGTTCTGAAACACTTGAACAAAGCATTAGCAAATAACCAATTTTCTCTTTAATACTTTGTTATCATCAAAACCATAAAGAGAGATATGTTTACACATAAATGTTTCAACAATCTCCCCCTTATTTGTAAGAGACTTGTTAAACACATTTTGTTCCAACACACAACGGGTTACGAATAACGATAAGTGTTTAAGATAGACGAGATAGCCAGGGCTTACCAATGTTCAGCTCCTGGGAAGTCTGGGCTTGACTAGGAGAGTCCTCCCCAGTCCGAGTCCTCTTCCTTAGTGGCGAGCCTGTGGCATCACAGGCCGCCACAGCTCGGATAGGCTCGGCCTCGAGGACTTGTGTCACCCCTGCTGGATCTGTGTCACCGGGCTCCCCAGTTTTGCGCTTGCCCCGCGTCACCAAGCCGGCGGGATCGCTCTTCCCACGAACGTCACCCTCATCAGCTCTTTTCTTTTTCGCCCGCTCCAGGGCCAGTTTTTTCTCCGCGGCTGATTTTGGGGCCATCGAGTCTGCAAAAAGAACACAAACAAAAAATCATAAATATTGTATCAGCTGAACATAAATATGAAAGGTGTCGCCTGTTGTTGACACGATTTTTACCTATGTATTCCCCAAGAGCTATAGGGTCGTGCTCTTTATTGATGAGTTCCCTCACACTAAGAACTTCCATGTGTTCCAGGAAGTCGACCACATCCTTCTCAGCATCGCTCAGCTTGTCGTAGTTATATCCAGACACCAACAAGGGCTCGCCGGACCAATATGTTGAGTATTTTGGTGTTGGCTGCATATTTTGGCAAATCCAATGTGTTGAATAGAAGCATCTCCATATGTAAAACAAATCTTCAGTTGCAAGTTTTTCATTTTGAAGCTGTTCAGAAGCTGAAAATTCCATCAGAAGCTGAATGTATCTTCAGAAGCACTGTAGCACTTCAGAAGCTGAATTCAGAGTCTGATGCCAGCGTTGACTTTGGTTGACTTCATCAGAAGCTGATCTTTTTCAAGTTGTTTCTGCGCGAATCTTGGCAAGATTTATCAAGGATATATCCTCGCATATTGCTTCTAGAATGAAGATTGATTTGGAGAAGATTTAATGAAGATTTGGCTGGTTTTTATGAAAGCTCGTATTTCCTGATGAAATCTTTCAAAGATACATTGCAGAATTATTTTAGCCTTTAGTAATTCAGAAACAAATCATATGCAGAAGATTGAGTTCAAATTTATGTGAATTACTGAAGCTATTTAAGGAGTGCTGCTGCTATTCAAGATATACGAAGAATAAGAGAAAATTCAGAGATATTGAGTCTTAGGTTGTGTAAGCTTTTTAGCTTTGTCTGTGCACCACTCATATGTTCTGAGTTGGTTTAGGTTTTATTGAGTTGTAATTCATTCAAAGCTTTTAAGCAAGAATGAAGTTTTTGTATTGAAGAGTGTTCTTCAAATTCTTGTTGTTTTGTTTAAGAACTGGGTTTAGTTCAAGTTGTTCAAGTAACTGGGTTGTTGCTTGAATAGGAAGTTAGTGGACTCTAATACTCATGCGTGGGTAGAAGTCTGACTAGGTGGAAGTTAATTGCTTAGGATAGGAACTGGGGGTCAGTGTCTGAGTCTTAAGGATTAATTCCAATAGTGGATTTCCTTCCTGGATTGGTATCCCCCATAGTAGGAGGTGTTTACTCCGAACTGGGTTAACAAACCTTGTGTTCTTTTTATTTCTGCACCTTTATTCCTGCTGCTTATCTGTGATTTAATTGTGCTAAGTTTAAAGTTCAGAACCTGTTAGGTTCAGAACCAGTGTAATCAGAACCAGTTTAACCTCCTTACCAGTTGCTAAGCCAGAAATTTCAATTGGCATCAGAGCAGGCACCCTGCCTGTGTTTTGGGTGAGATCCAGAGTTAATAATGTCTGGCTTTATGGAGAGAGAAGGAGGCTATGTCAACAGACCACCCCTACTTGATGGCACAAATTATGAGTACTGGAAATCCAGGATGTGTGCATTCCTGAAATCCATGGATAGCAAGACCTGGAAAGCTGTAATTAAAGGCTGGGAACATCCAGTTGTAACTGATAAAGAAGGAAAGAAGACAACAGTTTTAAAACCAGAAGAAGACTGGACCAAGGATGAAGATAATCTGTCACATGCTAATTCCAAAGCCCTGAATGCTATTTTTAATGGAGTGGATAAGAATGTATTCAGGATGATCAAGCAGTGCACACTTGCTAAAGATGCCTGGGAAACTCTCAGGATTGCTCATGAAGGCACCTCAAAGGTAAAGCTGTCCAGACTTCAGCTTCTGACAACAAAGTTTGAAAATCTCAGAATGCTGGAGGATGAGAATATACAAAGCTTTTACATGAACATTCTGGACATGGCTAATTCTTTTGAATCCCTTGGAGAAAAAGTTTCAGATGAGAAACTTGTTAGAAAAATCCTCAGATCCCTACCCAAGAGGTTTGATATGAAAGTAACTGTTATTGAAGAAGCACATGATATATCCAGCATGAAGGTTGAGGAACTGATAGGTTCTCTTCAGAACTTTGAATTAAGCAGAACTGATCAGAAGGGTAAAGGTGTTGCATTTGTTGCTGATTCTGAATGTGTGGATGATGATACCTCATCAGAAGCTCTAGTGTTGCTGGGAAAACAGTTCAAAAAGTTCCTGAAGCAGAAGACAAGAACTGATTACAAAAGCAATCAGTCAAAGAAAGTTCAATGTTTTGAATGTGAAGGCTATGGGCATGTCAAGTCAGAATGTCCTAATTTTCTCAAGAAGCAGAAGAAGAGTCTGACTACTTCCTGGTCTGATGATGACTCAGAAGGAGAAGAGAATGCTTTGACTAGTAAATTCTGGGCTGATGATCAAGCTATGGGTTCAAAGACTTGGTCACAATCTGAAACAAGTGATGAAGAATCATCCTCTGAAGTTCTGGCTGTCTGTCACAAAAATCCAGCTGAGTTTTGTAGGAAGTTGCAATGTCAACTTGTTGAAGTGTGCAAGCAGATGGAAGAGCAGAAGAAAATAAATACTCAACTTCAGATTGAGAGGGATGAACACTTAGAAAAGATTTTTGTTCTCAATAATGAGGTAATCCAACTAAATTCACAACTTGATCAGATGAAAAAGCAAGTTAGGATGATGAACTCTGCTACTGATAAGTTGGAGGAAATTTTAGGGAATCAGAAACAAGGAAAAACTGGTTTAGGTTTTGTTGATCAGAGTCTGAACCTCAAGGAGAAAAATCCTGTTAATCAGTTTGTTCCTGCTACTCAGTCTCATGATTCTATGGTTGGGACATCAAAGAGGAGACCTCAGAAACAAGCACAGATGCAAGGTCAGAAACAAACTCAGATGCAACCTCAGAAGCATGTTCAGATGTTGCCTCAGAAGCATGCTCAGGTGCAATCCCAGAAATGTTTCAGAAACAAAAAGAGGAATCATACTTGGGTTTGTCATCATTGTGGTAAGAAGGGTCACATTAAACCTTTTTGTTACAAATTGCATGGTTATCCCAAACATTTGCATCACAAAAAGGTTGAACCAGCTATGAACAAAAGGAAAATCAAGAAGGTTTGGAAACCAAAGTGTGAAGGTATTGCTCAGAATCTGAACAAAGGAAAAGGAAAGGCTGTTGCTGATGACAGCAGGCTAATTCCTATAGCACAGATGA
Organism: Medicago ruthenica; assembly: GCA_018208015.1. Lineage (NCBI taxonomy): Eukaryota > Viridiplantae > Streptophyta > Magnoliopsida > Fabales > Fabaceae > Medicago > Medicago ruthenica. The sequence continues at coordinate 60,757,586 of CM031373.1, forward strand.
AGTCTGGTGCTGGACCATCCAAAGTCTGGAGCAAAGTTCATGTTCCTGATCAGAAGGTTCTATTTTCTTGTAAGTCTGAAGATGTTAGGACTTGTGTTCAGAAAAGAGTGGCTGATTTTGAGGAGAAGATAGCTGGGAAGAAGGTTTTAAATGTGCCTGAGGCACATGTTAATTAAGCAAGCATTTGGTGTGTGTGTCTGATGAAGACTAAGCATGTTCTGGTGCTGAGTCTGAAGACTGGATTGTCTGTGACTGTTGTGTGATTCTGATCTTAGCAAGTATGTTGTACTCTGCTGTGTTCCTGATCTGTCTGCATGAGAATTTATAGGATTTAAAGCAAACTGGATGTGAGGAAGATAGAGTACCTGCCAGTTTTGCAAGTGCTGATCCTGTGTCTGAATCTGGTGCTGGGACTGATTCTGATAATTTTTGTTCCTATATGGTTTTTGTTCCTCATTTGAAGATGATTGTTTGTCATAATTTTGTGGCTAAAAAGGGGGAGAAAAACCTGTGTTTGAGCTGTCAAGTATCAGAAGAAGATGTGTTGATCAGTTTGTGTTCAGTTTTCAGCATTGTTCAGAAATCAAGTGTTTTGTTCAGAATTCAGAACCAATGCAGTGCATATGTGTTTAAAGGGGTATGTGTGTCTCAAGGGGAGTACAAGGTCATTATTTTCCTGAGTGTTTGTGATCCTGAAGTGTTACTGCAGTTCAGAATTAAAGGGAAGTTTTTAATATTGAATGCTGAGTTGCAGGGGGAGTGTTGTGAAGCTTCAGGAGTGTTTGTGATGATCAGGAGTTGATCAGTGACTGTGTTATTTGTAAGCTTCAGTTATTCAGAAGCTGATTTGTGTGCTTCAGGAGTTCAGAAGCTGAAGCTGAAGTTTAACATAGCTCAGAGAGTGTTTTGTCCGCTGCTAATCTCTAAGATATGTTATATAATTGTGGAGTTCTTCATTGCTGAGTTAGTCTTATGGGAGATTGAAGAGCTTGTCTTGTGTGAACATTGGTTTTAGCCAAAAATTTGCCAAAGGGGGAGATTGTTGAGTATTTTGGTGTTGGCTGCATATTTTGGCAAATCCAATGTGTTGAATAGAAGCATCTCCATATGTAGAACAAATCTTCAGTTGCAAGTTTTTCATTTTGAAGCTGTTCAGAAGCTGAAAATTCCATCAGAAGCTGAATGTATCTTCAGAAGCACTGTAGCACTTCAGAAGCTGAATTCAGAGTCTGATGCCAGCGTTGACTTTGGTTGACTTCATCAGAAGCTGATCTTTTTCAAGTTGTTTCTGCGCGAATCTTGGCGAGATTTATCAAGGATATATCCTCGCATATTGCTTCTAGAATGAAGATTGATTTGGAGAAGATTTAATGAAGATTTGGCTGGTTTTTATGAAAGCTCGTATTTCCTGATGAAATCTTTCAAAGATACATTGCAGAATTATTTTAGCCTTTAGTAATTCAGAAACAAATCATATGCAGAAGATTGAGTTCAAATTTATGTGAATTACTGAAGCTATTTAAGGAGTGCTGCTGCTATTCAAGATATACGAAGAATAAGAGAAAATTCAGAGATATTGAGTCTTAGGTTGTGTAAGCTTTTTAGCTTTGTCTGTGCACCACTCATATGTTCTGAGTTGGTTTAGGTTTTATTGAGTTGTAATTCATTCAAAGCTTTTAAGCAAGAATGAAGTTTTTGTATTGAAGAGTGTTCTTCAAATTCTTGTTGTTTTGTTTAAGAACTGGGTTTAGTTCAAGTTGTTCAAGTAACTGGGCTGTGGCTTGAATAGGAAGTTAGTGGACTCTAATACTCATGCGTGGGTAGAAGTCTGACTAGGTGGAAGTTAATTGCTTAGGATAGGAACTGGGGGTCAGTGTCTGAGTCTTAAGGATTAATTCCAATAGTGGATTTCCTTCCTGGATTGGTATTCCCCAGAGTAGGAGGTGTTTACTCCGAACTGGGTTAACAAACCTTGTGTTCTTTTTATTTCTGCACCTTTATTCCTGCTGCTTATCTGTGATTTAATTGTGCTAAGTTTAAAGTTCAGAACCTGTTAGGTTCAGAACCAGTGTAATCAGAACCAGTTTAACCTCCTTACCAGTTGCTAAGCCAGAAATTTCACAATACAAAGGAAATCCCTCGTCGCCGCCTTGGTCCATGAAAACAGAGATAGAGGCGTCCAATCCCCTTACCTTGAAGAACTTCCTCTTCCAGTTCTTGTAGTTGTTCGCGAAGAGGGCAAAAAGGCCTCGCCCCTGCTGGGAGTTAATGGACACCCACGTACCTTTTCCCACTCCTTTGGTGCAGTAGAAGGAAAGAAAGGTGCCTACAGTGGGTGCCAGACCCAAGCCTTGGCACAATACTTCGAAGCCCCTCACGTAAGCCCAGCCGTTGGGAGGGCGCCACATTTATCGCCTTCAGAAGCGCAGCCTCGAAGGGCGTGAAGGGAATCCTCACCCCCAGGTCCGTAATAGCGCAGGCGTACATATAGAACGCTTCGTCTGGCACCCCACGCGGTCGCCTCATGTAAACCTTTTCTCCTTCAACGCAGGGCTCCGTGACTACGTCTGCTTCGTCGCCCATGGATGATGCCGCCTGCGCCTCCCGGAACTCGGCCATCCTCTTCGCGGTGTTGAAAAGGGAGGATTGGGCGGCCACAATCTCATCCACCCATCCGACGCCCGTTTTCGACTCCACCATGATCCCCTCTTGCCCACCGTGGCCTGAAGAAAATAGAACAACTACATCACTATCATGGCTACTGCTACTTGAAGCACTCAACTCTGAAAAGAGAGGGACGACACCGTCATCGCTCTCAGAGATAGCCTCAGCAGCGACGAGGGGATGTCCAAAGTAGTGTTGGTCCATAATCACCCAGTCTATTTTCCCATCCGCCCTAGTGGCGGTCCGGATGGCAGCATTCCACACCTTACGTCGCTCTTCCAAGGTGGGAATACTGACCGAATTATTCTCACTGTCGCATTCCCTTGTCACTACCATTATCTCCCGATAAGAGCATAAACGTAAATGAGAAAGGACTAGGAAATTACCTGTTTTTAAGTAGGAAGTAGGTTGCGAATGCGCCGGCGTGTTAGCAGAAGCAGTAGAAACGAGGAAGTAGTGAATGCCCTAGACGAGACAAGCAACCCCTGTTTATAGGTGTGGGAGCCTCGAAAAATGCGCATGGTCTGAAGAGACGCAAAATCTAACGGTGCAAGATGCTGTCTTTTTAGTTCTGGATGGCCGAGATTGCATTGAAATAGGAAAAAGCAGAAAGATCCTTGGCCGTTCAGATTACAGTTTGAACAGTCATTTCTGACCAACCGTTGGATTCAACTTAAGTGTCGTCTGCCAATAGGGTACATGCATCCCCAAGACGTTGTGCTGGGTACAATCACAGGGGCGGTCATCAGGCTGCCAACTCTCACTGAAAGCCAAAATTTCCTCTCGCCGTGAGGATGACGAGCGCTCAGTCCGGCATGGGGAATCTTATGGTCTCCCATGATGCTAGGTGGGGGGCTGTGTAGCGCCATCTTATTCTACTCAATCACTTCGCCTCTTCGAGCCTCCTGCTTGGGGGGCTGTGTAGCGCCATCTTATTCTACTCAATCACTTCGCCTCTTCGAGCCTCGTGCTTGGGGGCTGTGTAGCGCCATCTTATTCTACTCAATCACTTCGCCTCTTCGAGCCTCGTGCTTGGGGGCTGTGTAGCGCCATCTTATTCTACTCAATCACTTCGCCTCTTCAAGTCTCGTGCTTAGGGGGCTGTGTAGCGTCATCTTGTTTTCCTCAGGACACGTGGCAACCTCCCCCAGCAAGCTTCACCGCACTCTACACGTGCTCGCCACGTGGGCGAAGTCATGGGACCCGAAGGAACATTGCGGAACAGAGGGAAACCCTAAGGACGCATCCTAAGTGAGCTCACCACGATTGATTCCGAGATATCTGGGCAGCTGTGACCCGCTGACTGAGTTTTCCCCCACGTCCCATCTGCTGACCGAGATTCTCGGGGAAGCGGACCAAGTCACAGTGCCAGATGCCTGAGAATCCCAAGGTAATAGCCCTCACTCCCTTAGGTCAAGGGGAGGTATAAAAGGAGCTCTGAACTCCTCATAACGGATGATCACTTTTACAAACACACTCAATATACAGAAAAAACCTAGAACCAAGCTCTTGAGTTCATCGATTGCTCAGGGGGTTGGTATCATTGTTCTCTTAGCAGGAACACAGTTTAAAAATGGATCCCACGTAAAGTTGTACAGTCTACGTGAGTTTCACTCAATAAGAGAGTGAATGAGTGTTAGAGAGAATGTTTCTAACATTTCTGCCGAACTTAATTACTAACAAGCCCCTAAAAAAAGGCTTAAATGCACTTTTCACCCCCTATGTTTTAAAAAGTTGCGATTTTGGCCCCCTTTAAAAAAAATGGATTATTAGACCCCCAACTTTGGCCCCTTTTGCAAAAGTGGCCCCATCCCTCAATTTTGACCAAGTCAACGTATATGTGGCAGCTGACTTAGCTGAGTCAGATGCCACATGTGTATTTGTTTAATTAAAAAAAATAAAAAAGCCAAATAATCATTTAAGAATTAAATAAATGAAAAATAAAAAACAAATCTCTCTCTCTCTTGCCAACAACCCAGAAAATTATCAATCCAAAGTCATCAATCCTTGCCTCTAACCTCTCAGCTTCGGATCCGAACCTCACTCACGGCCTTAAAAGCTTCGAATCTAGCGTCAACACAACATTCCTCTTCTCCTCGTCTATAACCAAGAACAACACATCAGCATCAACAACAGAAGAATCATCAGCATCAACAATAGAAGAATTGGCAGCAGAAACTTAGTTTCTCGGTCATTTTATTCTGCAGATGCAAGCACTTATAACGGGCTTACTGTACAATCTTCTACTCACGCTGCCGAAGAAAAAGTTGGTGTGTTGCTTCTCAACCTAGGTGGACCGGAGACACTGGACGATGTTCAACCTTTCCTGTTTAATCTTTTCGCAGATCCTGTATGTTAGTTGTTTTTGCACTTCGAATATTACATATTATTACGCATTCATATAATTTTTATGCTAATTGTTTGGAACGGAGGTGCTTTGTTGAATATCAGTTACCCCCTTTCTAATTAGTAGGAGGCTATCTATTGAAATTTGATCACTCAGCTGGCTGTTCTGATATTGCATCTGGATTCTTAGTTTGTTGGTTGTAAGCATGTGCCTAGCTTCCTAATTGAGGCTCACACAATGTTGTGTTTGTGCTGGACTTAATGACTGTAATATTGGCTTGGATAGACCGGATCGGAAGAAGAAGAAAAAGAGTTGATAATTTTCTGGGTTGTTGGCAAGAGAGAGATTTGTTTTTTATTTTTCATTTATTTAATTCTTAAATGATTATTTGGCTTTTTTATTTTTTTAATTAAATAAATACACATGTGGCATCTGACTCAGCTAAGTCAGCTGCCACATATACGTTGACTTGGTCAAAATTGAGGGATGGGGTCACTTTTGCAAAAGGGGCCAAAGTTGAAGGTCTAATAATTCATTTTTTTTAAAGGGGGCCAAAATCGCAACTTTTTGAAATATAGGGGCTGAAAAGTGCATTTAAGCCAAAAAAAAAAAAAGGAAAATAAGTGGAGCGGCTAAAATGATAATTGTCGTTGAAGCGTAAGAAGGCAAACCAACACCCACTCCGTTCCGTTAGTATACAATGGCAGCTTCCCTCTCGAATCAATCTCTATTGGCTTCTTCTTCTTCTACATCTTCTTCATTCTCTTCAAAATCTCCAAAACCACCCAATTTCGTACGTTTTCCTTCTCGCCCCTTTTACGCCTCCAACACTATCTTAGGGTTTCCAACTCTCAATTCAACCTCATCCCTCTTCGCTTCCAAAGATTCATTTCCAACTGTACGCTCTCTCTCTCTCTCTCTCTGTTGATTATTCATTCTGTTATTTTTTTTTTATACTCAAATAAGCTGTTTTCTTAAACTATCCCCGAGAGCTTATGAAAACAGCTTCTAACAGCTTATCCTCTCTCTGTCTCGTTTTTGCATAGACAAATGATAAAACAGACGAGACTCGGAATGGTGAAGATCAAAATGATTTACCCAGCTTAGTAGTCCTTATTAAAGCATACAAGAAAGCCTGTCTTAACGGCGATGGAAAGACCGCATTGTTGATTGAAGAAATTATACAATCAAAGGCAATTGAAAGGAATAAATTGATTCAGAAAGTATCTAGTTTATCAGCGGATAAAGTTTCTTGTAAGGAGCAATATCTTCGTTTGCAAGCCGATTTTGATAACTTTAGGAAAAGATGTGAGAAGGAAAGAGTTAGCATCCAATCCGATGCTCAACAAGGATTTGTTAAAAAACTTCTGTTGATGGTGGACAGTTTTGAGAGAGTTAAACAACAGATTGAAGCGGAAACGGAGAAAGAGAAGAAGATTGATGCGAGCTATCAAAGTCTTTACAAGCAATTTGTAGAGACTTTGAGGAGTCATCATGTTTCTGTGGTTGCAACAGTTGGCAAGCCTTTTAATCCCTTGGTAAGTTAAATTCGAAAATACCTGTACTGATATTTAAACGAGTTTGTGAAGAGAAAGATTTCAAAAGTGAAAAAAAAAAAAAACGGTATTTGATTTAATATATAGTTGTCTTGAGTAGAGAAACTTTGGAATACAAGATACTAATAAGTTAACAGAATAAGTAGCTAACACTTGAATTCAGCTTTAATGAGCTAAGAAGAATATGGAATGCATCAACGCTTAGTTTGTTCATTGATTTGTGTCTTACATGGAGTTAGATATTAAGTTAATATTAGGAGCAATGTTATCAACCATGGATTGTGGAAAATATCTGATTGCTGAGATTCCGCTACACAATAGGGCTATAAAGCCACTATAGCAGCTATTTGACAACATTTTGTACTACATAGCATATTATGGAACAATAGCGGTTTGTCTAAATTCTACTATGCTATAGCTGCTATTTCACAACCCTGATTGTGAGTGATGAAATTGTGGAACCAGTGTTTTGCTTGCTAGGTTTGCTTTTGGCATTTAAGTTGCTTTTTAGAGAGATAGTACTGCACTGCTCTGTATCTATCATCAGATATTTGTTTGTGATTATGGATTTATGACTGTAAGGCACGCAATTTTAGTTGAGATAGACTGGCAACAATTTGATCTCACTGGCAACAATTTTAAGATACTAAAAGCTCTATTGATGAGATGTTATTTGTTTTGAAGAAAAATGTTTTTGCAAGAATTGGTTTTGGTAGAAACAAATTAGTTGAGTTCAATCTTCTTTTTCTACAGGCAGTGTTAGTTGAGTTTTGTTTGGGTACTCATAGTGAAAATCAATTCAAGTACTATCGAAAGGGATTCAGTTTTTATGTTATGTCTAATGCCTCGTGGCTGCAAACCAAATTACAAATTACAGTTTTGGTTTTTTTTATTTTTATCAAATGACCTTTTCTTTATGGCTAATTTGATTGTTGGTATCCCTATACTCCTACCACATTGTCTGAGCTAAATTGCCTTTTGATTGCACTGCCAAGGGAAAGAAACACAAATTGAATTTCATACATCTTACTTTTTCCTCTGGAAAGTGAAAATATCTTGTTGATAGTTTGTCTATTCTCATAGTCACCATGCTGCTTGTTTTCCAATCATATGTGGGCCCCTTAACCACATTATATGCTTGAAAACTAAAAATGTTGAATCGTGGACATCATTTCTGCCTATAGAATGCATATTTGATGAAATCTTATAAAAAGTCACCCACATTGCTATTGTTTAATTTGTTTTTGGAATACTTCTGTTGCAGCTACATGAAGCAGTTGCACGTGAGGAGTCTGAAGTGTTTAAGGAAGGGATTATAATTAAAGAATCCCGACGAGGTTTCTTGCTCAAAGATCAGGTTGTAAGGCCAGCACTTGTGAAGGTTTCCTTAGGTCCGGGGAATAAGAAATCTTCAGTGGCACCTTCCAAGTCCTTGGAGCAGCCATCAATAGCTGCTAGAATTGATGAAAGATAATCTCTTGAACTTTTTCTCTTATTCATCAAAAGCCTAGTTCCACCTGCTTACCTGGTATCTTGTCATTGCTAAACTTGAAATGCTTCTGTTGTTCTATCGGTATGTTGGCCCTAAGTGAGTATAGTCTATGATATGCTTCTATCGAAACTGCACTGCAATGTTCGTTTCATCATTGAAAAAGGGAATTCATTTTGATCATGAAAAATTTATGAATTTATTGGGCGATCCATTTTCATAAACCAGAAATTGTTCTCTCTTGACATTTTCTGTTGCTATTGTCCATCATGTTGATGCGTAGAGTTTTTACAACATTTAACGCAGGATAGCGCTAAAGAGAACTTAACAGTACTCCTTAATATTTCGTCAGGCACTAACCAAAAAGCAACTACAATTTGAGTTTTGAAAATATGTAGAGCTCCTATGTTACCTGAAAGTTAAGCTAATAACTAACTGTAGTTCTCTAGTAAAATCCTTTCATAAAATTGTGAGGGAGTGCCAACTGCATTTACAGAGTAGAAACTTTTATTTTATTAATACATAATACAATAAACATGCCTACCAGTCTATAGCTTTATACTGGTATTCAATTCATTTTATAACTGGATTGTGAAAATAATATTGGAAATTAGTTTTTAATTAAATGACATAAGACGAGTGCTAGCATCACACTCTCTAACACACACACACACACACACACACACACACACACACACTCTTTTATTGGTTAAAATTCACATGAGTCCTACCAAATCATGTGGGTTCCATATTGATTTGGTGAGACCCATATAGTTTTCAACCAATAAAAGATAATATGTTGGAAAGTGTGTGTCATGTTGTTAGCATTATTCATGAAATACTTCAGTTTCCTAGATAAATGTTTGCATTTCTATTACTGTATCAAATATTCATGTAACCATAGTCTATGCAGATAGTATGTATGTGGGACCATTAATTTTCTCCTTTTATTTTACGAATATTATTGATGTTATTCATTTTCTGTCATACTGTGATTGAATATAATTGACATACTTCCAGGGATTATGGTTTTATCACATGTATTAGTAGTTCATTTCAGATAGGGAATATAGTGGCTTCATAGAAGAATTCAAACTGTGATTCATGTTATTTAGAGTTAGAGAAATACTGTAGAATGAAATTTACGAACAAAAAACTGAAGAGAGTATGAAGGGAGGAAAATGATTAAACACAAAAGAGAGAGGAGGCCAAAACGACAATGACATATTGTTCGGCTTTGTCTAAACATGTACAAGCAAAATAGTTTTGCGCCACACACTAATGACTTTTTCATCATTTGATCAATAAGTCACATTATATTTTATTTAATTTAACTGTGTAGTTTATTGATCCAATAATGAAAACTATTTTGTGCACGATGCAAGATTTGTTTTACTAGTGCACAATAGTAATGGCTGTATCGTTTAATACAATTTACATACTCCGAACATGTTCTTAAAAACCACGCTTTATTTTTTTTCTACCAAAATCACGCAATGTTTGGAAGTATACTTCTGGATGGAAATAAAAAACTATTTTTTTTTTCTTTCTAGAAGTATATTTTTGCCAGTATCTGGATAACTAGATCCAACATACACCTAGCATATCCTTTCCTTTTTTCCGGTTAATAATTTCTTTCATCAATAAATTAATGAAACTGACTGAAAAGTTTCAAAATATTTGATTCAGTTATTCTTTTTTTTGACAAATAGATTATTCTTTGTTGTTTTTTTTTTGGATGAGAAAGAATTTATTCTTAGTTTTGTAATCCAGTATTTGTTGTAAGTTAAAGAAATGCAAGTGTCTAAAATTGACATGTTTTAAAAGTGACAACCACTCACAAATGTTTTTTTACTTATCCAGTTTAATGTTGATAAAATGATCAATATCAAATGGTTATAATATAATGTCTGGATAAAGTATAATCACAAAATATATTTTGATAAAAAATGTTATAGTTGCCAAGGTCATCTACATTAGTAAATGATTTTGAATTAGAAGCTCGTCCAATTATACAAAAAAAAAAAAGCTCGTCCATATAGCAATTATGGTTCAAACTTTTGTTGACGAATAAGCAGTTCAACATCAACAACAGACCATAAGTGAATCTTGCAGATCGCGAAGTACATAAAACTAAAGCAAACGAACCCGAAAATCAACAAATTTGGAGTAAACGAACCCATATATGAATCCATAAACAAAACTCCCTAAACTTAAGACTTAAAGAAATTTTGTGTCGAGAAAGTATATCACACACCGCTTCCTTAAGACTTAAAGATGTAGTGCATGTAACATATCTCATATCAAAAAATCGCTCTTGTATTAAACCATCTTTATCAACAAATCTTAACACAAGAGCCATTTGTTCCTTTTGTGACTCATCACGAGCTTCATCTACAATGATACAAAACTTGGAATCACCAATTTCCTCACGAATATGTTTTTTCACTCTACTAGAAAGAATCGCCAAGAGCTCTTTTTGAACTTGATGGCAAGTATATTTTCCATTCTTTGGAGCATTATTCAACACAACATTTGCAACTTCATCATTATAAGATGCCAAAAGTTTTAGCAACTCAAGAAAATTACCTTGGTTTTTTGACATAACCTTTTCGTCGTGACCCCTAAAAACACAAGCTTGAAGTGTTAACCAACGGACAACGTCAATTGAAGCCTTGAGACGTAGTCGGTTCTTCATAATTTGACTTGTGCTTTGTTTTTTAAATCCATGTCTAATATGTGCCCTTTGATTCAACAAGTCATTACAAGCTTTCACTGCATTGTTGTGTTGTGAGCAAGGATCCTTCCCAATGTGCTTAAGAAAAGCACAATTCTTTCCATCTCTAACTCTCTTCCAACCTCTAAAACATGTAGTAACGAAGACATCTAATCATAACGTCCATTTGGTCCTTTGTTAAAAAGATAGCATGGTAAGCAAAATGTGGCATCCTTTGAAGGTGAATATTCTAGCCATGAATGAAATAAGCTAAACCAAGTGTCTTTAAACCGTCTTGGATGATCCCCTTTACCAGACAAAGGATATTCATCTAAATGAATTTAATATGGACCCCAATTCAAATAAGCTCTTCGTATTTCATCTACATGGTTTGGTGGAAATGTCCATATTGGGGGACGCTTTCCAGGATCACGTTCTAAAGAATTCAAAAAATCACCTGGGTTATGCACTTCTTCAATTCTTTGAACATCAACAGGATGAGTCGTATGAGTTATGTCTTCTTCAATTCTTGGAACATCAACAAGTTGAGGTGTAGAAGTTATCACTTCTTCAATTCTTGGAACTTTAACAGGTTGAGGTGTAGAAGTCATTCCTTGTTCATCTCTTTCACTCTCACAAGCTTTCCTCTTAAAAAAATGATCAATTTTTCTACTCTTCATCTTTACTTTTATGTTCTTCAAAAAATCAAATAATTCCATAAGTCAATAACAATCCAAAATTGATAGCTACATATACATGATAGTGGTAAATTACAATCTTGTTAGTGTTGTACGCATATGTAACCAAAATAATAATTTATTTATAACCATCATGGTGGTACTGTACGCATATGTAAATTACAAGATAACATATTAACATTGATAGTATAAAATAACAAATGCTAATGCCATTTATCTTTCATATGCCAGTACTGTACGCAATTTAACATGTAATACGAGACTGATACTAATTTATTTATAACCAAAACAACATTGCAGTTTCAAAATTCAATTACAAAGTACCAACAAACAAGAACAACAAACAAGAAAATTAATTAACAGTCAAACTTAGTAAGTTAGTAATAGCAGCGCCAGCAATCATCAATTAACAATAACAAACAACCAATCTTTAATCTTAGTAGCAAACAACAACAAACAAACACCTTTAAATTCTAAAATCAAAAATAAAATCAACAATAGTCAAGAAATTACCTTTCAATTTGGATTGGAAAAACAGAGAGTGAAAAAGAAAAGGGTTTCTCTGGATGAGAGAGAGAGAGAGAGAGAGGGGGGGGGGGGGGGGGGGGGGGGGAGTTGTCGTCGTCGTCGTCGGCGGCGGTGAAGACGAAGGCCGACGGCTGGAAGTGAGTGACACTGGTTGGGGAAGTTGAATGGGTTATGAGTTTGTGGGTGTGGGTAACATTGAAAGAGTGAGGAGTAGAGAAGAAGTTTTGTGTAAACCAGTAAACGTGTAACAGAGGAAGGGGAAGGGGCTAGGTGGGCCAATTGGTAAAAAACAAATTAAGATGAGGGTATTTTAGTAATTTCCCTATAGAATTTTTTTTTTGGGTGGGTCGTGGCCCACCCTGGCTCATATTAGCCTCCGCCACTGAGAACGACTAGAGCCATAGGCGACAGTGGAAGGCCACCTGAGAACTGTTGGTTATGTGACCCCCATTGAGTGGGGTTTGATGGATGTGCAGTCGTGAGGGGCATGCGTACAACCAGTGTTGATGTCTATGTCTTGGAGGGACAACGTGGATTAGTGGAGGAGAAATGGGAGATTGATGGTGGCTGATGGTGGAAAGGCTGCTGAGGGGGTAGAGAGAGAAGAGAGCTTCCAAATGGCATTAAATTGATACTTTCTCCGTTTTAAAATTTAGTTAAAAAGTTCACATACCACAAATTAAAAAAAAAAAACAATATATATTTTGAAACTATGGGAGTATAAGAAACAATAAAAATTTGATGTTTAAGTATCTCACTTCTATTTATTGTCCCTTATAAGAGAGCGAAACACAAACAACACTATTTACCATTTACCATGACTCATAATTTCAATCCTCTACCAGAAGCCACCATCCTCACATTTCTATAAAGGACAGCGCAACCAATCACCTGCTCAACAATCTGTTTGGTTCTGCGATTATAATAATTATAATAATTGATTTTGAAAGGATTGATTATATAAAATTGATTCTGACTAAAAATGAGTTAAATGTAAAGTGATTTGTGTTTGAACACATTTATGTAAAAGTGTGTTGAGTTATAAATTTAGGCGTAAGAATAAATTTAATAATCAAAAGCTACAAATTTTAACTTCTAGTAGAATCTATTCTAGAAATAAAATCTATACTATTTAAAAATAATCAAATATGTTAAAATCAATTCAAAACAGTTAAAATCAATTTTCGAACTAAACATACCCTTAATATGATAGTACTAACATTTTATTAAAGCCAACGGCTCAAATCTTTCATGAAACAGAATATACCAAATAGGCAACTCACAAATGTGAAAAAATGAAAAAATAATAAAAAATATCCTTGAAAAAGAAAAAAGGGAAGAAAAAAAAGTGGGCCCACGAATCAACGCCTTAACATAAAAAACACCTCAAAATGAACCTAGCCCATGTTTCCATCTATGTGCAATCCAATTTAAGAAACATCTCGTCGTAAATCATATTAAAATCCACCCAATAAATAAATCAATAAATTAAATGTTCATATGTTAATTCAATTTCCAAAGAGTACCAACCCAAACCCAATGTTCCATTTCCCTGCTACATTCACATTCATATTCTTTACGCTACCTTATCCTCCCTTAATTCCATTCAGGTTCATTCTTCACTCTTCATTTTCTTCTTAACCCTTTTCCACATTCCTCATTTTCACCCTTTCTTCGTTTTCATGCATTCTCTTTCTAATATGCATCAAGCATCCTCTTCATCCTTACCTTATTATTCTCACTCCACCCATTGTTCTTGTCCTTGTTCTTGTAGTTTCTGTTTTTGAACGTACCCATAACTTCAATTTTTAAAAAATTCCATTTTTTTGAATTGGGTATTTGTTATTGTTGTTTCTGAAACTACCCATTATCTGAATTTTGAAAAAAAAAATCGATTTTTTTTGAATTGGGTGTTTTTTGTTGTTGTTTCTGAAACTACCCATTATCTGAATTTTGTAAAAAAAAAACGATTTTTTTTGAATCCATGGATGCACAAGCGGGTTTATCACTGGGGTTAAACGCTACTATGCCATCTCCAACAAATTCATCAAATGGGTCACTCACTGATAACTCTTTTTCCTTCCATTTGAATGCAAAACCAAACCCTTCTCTTTCGTGGCGTTTACTTCATGAAAAACCAGACAACAATGTTCATGTTAATCTCATAAAACAAGAACAAGATGAAGTTGTTGATGATGATGGTGAAGAAGAAGGTGAAACAATTGATTTCATGGGTAGGCCTATTTGTTTCAAGAGGAGATTAGAGGAAGAAACACAAAGTTTTGTTCCGGCGAAGCGTGTTGCGGTGGATTCTAAGGCTGTGAGTTGGGGGAATCAGCCATTAAGTGTTGCTGATCCTGAAATATTTACTATTATGGAGAAAGAAAAGTTGAGACAGTTTAAAGGAATTGAATTAATTGCTTCTGAGAATTTTGTTTGTAGGGCTGTGATGGAAGCACTTGGTAGTCATTTGACTAATAAATACTCTGAGGGGATGCCAGGTGCTAAATATTATACTGGTAATCAGTATATTGATCAGCTTGAGTTTCTATGTTGTGAGCGTGCATTGAATGCTTTTGATCTTGATTCAAGTAATTGGGGTGTTAATGTTCAGCCTTATTCATGCACTTCAGCAAATTTTGCTGTTTATACTGGTCTTTTGAATCCTGGTGATAGGATTATGGGGTTGGATTCGGCGTCTGGTGGACATTTGAGTCATGGTTATTATACTCATGGTGGGAAGAAGGTTTCGGCGGCTTCTATATTTTTTGAGACTTTGCCTTATAAGGTAAATCCTTTGACTGGTTATATAGATTATGATAAGGTTGAGGAGAAAGCGGTGGATTATAGGCCGAAGATACTTATTTGTGGTGGTAGTTCTTATCCTAGAGAATGGGATTATGCAAGGTTTAGGAAGATTGCTGATAAATGTGGAGCTGTTTTGATGTGTGACATGGCTCATATCAGTGGTCTTGTTGCGGCTAAGGTATATTTACTTTTCTCTTATTTTGTTCAACTAGTTTATGAGTTTTACTTGTTGTGGGATCAATGCTGTTCTGAATTGATATTATTTGAAGGGGTAGAATTAGATATATGATTTAGAACATGTACTTTGCCTTATCAACATGTTTGGATTTGTTCCTGTCTTATTATGTGTTTGACGAAAGTAAAATTAGTTCAAATGAATTTGACATTGGACAAACTAGTATATGCTAGCAATATCTTTGTAGACAAGGATATGGATTCCTTAGTTCTAGCAGGTAGGAAGGATGGAAAGCAAAATGAGCTCACCTTTCTTTGCTCTTTCCTATATGAAATTGACTTTTTGAAGCGTAATTCTATATGAAATTGGGTAATTGTTTTTTCTTTTATTTCCATCAATCACCTTCGTGAAGGAAACTAACAGCAGGGGGGGTTTACTATTTGCATGTTTGGTGGAATGTAAACTGCTTAGATGGTTCCAAAAATATCTAAACTGAAGTCGTGTATCTAATTTTAGTCTGGTTTTCATGGTAAAGGTCTTGTTTACTTTGTGAAAACATTTCCTATTTTCATTTTCGAAAATGTATATTCCATTTTAAGTGGCTAATACAAAGATGTGAGACTCCTGAAGTGAACCATTGTAATGAACAGAAGATGAAATACTAGATAGAGATGATGCATTTTTGGAAATAATAAAAAACAACTCTTTTGGCATTTACATTAATTCTGAAAAATTCACACAATTGTTGACTTCAAGAGTCTATTATCTTTTCCAAAAAATTCACACAATTGTTCACTTCAAGAGTCTATTATCTTCATGTTAGCTAGAAAAATTTACAAAAACTTTCGAAAACGAAAATAGAAAATGTTATCATATAGTAAACGGGGCTTAATATTTCTTTTGGAGAGGCATTGTTGGTTATTTGTTAGATGTGAGTGGATAGTGGGATTTGAAACTTGTCCTTTTATGAATCCAACTCCTATATCCCACAACCCCAACAACCAAGTCATCCTTATAATCTTTTGTATACAGTATTGTTATTGTTAAGTGACGAAATTTCACGTGTGTAACCGAACTGCAATCTTGTTTTTTTGTCTGCCAATTATGCTGTTCTTTTTTATTTGTTTGGCGCTTTGTAAAAGGTTTTATTTTTCCATAGCATGACTTGATGTGCTTTTAACTTTCAAGTATATTGACAATTGTTTTTACAGGAAGTTGCGAGCCCATTTGATTACTGTGATATTGTTACCTCAACAACCCACAAAAGTCTTCGAGGTCCAAGAGGAGGTATTGTCTTTTACCGAAAAGGACCAAAACCAAGGAAGCAAGGCTTTGTTCTTAATCACGGAGATGATAATAGTAATTATGATTTTGAGGAGAAGATAAACTTTGCTTTATACCCATCGTTACAAGGAGGTCCTCACAACAATCACATTGCTGCTCTTGCCATAGCTTTGAAACAAGTTGCGACTTCAGAGTATAAAGCATACATGCAGCAGGTGAAGAGAAATGCACAGGCATTAGCAACTGCGTTGTTGAAAAGAAAATGCAGATTGGTTACTGATGGGACTGACAATCATCTTTTGCTCTGGGATATAACTGCACTCGGTTTAATTGGTATTTTTCTCGCGCTTCCTCTGTTTTGCTTTTCGTATGTGTTTTTTTGTCGATAGTAACAAGTTATTATTTGTGTTACTAAATGATGAAAAATACATAACTCCTAAGGGACTTAAATTTTATGATTATGTATGTGCCCGATATGTTAAAAGTGTATGCTCATTGTACTTGACCTTGTTATGTATTTCAATGCAACACAAGTTCTTAAATTCAAATTAGTAACTTACATAAATTCATAAAAGGCATAAAAGCCAAGCATTTGTGGTTTAATTACTTTTATTCATTTTTCAGTCAAGTGAATGAAAAATTCTATGTAGTATTTGTTTAAATCAGTACTAACATCCAACAACAAAAAATGATCTTTATCTCACTAGGTAGGCTTCTTTTCATTTTGCTACCTTGAAGTTTAATCTTATCACTCTTCTCCCCTTGAGGATTATTTGCCAAGACATGCGAGGTTTATCTTCATCAATTTTATAACAAATAAGTTTTCGAGTTGGCTTCATTATGCCATCCTGCATCCAAAGACTTTCAAATTTTGTATAAATTAGTTGTGTAAAAATTATGTTAATTTCAAAATACTTAGGAACTATGTATGATTTCGGTAGATCAGGTTCTTTGATATTCAAGTCCCCCTCTTATATTGTTGATGAGCAGCAGACTGTTAGCAGGACTCTCTGTATGGGTGTCCTTTTAACTCAAGGTTGTGTTTTGGATCCCAAATATATAACCTCAAAGTTGTGTTTACTAGATAAGTAATGGTCAGATTTTGCATATGTTGCATTAACTTCTTCCAGCCTCAAATGATTTTGGGAATTTTTCCTTTTCAAATTCAAAGTATCTGTTTTTTGCACATCTGTCCCCATTTTTTTAATAGATGTGCCAGCCCCTGTTGTTTTGAGTAATCCATAAATGAGATAAGTGGAGGCAAGGTGCAAGAAAAGAATAGAAAAGAAGAAATAGATATGATGTGCCAGCCTCTGTTGTTTTGAGTTTTGAATAGTAAAGATGCTAATGTATATTTATGTTATAACTTAAAATTCTAGTATGCATTGTTTGTGTCTGTTACTCATGATTTCTTATATTCCTTTTGCCTTATAAATTTGTACTTAAAGCTGACTTGAGCATGCTTTCTCTATCATCTTATCATGTTTATACAGACAGAAATTATGAGAAGGTTTGTGAGGCTTGTCACATCACTCTCAATAAGTGTGCCATTTATGGTTCTATTTCTTCTGGAGGAGTGAGAATCGGTGAGTATCTCTCATGTAGTTAACCCGAAGTCAAAGTATTGCAATAGTTTCAGTTTACATTATTTTTTTTGGTCGATTATGTTTGCAAGTGCAGTAAATATTTTTGTGTTTACCATACTATTTAGTTTAGTATTTCTACTCCATACTTGGTTTGTGCCTGTTTCATACGAACAAGTCTTTGATGCAAAGTCTAAACGTAATCGATTCCATATAAGATCCAATATCCACATAATTAACAAATGGTAATATCTTAATTTTTTGGAATTGATAAAGACAAGAAAGTTCGCATTGTACTCATAGCCTACTACCCTATTCTTGTGCTGGAGACCATAGAAGATATGTGTGTTTTTCAAGTAGAACTTATCAAAATCTAAGCTCTGATGCCCCACTTTGTTGGAAGGGAAAATGAGTTTTAGGAAACTTTTGCGGAAGGGAAGATGACGAGGTATCTGAGCGAAAGCTATTATTTTTTCTTGTTGAAAAAATGTTTATGGTAAATGAGGTTTAGGAAAACTTTAGTCCGTTGGAGCAAATCAACTTTATATAGTCTCTTTTATTCTTGGGCTTTAAATTTTTTATTGAATGCCCTTACGTTTAATTATTGCTAAAAATCCTTTATTTTATTGGTATTCAGGAACTCCTGCAATGACATCAAGAGGCTGTTCAGAGGACGATTTTGAGACCATGGCAGATTTTCTTCTGAGGGCAGCTCAGATTACCAGCATTATACAGAGGGAACATGGTAAATCATGCAAAGATTTTCTCAAGGGTCTTCAGAGTAATAAAGATATTTTTGACCTCAGAAATCGGGTTGAGACATTTGGCTCCCAGTTTGAAATGCCAGGATTCAATTATTGATTTTAGAGTGCAAACCTTCCATCCATTCATACCCGGACATTATTATACTTCTTGGCTTACCATGTTTTGAATTATTTTTCCATGGTATCAAGTCAGATTTGTTTTTTTTTCTTCTCTTTTATTTATCAAGTTAGCTCTTGTAAATAAGTATGCAGACCATACACTGAACTGCAATTTTCCAGTTATTACTTAGCTATTGTACAAATTATGCATGGTCCACTCCCTTTTCTTCAATCACATTTGTTGTGGCTACCCTTTTGTTATGAAGAAACATCAGCAAAATTACTTGACAATGTTACTATTTTGTGCTCTTGATGGATATGAATTCTCTGCTTTGACAAATCTTGTCCGTCTGATTTAAATCCATGGTCGAGTTTGTTTCAAATTTACTAATTGTATAATCTAAGTCATTCTATCTGGATTCAATGGTCAAGAGTCACTACTGTGTGTAACTGGTTGTGTGTTATTGGAAGTAAGCATGAGATTATATTGTAGTCATCACTAACCTGTGTTTCTGTGCTTATTCCTGTTTATGGAGCCTAATATGCTTGAGGTTATTGCCACTAGCATCATATCATATTTGACTCAAGTTTTTACTTTATAGTGCTGCTTTCGTGTGATTAAGAAGCAGTTTTTGTTTGTACATTTAGCCTGTGCTTTTAATGCTGGTAACAGCTGTTGAACAGGCAGCAGCAGGAGCAGCAGACATTTCTTACCTACGGCATAATGCATTATATTACTCTTTCTTTTTTGTCTGCATCTTTGCACTTTCAGTATTATTTTATTGTTTGATTTTAAAGCATTTACTTATATTGAACCCTTATAAGGAGGCAAGGCATGAATTTGCGGCAAGGGACAAAAAGCATGAGATACGGTTAGAATTAAGAAAGTGACCTCTGAATTTTTTGTGATATATTTAAAACAACCCAAAACCCCAAAAAGTGGAAGTTGAAGAATTTTGAAACAGAACAAAATTCTGAGTGTGAGAGACAGAAAGAGAGAGACTTGTCAGGCAATGGGAGAATGTGGTGAGAGTAAGTTTTGATGTTCATCATAGTTTATATTGCTTTCAAATTGAACCATATCAGACAAAAGCTAAGCCAAGAGCAAAAGAAGCTGGCTTTGGAGTTAAAGCAGTTCAGGAATCTCAGAGTGCAGCAGTTCAAAGCATCCCTTTCCATTATTCTTTCTGGACTAAAACTAGAATGAATGATTAGTCATTTTCTTTGGCAAAACTTACAACCTCTTTCAATCTTTCAAATTCAAATGTTAACAATAAAGAGAATAAAAAAAAAGCAATCACTACCATAGAAAAAAGAATTCTAAATTTCACCCTATGACACTGTTCTGTCATCAGCGTTTGCCTTCTTATGTCTAAGATCATGGGCCTACTTTTTAACTTTCTTTTTTCCCTTCCACTTTTTTGGCTACTACTTGTTCCCTTTTACTTTTGTCCTTTTCTTCACCAGCTGTAATTAGTTAGAGGAGGGAGAAATGGAAGTTTCCCAAATAATTTAACTCTAGTGCAAAAAGTTAAAATTAAACTAAACAAATAATTTTTGACATAAATTTTTTCACATTAAATACAATGCCTTTTGATTTTATGTGCATTTTATTTGTGTACTATTGAAAACTTTGTAGGTTGTAGATGATGAAAAGTAATAGAAATTGAGATAAATACATTTGATGTTAGTGTCTATATTTTGATGTTAAAATAACATAACTCAAAAAATTGGTCTACTAATCTATTATAAATGTTGTTTTCAAATCCACAACTACATTAAATTAAATTTTAGAACCTTCTTTACAGGCTTGTGCTTGGAAAAAAGACTTGGAGGCAGTGGCATGAAATTTTCATGTTTTTCAACTAAGGTAAATGTGAAAAACAAAACAAAACACCACAAAAGATAACTTCTAATAAGAAAAAAAAAGGGTTAATAGAAGGTACAACAACCCCATCAACTGTTACTCTAATCTCTAACCATTTTTTTTTTCTTTCCTTTCAAGGAAACTATTTCTTCTTCTTCAATAGTTCAATTCCACCATTACTAATAATTGACTTTTTTTTTTTTCACCTATGACTACAAAAGTCCAAAAGCTTCTTCCTTCCTTCAACAATCTCATCAAAGAAATCATCAAGTTGAGCAATAATATTATCAGCACCAGATCTAAGAACACCAAAAGAGCCTCTCAAATTATCAACTCTCTCTCTAATACCAACTTCATTTTCCCATTCCATCATTGAACCTCTTCTCTCCAATTCACCTCCAAGATCTTCTATAACAACCTTTGATCTTCTAAACTCATGCAACAACATCCCTGGCCCGCCATTGATCCCTGCCATCTCCGCCGCCACTCGCTGTTGCAACCTTGCTGTTGAGATCATAAAAGCTGATCCAAGAAATAAACAGCCTTCGTATTCATAATCCTCGTACCCTCCAAAAACCAAATCCGATGATTCTGGCCAACAATAGACCAAACCGTATAACAGAATCATTAATAACAACGAACTCACGTTTCTCATTGCGTATAAAACACCTCTGAAACCGTTGAAACCGTTTAGTTTTGATTCAATTGAAACTCTTTCATCAAAACGTAATGAAAGTGGTTGAATCCTTGTTTCCATTAAAGCACGATTCTCTTCTTCTAGCCCAACAGCTTCTCTTCTACAACCTGATATTGCTCTTATAATCTGCATCATAAAAAACCAAACAAAAAGTGTTTTTTTTTATTGTTCTGTTTATGTTTGTTCATGTTGACATGCAAAAAATGAATGAAGAAATTTCAAAAAAGATTGAATTTTTTCATGTGGGTATGAATCAAATTTGGAAAAAAAAATAAAATTTTTCATGTGGGTATGAATCAAATTTGAAAAAAGAGAGAATTTTTTCATAGTGGGTGTGAAGCAAATTTGAAAAGGATAGAATTTTTTGATGTGGGTAAGAATCAAAACCTGGCGAGAGATTTGAGGGGTGATGTGAATATGAGAATCAAGAGTTGAAGTGATGTTTGAAGCAGCAGAGTAATAATTTTCAATTCCTGAAATGCCAGACTTAAGAACATGACAAGCTTCCCAAAGCTTAGAACTTTCATCCATGTATTCATCAAGCCATTTATCACCAACTGGTAGATGAAGCTTTTGAACCAAAAGGGTCAATTGTGTGTGTAAAGATCGAAGAAGTGAAAGTGTTCTTTGAAGGAATTGAATTGACATGAAGTTGTTTGTTAAGAACACTCTTTCTAGATCATCTATTCCTCTTGTTAGAAATGAGTAGAATCCATTCACTGAGTTTGTTGATGAAGGATCCATTTTTTTGTTAAGTGGTTAAAGTTTTGTGGAAATTGAATTTTTTGAGAATATGAAGATTTTAAGGAAAAAAAAAAAAAGATCAAGAAAAGTGTATTGGAGGAGTGAGAAGGGAGAGAGGTTTATGAAGAGGGAGGAGATATTTAAATTGAGAGAGAGTGGAAGAAGCATAAGGGAAAAAAAAGGAGAATTTTGAGGGTAAAAAAAAAGAAGAAAAGTGAAAGGAATTGGAAGAATGGAATATCTTAGAAGCTCAGGTTTCTAAGGTTGAAAAGGATTGTTGGGGGCAATGATGGGTGTTTCCTACAGAGGGGAAAGGATGATTGGTAATATGCCATTTTCTTTGTTTAATGGACACAAAAAAGAAGATAGGTAAAAAAAGAAGAAAATCAAAATTTTAGCAAAAGGGATTTTGGAAAATATTAAGAGAAAGAAGAGAAAAAAATGAAGACAAGTCATTAGAAATGAGGAAAATGGGAGGATGAGTGGGAGGGATGGACTATGGAGGATGAGTGAAGAGGTCAATGACCCAAAACAAAACCATCTTTATAAAATACATACAAATTTTTTATAGGGTGGTATACTTGACATCATATAAAATACACTTTAGGGGTGTATTGAATTAAGATTTTAAAGGACAATTTTTGTTTAAAAAAGTCTTGAGGATTTTAAAAGATTTTGCATTATTTTAATGATTTTCATGATTTTAAAAGACTATCAAGATTTACAATTTGGATTTCAATGGATTTACATCATAAGATTTTAAAGGATTTGAAATGATTTTAGGGATTTTATAAGATTTTAAAAGATTTTATGAATTTTAAGGACTTGTTGAAAAGAAATGATTATAACACACTCTCTTTCACAATATTCTTATTACATACTATTTTATTTATTTTATTTTATTTCACAATATTTTGTATCCGTGTTGGCGGTCGAATCTTTCACCTTCATGAAGTTTTGTACTATATAAATTGGGGGAGACTTCAAACTCTTCATCAGCCTACCTATTTGATGTTGAACTGTTTGGCTCGAAAGAGACAGTATCCTTGTTGGTGTTGCAAGGAGTTGTTGGTTCTTGGATTCGTTTCGTGTTGACGGTTTGTCTATACACTGCACTTTAGACATCCATTGGTGTTGTTTTTATTTTTTTGTATCACCTAATTGGGTTGGCATACACTTTGTGTGGATTTACTGGGTTAGCTAGGTTTATGTCCCGCCGTTTTTTGTATTTTTTTTCCTTTTTTTAATAATATATATACCTGACAAGGACTGGAATCTGCAAGACATCCTAACTTAGTTCGAATGTCTTCTATTCCTTTTTTATATCATTGTGCTTTTGATTTATAAAAAAAAAAGAGATAGAGAGGGAGAGAAAGATAAGAAAGAGGAAGAGAGAGGGAGAGAAAGAGAGAGAGGAAGATAGAAGGGAGAGAGAGAGAGAGAGAAGGAGAGATAGAGGAGATAGATAGTAAAATCTCAAAAGAAAAAACAATCCTAAAAAATCTCATATTTTTATGAAAGACTTTTTCATGCTAAAATTTCACTAAAAAATCCCACAAAATCCATCAAAATCCAATTTATTAAACAATCCTTTAAAATTTGAATGATTTTGAGTACCACAAGGCTTTTTTTAAGTGATAAAGAGTTTGATTGAATACCACAAGACTTTTTTTAAGTTACAAAGAGTCTTGATTGAATACCACAAGATTTTTCATAATAAAAAAGTCTTTTAAAATCTCTTAAAATCCTAATCCAATAAAATGTATTTGAATTTAGAACGAGGGAGAATTAATAGAAAATCAGAAATCATATAAAATGTGCTCGAAATATGGTGTATGATGTCAAAGTTTGATATCTAAAACAAGTAGGATATAGTATATACTAATCTTTTTGAGTTTTTTCATTTTCCTTCTTTTGGTGTGTCAACCTTTAAACAATGATTTCTCCAAACTCCATTTATTTGTATTATTTGGATATATTTTAGTATATTTTAAGGGAAAGAAACCGAAGAAGAGGGCGCAAGTTAGTGAGATTTTGATATTTTTATTGATACATGACATGTATAAACTATTAAGTATAAGGTTGAAATTTTCCTAGGTCATACAAAGTTTGACTGACTGGGTTGTTTTGTTTCTACAACATGAGTTTGATACACATCATGCTTTTGTTTTGAGTGCTCTTTGGCTTCTTCTTTCCTCAATTTCTTCCTCGAGCTCCAGAAATTTGCTAGCTAATCTTCAAACTCTATTATATTGAAATTTGAATTTTGTTTTTCCTAGATATATATTGTCCAAGTAATTGAATTTTTTTCTTCCAAAAAGTAGAAAATGGAATGATGAGGCTACTTGTTCTTATGTGTTTTCGTAATCTTCTCCCATACATAAATCAGTCTTTTGAGGCCATATATGCTCTTTTTACCACTTTTATTAATAAGTATCATCAACTTTGTTTTGGGACCAAGAACTGAAAAAAAGATGATGCTTCCACATACCCCTTTACCACTCTTTATTCCCCCTGTATTGTATATATTTAATTCCAAACACTAACTTCTAAGTAGTATAATCCAAATCCAAAGTATCATTTAAATTGCATATTGTTCATTGTCCAAGCCATTAGTGAAATAAATATTCATGCCATTGATTGAGTAGGCCTTACTACCCATCAAGCGACAGGTATATTGGTAGGAAAAAATTTAAAAATAATTTTGAGCTACATAGCTTCATGATTGTCCAGTATTGCAACTGGGTCCCATAATATGTGTATAATATCAATTGGGTTTTAATTGATTTGATCGAATTTACTATTTAGTCACTAATTGAATTGAAGGCCACGAAATGTTACCTTTCCTTTATTTTATTGAAAAAGTATATTGCATTGTATGCGATTCTTTTTCAACTTTTTTCATATATATGCTCCAATTACTATTTATATGGATGACTTGTTTAATATTTAAAAAAATTCTTGGATGGGGAAGAAGGGAATGGGGGGCCATTACTACCAAGCAATCTAAATTATGCATCGGGTTATGTAACATGTTATTTATTTAATTTGGTTGAGACGAGTGCTCGTGGGTTTTTGGAGAATGGGACATCTTAGAAGTATGTTGGTCTTCAAAGATTTCATTTGGAAAAGTAAATATTGAATTGGTCATAGGTAAAGGAGAGGAAATTGCACGATAACATTATATGGTCACCCCTCAAAACAAAGGAAGCTTACATAAAAGATGATGTCATGGTGTGGCCATTGTGTTTCATATCTACTCCCTCATTTTCAAAGGAAAGTGTTTAGTGTAAACGCACATGAGTGTGTACACTCTTATAGAAAAAGAGATGAGAAAAATGTGATGTTATAAATGTGATAAGTTGATGATTTGTTAGGAAGATGAGTGTTATGATTTATGAATATTCTTTTTAATACTTTTTTTATTAGATGAAATCAATGTGAATAATACATTTTAGAAATGGATTTCACATAAAGTTGTGAAATTCATATATATTTCACCCAATAAATAAGTGAATAATATAGAAAATGTTAAAAAAAAGAGAGTATTTTTAGCACTACTTCAAATGTCATGATTGATTTTTAAAAGGAATGAGATTTTTATCTCTATTTTTTTTTCTCATTTATGATTATGGTTTTTCATTTTTAAATAAATTTAAAATATATATGACATTTTTATCATCTATGCACTTATGGTTGATTTTTTATGATGGCAAGTGAAATTCTTATATAACAATCGAACTGGTGATATGAAATGGGTTATTAAATAATAATTCATTTAGATAGTATTTTATCAAATTTGATTGTTTTTTCTTTACAGGTTAATATAATTTTGATGAATTATAAACTAGTTTTTAAGTAAGAATTCACCAAGATAATAACTAAGTTATCACGTCCTTTTAAAAAAAAACTAAGGTATCACGTCTCACTTGCCACGTCATCAAAATAAATACAAAGACGTGAGTAATGCAAACGATATTAATTGAAAGTTATAGTTTAAAAAATAAGGAAAATGTTAACGAGTGTCTCCGGGGCACTCTTTAACACCTTTAAATGATAACTTTTTATAAACATACGTGTAATCAATGCATTGGAAATCGAAATATTTGACTTTTGTATAAAATAATTTTTTCTTTGAAATCCTTAAAGAGTGTCTCGGGAGCACTCATTAACAAGACACAAAAAATAATATGATATTGTTGACATGGAAATATAACCTCTCAATAAATGAACATGAAGATCAATTTAAGATTCTAAGTTAGATTCTTAAATGGTTCTTAGTTTACAAGTTTAAGGTTACAAACCTTAGTCTGCAGTGCAAGAAACATGTGATCGTAAAATAAACGAAGTAAAAAAGATAAGAAGAAGAAGAAACATATGTAAAAATGCCAAAATCAAAGACAAAAGTATAAGAAAAAGGTACTGTTATTATAAGTAAAGGTGAGCTACATACATCATTCAAAGCAATAGTCGGTAAGATATGTTATCCTATGAGGACGAATTGTGTTATCTAATAGACAAGTTTTTGGAATAAAAGATGAACTCTTTTGCATGAAGTTTGATTCCACTAATTACATGAGTGTCATATGTCTTCTTAGCACCGTTCAAATTTCTCTGTAAATTTATTTTAGTACTTGATTTTTTTTTTTTAAAGATTTTAGTTCTTGAATTGGGAGCGCTAAAGTTCTCTCAAGTCTAACCGTTTCTTTAAACTAATTCTGCACGCTTTTGATCCGACAATTCACTTTAAGAAGTTACACATTTTGAATCTTCGAAGGGCTTCAAGATCATTGTTTTTCGAGTTGAGCATGGTAGTCCTAAAAAATGGTTTTCAAGTTCTTGTACCTAAAGTAGGAGAATTTTGCTTCGAATGTTGAAGTTTGGAGGAAGGCTGCAAATATTATTTAATCCCAAAGAATAATTTAAACTAGAGTTAAATATATTTTTGGTCTCTATAAATATATAAACTTTTCATTTTAGTCCACCTAAAATTTTTGTTAGAATTTTAGTCCCTCAAAAGTTTTTCATCACTATTTTTAATCCCTACTATTTTCCAGAAATGTATACAATATTATGATAATCTCTCCCAAAAAATCTAATTTTTTTTTAAACAAAACATGAATTAAATATGAATTTTTATGTTTTTGGTGCTTAAAAATTCACATTTAATTCTTGTTTTCTTAAAAAAAATTCTATTTTTTGGGGAGAAATTGTTATAATATTCTACCAATTTCTGCAAAATTCCATTAAAAAAATATGAAGGCTAGACATGAGTTGAATAAAAAGTAGGGACCAACAGTGGTGATGAAAAACTTTTGGGGGGACTAAAAGTCTAACAAAAATTTTAGGAGGACTAAAACAAAAAGTTGGTGTATTTATAAGGAATAAAAATATATCTAACCCTTAATACTATTATACTCCCTTTTTTTGTTACAATGATAAACAACAAAAAGAAAAAAAAAACAAAAGGGACAACAAAAACAAAACTACTCTCTAGAAAAGAAAGTTCCAGCTGCATCCATTTTCAGAAGATACAAAAGATCATCCGGAAGGGAGGCATGATAACAAAGATCATTATCTGAGGAGGCTCCAAGTTTTACAAAAAAATTTGCACTGCACACTGATTTCTCTCTCTGAGAGTGTGACAGACTATAATGTTACTCTGCTCAATCAGGTCCTTCACGTCTTGTATTAAAACGACATAAACATGAAACTTGGAAGTTGGGTCTTTGATGAGGTTAATACAATGTAGAGAGTCGGAATAGCAGACAAGCTCTTCGATCCCCATATTTTTAGCCAATAATAGACCTTGGTAAATAGCATATAACTCAGCATGGAGGATGTCAGATGATCCTCGAATGTAGCCTGAGAAACCTGATAAATAAAAATCAGCATTGTTTCTAATAATCCCACCATAGCCAGCTCTAACAGGCAAGCTTAGGCAACTACCATCAGTGTTAAGAATGATGCAAGAATGGTTACCATTGTTCCACTTAACATGTCTATCACCTAGCATTGATGTTGAGTCAAAAGTAAGTATATTTTTGTATCGTATCCACAAAGACTAGTGCGATATTGTAAGCCGTTCAACAATTGTTATCGTTCTAAGTTCGGGTTTATAAATTGTTTGTTTCTTAAACCTAATTGAACTATAATACAATAAATAAGATGGAATTTAAACAGAGAATTAAACTGCTGGGATTAGACTTCATTAACCAAACTTCGCATATGTTCTCTTGATCGATCATATAGATCCTAGTCATCACTCGGTATTCTCACGTATTGCTCGGCAAACCCTATCTATGTCTAAACAAGATTGCGAGTTCGATCGTATCGATTAATCAACGATTCCTCAGCCTATTAACTAATACGATAGCATTAAGATTCAATACCTTAGGTGAACATTAATCCCAAATCCTATGTCTAGAATTTAGTAATCAATGGATGATTATCCTATGTCTAGATTCAAAAAGCATTTCTCAATAACAATTCAAATCTTATATGAGCATAAGAAACAAGGACAACATCAATATCAAATAAAACTAGCATCATATATTGAAAGGATTACAAGGAATACATATTGTGTTTGATCAATTGCATCTAATCTCAACAAGATGAGATTTAGCTACTCATTGTCATGGTAGCCTTGCAAAGATGAGAAAGGATGAATTGATTTGCCATCAAGCTTTGATTTCTCAAGGAATGTTGTTAATCCACCTTCAATCCTTGCCAATTAGTGTTCTCCTATCTTTCTCCCTTTAATTCGCACCCTATTCTAACATCATCTTCTTTTCAGCTTCTGAACCTATTTATAGGTTTACTGATATTTTAGACTTCGCTGAGCGAAGTGACCTTTCTTTACCATTAAGTTTCTGCCACCTCAGCATTTAACCAGTCTAAACCGCCATGCTCGCTTAGCGAGAAGCTACTTCGCTCAGCGAAGTGTTCGCTGAGCGATGTCCTGAAGTTTTTGGGTTTGGAACTCTCTGTCTAACTTCGTCTGGACTTCGCGTTGGGGTTCGCTTAGCGAAGCTTGATGTCCTGTTCTTGCTTGGACTTCGCTCAACCATGCCCTGTTTACCTGATTTTCATGACTTTCTGCCAGATTTCGCCTGGAGCTCGCCTGGACTTCGCTGAGCGACCCTTTGAACATCATTTTCTTTCATTTTTGACCTTTAAGACCAAAGCAATTGCATGTACCTACAAAAATGGTTGGGATTAGGTCTAACAAGCATAAAATGATATTTATCCTTTCTTTCTGAGCTTTTACCTAGATAACTTGCAAAACAAGTAACCAAAGTGCCTAAATTATATGTGCATTTTAACTAATATCTGGCACTTATCAAGCATACCATTGGAATTAACAGAAAACCAAAATTTGAAAATCTCTAGCATACTCTGAATATTGAAGAGAGGCGATTAAGTGACCAAGTTTCATTGTTTAGACACATAAAATTACGATGACGCCATGCCCACCAAGTGCAAGCCGTGAATAAGAAAGTTTGGGAACCCATAGAACTAACCTTGAGCCAATCACTCACATCCATGTCGGAGAAAAAATCTGGATCATTAAAATCAACAAGCTGCCAAATACCTCTAGAGAAAGTGCAATCTCGCACACAATGAAGAAATGTCTCTTCAGCAAGACCGCAACGAGTGCAAACAGCCGAGGGGGAGATATTCCTATGGTTGAGCAGAGAGAGGGTGGGAACAGAGTTGTGGCAAGCCAACCAAAACAAAAACTTAAGCTTTTCCGAAAGCTTTAATTTCCAAATCCAAATCCAAGAGTAATTTTGATTAGAAATAGGTAGCGGGCTAGTGCGGGACAACAACCATGTTTACCCACTTTTAGTAGTGTAGGTTCCATTAAGCACATTTGTTCATGACTGAAGGATAAATTGACTCTATAAAGTTCAATCGAAATTTGCATGTAGCAAATATTATTAAAATAAATTAATATTCTGATACATTTATATGGCCTAAAACAATATTAAAGTAAATTAATATTTTGATACATTTTTATAGCCTAAAACAATTGTAAAATTTGAAGAAAATAAATTTCCAAGTATAATATTGGCCAAATACATCCCTGGGTCCTTTAAGTTTCACGTTTTTACCGGATCAGTCCTTTAAGTTTGTAAAGTTTCAGATTGGTCCTTTAAGTTATCAGAAGTTTACGTCATTACCCTTTCAGTCAACTTCCGTTACAAAAAAGATGATCTGTCTGGTATGTGGGTGATGTGTCCGTTAGAAAATGAAGAAGGCTACATTTTGAGACCATTACTGCCTAGTTTTCAAAGAATGTACATGTGTCATGATGGTTGTAGACAAAGTTTCACCAAATGTAGGCCATTTATTGGACTAGATGGTTGCTTTTTAAAGGGGTATTATGGGGGTATGATACTTGCAGCAGTTGGTAGGGATCCAAATGAGCAGATGATGCCAATTGATATTGCACTTGTTGAATGTGAAACGAGAGATCAGCTTTTTTGTAACGGAAGTTGACTGAAAGGGTAACGGCGTAAACTTTTGATAACTTAAAGGACCAATTTGAAACTTTACAAACTTAAAGGACTGATCCGGTAAAAACGTGAAACTTAAAGGACCCAGGGATGTATTTGGCCTATAATATTGTAACCTCTTTAGATATTTAGTTGCATATGTTAGTTTGTGAGTTCGGCGGGGATGAAAGTAGACTGCTCTAGGAAAGGAAAATTGATAAAATAAATTACCTTATTTGAGAGAACAATTTTATTAAGAATGATAAAAAAAATTATGATTAATAAATTTTTAATTTTTAAGCAGACTTATGAACAATAGGCAGTAACTTGAGTCAAGTAAATGGAAATCAAGTTAAGTGGAAAAAGGTTTTTGATTTTCTTAATTTCTTAAACTTTTTTATCATTACTAATTTTTTTCTTAGCTTTTGATTTTCTTTGTTTTATTGAAGAGTGTCCATGTTCTTGTATATTTTACAAATTTTTCTTCACTTGCTAGAGGTGTCCATATTTAATACTTCACCACGTGTAAAGAGAATTACCTAATTTGGAAGTATCTGGGAAAAAAAAGTACATTAGATTGATGTTTTATTTTTTGACTGGACAGCAGCTATGGCATTGAGTGCTGCCGACATGAATGTCCTAATAGTAAAATAGAAAATGTTTTTTTTTAGAGAAGTAAAATAGAAAATGTTATTTCATGGTTTGTTTGTACGAGTCATTATGTTTTTTTATGTACGTTTATTTATTTATTTATCACTTTACGATTTTTATGAATGAACGTATATTAAAAAAGAAAAATGTTAGTCAAAAACATTTGAATAAGATGGTAAAAGATCTATTTCAATTTAACAAAAGATCTTGAGTTTGAATTTAACTCTGAGAACGTAACAATGTTAAATCTTTTGAGGATGATAAAACACCTTATTTCAAACTAAAGATCTATTTCAGTTTAACTCATTGCTATTTTATCAGACTCAAGATTATTTTTGCAGTTGCTCGTAGAGAATAATCAATTCATATAAAACAAAAAAGAAAAATGTTATATCCATATCAATTTTAATATGTTGGAAAAATTAGGTCTTAAATCAAATAACAGATTTCATAATACATGTTCAATATAATTTAATTATGAATAGCGGAAGCAAATATTGAACATGAATATGATTGGATCTTCGACATGTTTGATTTATCAAGGATATCAACAATAAAGTATTAGGAATACCTGAATGAAGCTTTAATGACAGCCCTCTCATCAACAATGATAAATGGAGAGAAGAAGTGGTGATCTGAAACACACAACATATAGTTAGCGGCGACTGATTTGGTTCTTCCCCAACCGATACATTTATGCCTCTATTTCTAGAAGAGAGAGTTTGTCGTGTACGGTGTATTGGGGATCATAGCCTCTTTTATATTGGATGGTCATTAGGGTTTCCCATTATTCCATTAATGGGTCATCCGGACATCCACCCATATTGAGTCCATATCAATTAATTAATTATCTAAATAGAATGATGGGACATCCGGACATACCACCCATATTGAATGTTATTTATCTTTAGATTTCAACTTTACAATCTGGTCCACCTCATACATTAATGATGGGACCACCGCGGCTGTCGTCACTGACGTATAATGTGTCGGAACCCCGACGACCACCATATCAATGCACTTGATGACATAGATCGATATGGATGAGTGACATGGAAATTTTATGTGATGTGATCTCTAAATCATGTCTATTTCCAACTGGTCCAACTGAAAACTTTAGTGAGATCAAACTGAAGTTTGCAAATTCAATATTTGCACAAAATGATACATAAATGGTTATAACAAAAAATAACCTCATAAACTTTATTTCTGTAGAAAATCATAATATAAAGTCTGTATCGATACCAAAACTAAAGTATAAAACATAAAACAAAAAGAGACTACCACTAATCCAAAACATCCTTAATGACATCAATCATATGAAATACCTTATATGTCATGTCTTTGATCAGTGAGTCGGCTAGCATTAAAGTCCATCTTTATATGTTCTATTCAATTCAACAATAATCTATAAGGTAATGAACTCTATAAAATTTGATGTTGAATAACTTTATGACTGAATTATGTCACTATATATAACTTAAGTGGTGTCTCAATACCTTTAACAATATGCAACCAAGTGACATAAATACTTACAGTCATATTTCTTGAGTTAGAATGTGTATTATCTACTTACATCCAAAAGCCAGAGTCTGACACACAAATGATCTCCAAATTGTCAGATCCCTGATGTGAGCATTGTAACACCCTAAACCCCACATTTTATTTTCTAATAAAATGAAATAAATAATTAAACACGCAAGGGTGTCACACATCTTAATCAATCAAAAAATCCTTCATTTAATATAGAAAACGTCGCAGCGGAATAAATTTCAAAGTATTCAAAGTAATTGTCATATCATGAAATCAACATCAAACCGAATTCAAAATGAATTCTAAAACAAAGTCTTAAATAAAAATAAGCTCCCAATCCCTAGTGTTACTAATCAGAGCATCGACTCGATAAGGACTCCCAAGAGCGATAAAAAGAGAAGGCTCCAACGCCATCCTCCGAGACTCACTGCTACTAATTATCTTCTTCCTGCGAATCTGTACCCGGCGAGAGTACAGTCCAAATTTAAGAGGGTGAGAATATATTCAACACAAGAGAGGTACAAACACACGTATAGATTCAGATAAAACAATCATTAATTACAGTTAGGCATGTATACATTACACTCAGATAATATTCACATTTATAACATATACATTCATCGAATTCAATCACCAGGCACCAATTCAACATCTTATAATAACAAGTAAGCTTCAAAACAAGTAATAACATTAAGTAGACATTAACAAAAGCACTTATCATTCACACATAATCATATAGAAGCACATCATTGAATATCACATCTTTAAATAGTTACACATCTTTAAATGACACATCTTTTAATTACACATCTTCAAATAGACTTGCAGTTATGTATGCAATGTCCCTAACTCGACTCTATATGCATGTGGTACCGGTTTTGGATATCAGAGGTATGTTACTGATTTATCCCCCATCTTTAAATCACATCTTTAAATCGGACTGACCATGAATGCATGAACACCAAGCAATGACTCAACAATGCACATCTTTATATGACTCAACATTTACACATCTTTAAATAACACATCTTTAAATAACACATCTTCAAATAGCACATCTTTATATAACACATCTTTAAATCACACATCTTTATATAACACATCATTAAATCACACATCTTCAAATAACACGTCTTTACATATCATCTTCAAATATCACATCTTTATATCAACACATCTTCAAATATTTTATCATTTATACATCATTAAATAACACATCAAAACAAACCAATTCAGAATATTTTTGAATCATCAATAGTGTAATTTTTTGTAACAAACTATGATTCATCATTAATAGATAACTCTTTAGATTCACGTGATGGGTGCATAGCAATCAAAACAAATTATTTAAAGTCAAAACAAATTATTGAATTGCAAAATAGGTAGCATGATTGCTAACTCTTAGCACATACATATTAGAATTCTTTCTATGAAAAATAGATTCAATTGATTCACTACACACATAGCATATATCCCGAAAGATTTCCCTTTTGAATTTTAAATTCAAAATACCCACTGTTATCAAAATTAGAAACGATTGTTAAAGGCTAAAGGCTAAAACATGACTCAATTATTCTAAAAGACAGTCGCATATAGCATGTATATAAAATAAAAGGAGCATTGACGCGATGAACATTCATGAACAGTACGAACACCAATTGCAAATACAAGGTACAAACATGATAAAATTTGAATACAAGGTACATTCATGACCATTCACACTTAATCATATAGGAGCACATCATTGAATATTTCATCTTTAAATAGTCACACATCTTTTAATTACACATCTTCAAATAACACATCTTTATATAACACATCTTTATATCACACATCTTCAAATAACACATCTTTATATAATCACACATTTAAATCACACATCTTTATATAACACGTCTTTAAATCACACGTCTTCAAATAACACATCTTTATATGACACATCGTTGAATAATACATCAATTACACACCATCAAATAATTCATGTCACAACCGATTTACATATACCAAATGATTCCTTAAATAAAATGAATGACAATTCTATAATCAAATATTCATATAATTGTTAACTGCCGAAATATCATAAGATTTATTTTGACTAAATAATATTAAGACTATATCAAATCTTTAGCGAATCGTATTATTCAAACATGAATCAATAGCAAAATAATTCTAAACTAATATGTCATGCAATCCCATTGATAATCATTAATTTAAAAATAATCTAAGGTAATTGTGACACTAATTCGGCAAAACCGTTTTGCCTCTCGAATAGGAATAAGCTGAATCCATTTTATAATTAGGCTTTCTTTTACCTTGATAGTATATACACAAAATTCTCATGTTCCAAGAGATAGCAGTGTTATGTTTAGGAATGAAAACCATGTGTCGAATGGATTGATAAAGAACCAGTAACAAATTGGAACATGGTAACTCTAAGGAATTCAAGTACTTTTATCAATAAAATATATTATAATTTTTCAACCATTAAAATAGCATCGATGCCCTTTCACAACCCATATCATATATGTAATTCAAAAGGATGTTATATATACGATAAAGAGATTCTAAAATATTGTTTCAAAGGATGCTTTTAATAATAACAGAGCAAATGTTTTTGGATCATATTCAAAACATCATGTCGAACGTGTTATCAAAACATCAAATATACACTGAATTTCAAGATCTTTACACACTTTAACATATAAAACTCAAAACACAACATAACCACAATTGAACTACGAGTTTAGCACATCAACTTTATGAATTCTGAAATAAGAACATACCCAAAATCACAACAACAACATGGAGCACGAATTTAACATGAATTTATCGAAAGATCATGAAAACAAAGAATAAAAACACAAACCCTTCACTACCCATATGTTCATACAACCCTTATGGTGAATAGAGACTCCCCTTTACCTTAATTCAGCGGAATAAGCAACTTCTACGGCTATGTTTCTTTCTAAGCTTCTCTCCTTGCCTCTTCTCTTCACAACCCTAGTTTCCTTGCCTCCTCTCAATTCTGATCTTTGTGATTTGTAACCTAATTCTCTTGTGACTTCCTTCTATTTATAATCTTTTAATTGGGCTAGGTTCTTCTCATAACTTTTACACCAGTTTATTCTCCACTATTTACACTTCCTTCTTTCCTATTTAATTAAAATACTACTTATTTACTTACTTAAACCTCCTTTTCGCTAATACACCTTTATTCTCTCATGTTCACTAAAAATATCCTTTTCTCCTTAATTTCTCATAATTTCTTATTTTTCCACCACTAACTAACTAATCCATTTTCTCAATACCCGCAATCCAACAATTTATATTGAAAACACCAAACAAACAATTCCTAATAGTACTAATATTACTAATATTATATAACACTAATACTAATAAATTAATATTAAAAATCGGGGTGTTACAAGCATAAGCTCTCTTGTTCTCTTTAAAAAATCATTATGGTTGTGTTTTCAACAATTCAAACTTTGAATTGCTCAAATATCTGCCAAACAATCTTATTATATACGCTATTTCCAAATGCGTATAATAAAATCGTACATAAAAATCCTATAGGCAAAGTGTAGGAAAATACATAAATTTCTGAATTCATAAATTTCCTAATGGGCAATATTTGAGACTGAAAAGTCTCTCTCGGTGATTGAGGTCATCCAAAAATTTATTAACTTTAATGTCAATTTATTTTCAACTTTACTGATATAACTCTTTTGTGATATCCGAATAATACCTTGAGAAGAATCTCTAAGTATTGAAATGCCTAATACAAAAGAGGTGTCCCCAGGATCTTTACACTAACTTTTGTTAGAGATTTCCTTGGTTTCACATTACTAACATATATCATAGTTGACTAAATAAAATAAAATTGACACATTAAAATAGGAATATAAATTTACTCCCACTGAGCTTACTAAATCCACAACTCTACTTAATACTATCTCAAAACCAAATGAGACAATTACTTTATGAGAATTTGTGGTAACACTAAAGAGACAAATTTCTTAACTTATAAGTGGATTTCACGACTTTGCAAACCATCTACTTTGTATCAATTGACACAAAAGTTTTATTCCGTTGCACCATATTATATCATTAATGTCACCATTAAGAAACACTATATTGAAAATCCATCTTATGCAGCTCCAAAATTATAATAAGCAAACTAGAATCATGATTGTCTTAATAGAGTCTTTCAAATAAAATAAATAGAATTTCTCTTTTCAGTCAATTCTTTATGATACTAGAAGCCCTAGTTCTTGAGGGTGTTGAGTTTGATCTATATGAATTAATTTCATAACTTGATTGAGAGGAAGAACAATAATGTCCTTATGAGGTTCCAAACATACGATACTAATAGTAACAATATGAATTAGTTTAGAACAAATTCTTCCTCATTCAATTTTATTCTATTTCCATATCTCTCCCCCAAACTCAATATCCTCAAGAAAACTTAACAATTTATGTCTCAAACATTTCCTTAAGTTGTGGGACGAAAACTTATAGTTTTCAAACCCTTAAACAATTATAGAATGTCACAAGTCATAACTGAATTGACTCTAATAACTAAACTTAAAAGACACATTGAATCATCATTTGAAAATAAAACTCAAAATATCTTGATTTAGTCAAAGAGAAATTAAAACAAAAATTAATTCAAATAATGATTCACCAAATTGTCTTTTAAATACAAAAATAAGCTAGTAACGGCAATCTAAAATTAGTTTAAAAATGAATAAAACAATCTTTATCGACTTTGTCCATTCTAAATTGATATATATTTCAACATCATTGGACATAAGTCAGTCAAGATTACCTTTCTTTATTTGCCTTTATCTTTTGAGGTATTTTCCTAATGAGCACTATTTTATTTTCTCTTGCTTCAGCTTTTCTTTATTTGCACACTTTATGAATTGATCCTTTAAAGGATCATTTCTAACTTTAACAGTTATAAACTTAATTGTGCAAAGAGAATACTAAATGCTGAATTTTCGAACAAGTCATATGATAGTCGAAATTACTGAATTTTCGAACAAGTCATCTGATAGTCAAAATTATAATGTCTCAGCAAGATTAAATATTTACATAATGTGCTCAATATTTTCTTTGCCTAATAATCTTAATGAAATATCACTCTCCAATGAGAAATTGTTTTTCTCTATATTGTTTTAAAAGCATCTTAGTTTAAGCAAAGAAAATATGAAAAAAATTGTCAACTTAAATAACACTGATAAAATTTCTGATCTTTTAACTTATGATCACATAAGACCTATAAGATTTGGTGGATACTCACTTGTCAAACTTGATTCTCACATTAGATACTGAATTTGCAAGAGAATGCGAGTTTCACCACCCTTGTATAAGGTCTAGATCCAAGAACAATGTTAATATTATTCTTTAATTCCTAAAAGTTAAAACTTTTAAGAGTTAAAAATTTAACTCAAATTAACAGATACATAAACTGTATTAGCTTAAAGAGAACAAGAGAAGCAAAAGCACTCACCAAAATACCTAGTGCACCATTAATATCAAGTCTTTAAACAATAATATCAATTGCTAGTGGTATTTTACAGCAATGATCAAACAATGACAATTTACTTTGACAAAGAATAAATTCTTATAATTGTCATATGTTTACCATTATATTCGTGTGAATGTAAACTCTTAAATGTATAAATAAGTTTACACTCACACAACATTATCACACATGTCAATAAAATATTATAGAAACGTGCATCTTTATTTGTAAATAAAAGACCTTATCAAGATACCAAGCGCACCATTAATTCTCAATCTTCGGATTGTAAAAATTAACTGCAAGCGATACTCTCAACGCAATGATCAAACATTGGTGATAAGTCCTGTCAAATAATAGTCACCTTCTGGCATCCTATTATCCACATGGAAAAATACTTTATAACCACCACATATTTACACCACAGATATGTAACTATCCGACCAAGTTGTGTCTTCCTTGGGGCCGACGACAACTCGCATAAATAATTACACACTACATCTTTTGCAACTTCAGTTGAGTCGAATCTTCGCAACAGAGGTTACTTGGGCAACATTATTGTTTTAACCGACTCAACCGCAATTACTAGATAATTTTAATATATATTAAATGGGGTGATAAATCATGTCAAATAATAGTCACCTAAGGGTATCCTATTATTTACATGGAAAATTACTTTATAATCACCACACATTTACTATCACATGCATGTAATTATCCGGCCAAGTTGTGCCTTCCTTGGGGCCGACGACAACTCGCATGAATAATTGCATACTACGTCTTTTGTAAGTTTAGTTGAATTAAATCTACGCAACAGAGGTTACTTTGGCAACATGTTGTTTCAACCAAAACAATCGTAATTACTATACTTTTCATAGTAAATTAAATGGGAATGGTCTTAAATTTACAAGGCACTACTAACATAATGTAGGCCGAATTAGTCCATTATGTCGCTAAGTAACCATAAGGCCACTCAGCAACCCTTAAGTGTGAAGACAAGTTCACAAGAATTTGAAAGAAGATGCAAGTCAAAAATCACACCAATGTGTGTATAACAATACATTTACAGATATCGCATAAAAAACAACAATAGAAATAGCATGAAATATGTCCAAAATGCATGATTGGAGGAAAAGAAAAATAATGTTATTGTAGAATCTTAATCACAATAAAATCAAACATCACAATCATACTATAAACCAAATATTCAATTTTGAATCTGAAGAAAATTGAATCTTATATGCAAAAAATATTCATGCTACAATTGATTCACATATATAAACTGAATGATTCTTTAAACAAAATAAAACATAACTCTAGCATAAATGTTTTCCTAAATAAAGGAAACAAACTTTATATGTCTATAAATAAACAAACAAAATTAGAATTATTATTTTCCAAACTTTAAAGAATCGAATTCTTACTTTCTATACCAAAACTTTCTTCATAATATTTTGAGATTCATTATTAAAAGGCAACATATATATCACAAATATATTTTAATCTTTATTTGCCTACTTCTCAAAATAAATTTTAAGTACACAGACACAGTATATGAGAATCAAAAACTAATTTCTAATAAAAAAACGAAATTAGTTGCCACCCAAATGTATAAAAAAAAAAACTGGTATAAATATATATTTCCAAATATGAACCTTATTACCACAAACATAATAATTATTACGAGAATCATAACCCTTATAAAACTATGTTTATCCTCATATTATAATTCTCAAATAACAATAGTAATTATCAATGTGATATCAAAATATAGTTAGTGAAATATATATTATACTTAATTAACTTCTTTCGAAATAAATCATAAAGGCAAATTTAACTCAAAAACTAAAAATCAAGAGTGTCCAAGTTTTACTAAAGCAAGACACTAAAGATGCACAGAATCGGCTTCAAAATCTTTTGCCGCAAAATTATCTGAAAGAATTGCAAATCAATTCCCTTTGAAATTGGAATACAAAATAATGATTCATGTTTAAACCCCAATAAAATTAGCAGTAGAAAATTAGTAATGATATACAATGAAAGGGAACAATCCCAATCCAGTAGAGATTTGTTTCAAAGTCAAGCCAAAAAACAAAATAGAGACAAATCAAGGTATAATTTTAAACTGAATCCTAAATAAAAGGAGAAGTGCAATCTTTTGAAAGAAAAAAAAATCTTTGACACCGATTTACAGTAAAAAAATAAACTTGCAGGTATCGTTAATTGGAATTCAATTCACATGAATGGAGTCACATGGATCAGGCAATTCGCAAATTGAATAGGCATCGATGGAAAAAAAAAAAACAAAAAAGGGGAAACATGTATATGCATCGATAGACATATACAACATATAGCCACCGATGACAATACTTATCTAAATTGGAATCGATGAACAAATATAATAAAGTAAATTCATCGAAGAATATATGTAACATAAAATCCCAATAGATCAAACATGAAGACCGCTCTGATACCACTTGTTGGAAAAATTAGGTCTTAAATCAAATAACAGATTTCATAATACATGTTCAATATAATTTAATTATGAATAGCGGAAGCAAATATTGAACATGAATATGATTGGATCTTCGACATGTTTGATTTATCAAGGATATCAACAATAAGGTATTAGGAATACCTGAATGAAGCTTTGATGGCAGCCCTCTCATCAACAATGATAAATGAAGAAAGAAGTGGTGATCTGAAACACACAACATATAGTTAGCGGCGGCTGATTTGGTTCTTCCTCAACCAATACCTTTATGCCTCTATTTCTAGAAGAGAGAGTTTGTCGTGTACGGTGTATTGGGGACCATAGCCTCTTTTATATTGGATGGCTATTAGGGTTTCCCATTATTCCGTTAATAGGTCATCCGGACATCCACCCATATTGAGTCCATATCAATTAATTAATTATCGAAATAGAAATCTAATTAGCCTTATTACTTAAATTGATCACTAATCAATTAAGGCTCTAAATTGATAAATAGCTAATATAATTATTATTACGATATTTGCCCATATAATGATATCGGAATATAATTAAATAATAAAATATTCCAACATAATATCCAACACCTTATTTCTACATTCAACCTTTGCTAAATGGTGTATTTTCATATGATGTTGAAATACCATGTCAAATTTTTTACGTTCAAATAAACTCATTCGTTGGTAAAAGCCTCAAGGTATTTGAGTTTTAACATTTTTTTCAAATGAATTTGTGGATTGCAAATTCGCATGAGTAAGCAGTGCTACAGTTTTTCAAATAACCAAATCATCCACCGAATTGTCAAAAACATCTGTTAGAGTTGGAATAATATCAACGTGATAATTTTGTTATAAAAATAATGATTTCGGTATTGCCTAAAAAATGATTTCAGTATAAAATGAGTGGCCATTTTAAAAAAAAAAGTATAAAATGAGTGGACATTTAATCATAAAAGTGTTTTTCTTTCATTGAGAACGTTTTTCCTAATAATCAAAATTTTGCAATTCTTCATAACATAAATTAATGCAGTCTTCAGTGAATCAAATTCAAGGTATGTATGTAACTATGTATAGTATCCTAAGTTTCATGTGGCATTGAGTTTTAAGATGCGAGATGGACTATATCAAATTTTCAATCCTGACCTAGCCGTTTTGGTAATATCATTGTTTATTAAAAGAAGTTTTGGTAAATAACAATATCCTATGTTTCATGTGGCAGAGTTTTATATAGGACAAAACTTAGGTACAATTCTTTAGGTGCTTTTCGTATGGTTCTTAACTAAAAATGCAAATTTTTTGGATATAACAAACTTTGAAAAAATTATGGATTTAAGGAAATCATGGTGAATTTAGTTAAGAACCATACGAAAAGCACGTAAGGAATTGTACCTAAGTTTTTTCCTTTTATATATTCTCCATTGTTATTAATTTTTTTAGTAATGTGACTCATACTATGGTACATAAAAATTTGGACCATGTCAATTTTTAATTGATGCGCATTTGATACGATGGTTGCACTTTGCTATTACTTCTGTTTCTTTTTAATTGTCACTTTTGAACAAATTTTTGTTTTTAATTAAATGTCACTTTCAAAATTTAATACAACAATAAATGTTGTTTTGCCTATATTATTCATAGTTATTTATTGCAGAGAGTGAAACATATGAAATGGGATATTAAATAATTAAGGCTATTATAAAAAAAAAGAACTTTAACTCACACCTTCAATCATGTGAAATTTTTAACTCACACTTGCTACACAACAATGTCCCATTAAGCGTGAGTCCATACCATTCATTTGATTATGCCCCCCTCACTCGAAAGCTTTCTTTCTTTTCACATACACTTGCACTTTTATTATCGGTGCATCAACGAGACATGCCACCTGACTACTATTATCAAGAAGACTTCGATACAAGGATTCAATCAAACCCATCACGAGCCATCAACTCTAATACCACTGTTGTGACTTTTGGAGGAGCCTACATCAAGGTGAATCAACACATTAAACTAAAAACAACTACACAAGTGTGGTTGGACACCACATCCTCGTCAAAAATCTTAAGACATCGGATTTATGTGTCATCTCATTTATATGTCGTTCAACCATCACTTTTTCAAACATTGTTGAACTTTTAATCCACAATTGCTACACATCATTCCATGTAAAGCCTACATCCCAAAAAAAAACCATACTTGATTTCAAGAATTAGACATATCACCTTAAAGTTAATGGAATTAGACACATCATTTCATTGTAGTAGGTTTTTGGTGGTCCATCTTCGATCTATGCTCCTAGGTTTATTTCTTGGCACCCCCCTCCAGATAATGTGATTGAAGTTAATGTTGATGGTAGTTCTATTGGTAACCCTGGAAGAGTAGACTTTGGCGGCCTTATAAGAAATTCAGTTGGGGGTTGGATCATTAGTTTTGCAGAAAGTTGTGGTCATACTACAAATATTAATGCTGAGTTTCGTGCTATTTTCTATGGATTGCAACTTACTTGAGACCATGGACTTAGAGACATCATTTGCGAGTCAGACTCTCAAACAACTTTGACTTTTATCAAGGACGGAGTCCCACATACTCACCCTTATGCTCCTCTAATTGATACCATTTGTTCCTTTATGACGAGGGATTGAAATGTTGTGTCTGCTTATACTTTGCATGGAGGAAACTCTTGCGCTGATTGACTTGCTAAA
Source organism: Medicago ruthenica (assembly GCA_018208015.1). Classification (NCBI taxonomy): domain Eukaryota; kingdom Viridiplantae; phylum Streptophyta; class Magnoliopsida; order Fabales; family Fabaceae; genus Medicago; species Medicago ruthenica. Next base: position 60,801,012 of record CM031373.1, read on the forward strand.
TGGGTGCATCGCTTTCTCACGAGATCAAGATCATTCCAACTTGTCCGTCTCCCCTCTCGAGCTACTGTTTAGCTGATGATATGGGAACTTTGTTTCCCCGCCTTTAGTTTTTTTTCCTTCTCTTCTTGTCGCTCTTTTAGTTTTCCTATTGATAAAAAAAAAGACATATCACCTTAATATTGTTTTTTTAATAGAAATCACCTTAATACTTAAAAACTATAAGTTTCATAAATCTATCAAATGGTTGGATTCAAATGATTACTGAGTTTTCCTTTTTTTTTAAACCAAATTAATACTTTTCATCTCTCTTTTTATTTTTATGGACCAGTTTGGACATTCAAATCAAAATTATGCCATTATTTGTTATCTTTGGTTTAATAGCAGAGTGAAAATTTTGTATGCTCGTTTAATCATGTATTGTTTAATTTCTAAAACATCTTAACAAAATATTATACGGCGAGACGTGGTTTGATGACAATGGAAAAAAATGATATGTCAATCCATGTACATTAAACTCTTAATATTGTTGATAGGTCGAAGATCATTACGACAAAGATATTCAAGAGTTTGTTTGAATTGACTTATTTGAGTTTATCTATTAGTTTAAACACTTGTACGAGTAATATTGTTTAAGAGATCTTATAAAAAGATATTTTGACATGTCTATTATTTGTTTTCATCTTATATGAAAATATTTTAATTTAATTTTATAATATGTTATAGAAATAGTCTAAGTACTTATAAGATACTCCCCCATCCCAAAATATAATAAAAAATTGGTCAAAGAGACCTGATGTATTTGGATCAAAAATGGACCAAATACATTAGTTTTAATTGACCAATTTTTGCTTATATTTTGGGACGAAGGAAGTAAGTATTTAATTAAATACTTTATCCAAATAAGTTGTATATCAAAATGGACCCATGCAAATTATCAAAACCTAGAAAATAAGGCACATACAATAATCATATACATAAAAAAAAAAATAGTATACTCAAAAAATTACATGCATACTCTAAAATTTTCCTCTATGCAATATCATGTTCTAAATTCGTCGAATAATCAATGTTCTCGAACCCAACTCTCTCAACATAAGTCTCTGCCAATCACTCATCCATTCATCCCTCATCCGATTATACAATCTAGTCTTCACTATCTTCATAGTATAAAAGGATGGTTCAACAATTGTTGTCTCAACACGATAAATCACTACTTACTTCAATAACAGATAAATTAATGGATAAACAATAAGCCTATGAAATTCAATACTACTATGCATATCAATGATATAAAGTTGATTATCAAACACCACCAAACTAGCTGGATAAAATTAACTTGGATACAATCTTACAAATCCAACCAACTTTCCTATGATTATCATACTTTGGCGACTCATCATGATCACTAAAAGGAAATATTGGTTCAATAGATAATGTATGAAATCAATTGAAATCATCAACCTCCTTAGATAAAGTAAATAACTTGTTTTGATTCCTTATATACCATAACTTTAATACGTTGATTTTAATTCATCAAATCTTGACATTTATTTCAAACAACATTTTGAGCACCATTAGGACCTCCAACATGTGATGAAAGGTTGGCTTTCTTATTCCAATTTATGAATCCCTCTATTACCAATGTATCACCACCACAATGCTTTCCAAATCAAGTCTAGAAAGATAACAACATAAATAAAATACAACATCTTTTTCTATACTATATTACTACCATTTGTCAAATTCATTAAACCAAGGGCGTCAAAATCTTCCCATTGATCCCCAATTTTTCCTTGGAAAAAATTGTGTTGAGTAGGTTAACATGATCCTTTTGTAATTATGTTATGTCACATGTAGTGTGGAGGTCGAGCACTGCATTGGTTCACACGAGAGAGAAAAGAGACAACATTGCACTCGTTAGCATTACGGGGGGGGGGGGGGGGGGGGATGAGCTTGGTGTGATGATTACAGCTGCGAGTTGGCGGTGGCACCCGAGAGGTTCTCGCCGGTGAACAACAATGTAGTGTTTAAATGGATTTTTGAGTTGAGAGAGTTTAAGGTCGGAGAGAAATGTGTAGTGTGAAAATGAATAACCAAAAGTGGTTTGAGTGTTTTGGGATACATGTGTAACAAAAAATTAGGGTGTACAACGTACAAAAAAATATAAGGTTATATGTGCAAATTTTAAAAGTTTAAGGTGTGCAAATGCACATCCTCAATTGTACGTAGGCCGACACATTCGTATGGAATGCTAAAGAAGAAAAAGAACAAAAACAAGTGACTTATAGACAAAGAAATTATTAAGTGGCTTTTCTGTTTTTTGGACTAAATTGTCTCTTTTTAATTATTGTCATGGGTCGCCTCTTTGTAAAAATTATTGTGAGGACTAAATTGTCTACTTCATGATATTGATTTACCTAGATTTTGATTGGGAGTTTGGAGGGGAGGAGAAGAAAGAGTTGTGGGAGGTGGGAAATGGATAAATCATTCACATTTTTTTGAAATATTATATCTTTGGATAATGATAAATTAATGTTTGTAATTAATATATTTTTAATTTTAAAAATATTATAACATATAAATTGAATTCGAAGAATTAATATAAAACCTTCAAAGCCCTCCAAGACCCTCCTCCAATACAATTTTTGAGTTCCTCCAAATAAGGAAGATTTTGTATTATGAAGAAAATGAATCCTTCAAAACCCTCTCATCTCAAAGTTAACTACTTCATCAACCTGTCCATTCCTTTTTTTCTTCTTCAAAGTCCTCCAAACTCACAAACAAAAACAAAACCCTAGAGACTAAGTTTTCAAGTTTATTTTAGAATTAAAACTTTTATTGTTTTCCATCAGCAAATTAAGGGAATTTTATTCTATGCGGTCACCTCTCTCTATCTCTCTCCAACTTGGATTTTTCTTAAATTTTTTATTCAAAATAAATCAAGGGCCATAAAATAGAGAAAAAACATCTAATGGCTCATGGTTGATGTGACTGCAATGACTGCATCAAACAGTGATTGCAGTCAATCATGGTCATAAATTGAGCTACATATACTTTCAAGATTAAAATGAGTTTTCATTCAACGTCTAAAAAAAAGTCTTCATTCGATTAGGTATAACGACAAAAAAAAAATTGTTGTTGCTGTACACAACTTAGGTGGCGTTTACAATGGGAAAACATAAAGCTTTTCCACCATGGAAAAGCCTTTTCCAATGGTTAGATGCTTGAGGAACACAATTTTTATGGTGGACTGTCTACACCAAATTTTTTTCCTTTTTCTTTTACACTCTTATATTTTTGTTTAGATCTGGAATACACGATTTTTATCATAGACTGCCTACACCATATTTTTTTCTTTTCTCTTTTACACTCTTATATTTTTGTTTAGATCTGGAATTTTTTTCTTTTCTTGATTTGGAAACAATTGGTCGGATTATCTCGCTCGCGCGCGCCCTTATTTATTTTTTATTTTTAAGCAAAAGAGGTTGTAGCCAAGAAGCTAGCAACCAAGTATATAGAAAAGAGAGAAAGTAGGTACAAAATGGAGGGAGGGGACCAAACCAAAACTCCCTCAAGAAGAAGAAAACCTATAACTAGGTAAACCAATTTTGTTCCTAACAAAAGATTCCCTTGCAAACAATGGTATATTAGTCCAAAAAACATAAGAAGACAGAGAAAGACCAAAGTTTGCAAGGGAATCAGCCACTTGGTTTCCTTCTCTAAATATATGAGTGACTATACAATTCATACTAGAAAGATGAAACTGAACATTGTTCCACCTGTTTCGTAAAGGCCAAGGAACAAGGTGTATATTCTTGAAAGCCTGCACAACTAACATTGAGTCTGTCTCTAACCAAAGATTAAGCCAGTGATTCTCTGAAGCAACCTCAATAGCTCTCATAGCACCACATAATTCTGCTTGATAGGAAGTGAGAAAACCTAGGAACTCAGCAAAGCAGCCTAAGCAATTACCATCATGATTTCTAAAGACACCTCCACAAGATGAGGTTCCAGGGTTACCAATTGAAGCTCCATCTGTATTACACTTTATCCACTGAATCATTGGAGGATCCCATAAGACTTCTATAATAGATGGAGCTTTGGGATGATGGATGTTAATATTGAACACTTTGAGAATAGAGAAATCTCTAATGGAATTATTTGAAGCCTTTAAAGTGTGATTCCCAGTAAGAGATGTATTAGCAATGATGGTATTAATAGCTGACCTCCAAGGGATAATTCTATCACTAAATCTAGCTTCATTTCTTAGAAACCAGATAGTGTTAATTAGGTTTAACAAAGCAGCAATAATGACAATTTTGCATTGGGGGGACCAAGACCTTTCACAGAAATTCCACACATCCTCCAATGATCCAATATGCAAAGGAATGTTCAAAGATGTAGTAAGCCAAGACCAAAGTTTAGTGGCGAGGGGGCAAGAGAAAAAGAGATGAAGAGAAGATTCACCTGTTTTAAAACAAAGACTACAAACAGAGGCAAGCTGGCAACCTCTATTCATAAGATTGTCATCAGTAGGAAGCTTATCATGCAAAAGTCTCCAAACCATTAAGGACTTTGATGGAGGAATATCGATGTTCCAGATAATCTTTGCCCAACGGGTTTCTTCAGTGTTGTTCAGTTTGAAATCATAAGCTTGCTTGAGCTCCAAGATACCAGAATCAGAGTGTCTCCAAATCAGAAGATCCTCTTTTGGCACCAGTGGAATGATTGCTTGATTAAGGAGCTGCCTAAGAGAGGGGAACATATGAGACAGTGGTTCAGGAATGTTCCACTGACCATTAAAAATGTAGTCACTGACCAAAGAGGATAATTTAGTACTAATTGGTGCTGGAATATTGAGAACTTGAGACAGAGGGGCACCACACCAGCTAAATTTAGTACTAATTTAGAAGTTGAATTTTTTTACGATTTTTTGCAGGCATGTTTAGGACATAAAAACAACATCGCCCACAAAAAACGAGAATTTTCCGACAAGGGACGGATTAAATATGAACTTTTTACGCGCCAAAAACTCAAGAACGCGAAGCAACAAAACATGCACCTAGAAAACGAATTTTGAGCTGGTTTTTTGCAGATCCTCTATATGTATTTTTATAGAGGTGTCTGCAAAAAACCAGCTCAAAATTCGTTTTCTAGGTGCATGTTTTGTTGTTTCGCGTTCTTGAGTTTTTGGCGCATAAAAAATTCATATTTAATTCGTCCCTTGTCGGAAAATTCTCGTTTTTTGTGGGCGATGTTGTTTTTATGTCCTAAACATGCCTGCAAAAAATTGTGAAAAAATTCAACTTCTAAGTCACTCTTATAATACGGGCGCGCACGCGGATGCGCGCGAGCGAGAAAATCCGACCAATTGTTTCCAGATCAAGAAAAGAAAAAAATTCCAGATCTAAACAAAAATATAAGAGTGTAAAAGAGAAAGGAAAAAAATTTGGTGTAGATTGTTTTGTTGTTTCGCGTTCTTGAGTTTTTGGCGCGTAAAAAATTCATATTTAATTTGTCCCTTGTCGGAAAATTCTCGTTTTTTGTGGGCGATGTTTTTATGTCCTAAACATGCCTGCAAAAAATCGTGAAAAAATTCAACTTCTAAGTCACTCTTATAATACGGGCGCGCGCACGCGGATGCGCGCGAGCGAGAAAATCCGACCAATTGTTTCCAGATCAAGAAAAGAAAAAAATTCCAGATCTAAACAAAAATATAAGAGTGTAAAAGAGAAAGGAAAAAAATTTGGTGTAGATTGTTTTGTTGTTTCGCGTTCTTGAGTTTTTGGCGCGTAAAAAATTCATATTTAATTTGTCCCTTGTCGGAAAATTCTCGTTTTTTGTGGGCGATGTTTTTATGTCCTAAACATGCCTGCAAAAAATCGTGAAAAAATTCAACTTCTAAGTCACTCTTATAATACGGGCGCGCGCACGCGGATGCGCGCGAGCGAGAAAATCCGACCAATTGTTTCCAGATCAAGAAAAGAAAAAAATTCCAGATCTAAACAAAAATATAAGAGTGTAAAAGAGAAAAGAAAAAAATATGGTGTAGGCAGTCTATGATAAAAATCGTGTATTCCAGATCTAAACAAAAATATAAGAGTGTAAAAGAGAAAGAAAAAAAATTTGGTGTAGACAGTCCACCATAAAAATTGTGTTCCTCAAGCATCTATTCATTGGAAAAGGATTTTCCATGATGGGAAAGCTTTATGCTTTCCCATTGTAAACGCCACCCACAACTTAATACTCCCTCCGTTCCTTTTTAATTGTCACTTTTGCAAAAAAAATTTGTTTCTAATTAACTGTCACTTTCAAAGTTCAATGTAATATTAAATGTTGTTTTTCCTATATTGCCCTTAGTAATTTATTGCGGAAAGAGAAATATATGGAATATGATATTAAATAATTAAGGCTATTATTGGAAAAACATAAATTGTTGTATCAAAAGTAGTAAAATACATTTATTGTCTTGGTTTGTGTAAAAAGTCAAAAAGTGACAATTAAAAAGGAACAGAGGGAGTATAATTTAGCATAGTTGACCTTATAATTAATTAATACTGTGGGCTTCAAATGGTAGACTGGTAGTATTTACCCTCCCTAAAATGAAGAATAAAACAAACAATAGTGGCATAGTAGTACCACCTATTAACAGAAAATGTACATAACTCGAGTATTTAAGGCTGCCACATTCATACAAAACCGTAAATTAAAGAAACCTTCTATTCTTGCGTGCCATACAAAACAAGTTACGCAAATCCAAACGTTGCTTAGTGAAAAGAGGTAGTTGGGGATATAGCATCTGAGTGGTGGGCAAGGGCTTGTTTGTTCATCTTTGGTAAAAATTCCTTTTCCTAAATCAGATATGAAAAAAACTCTAATGATGCATGTGGGAATCAATGAAAAATAACTAAAAGCAACTAGGGTAGTTTTCTCAATTGCTTAAAATACCTATAGTGGAGGGGTAGCTAGTGACCCTTAATTTGTACAAACGTTCCATTGCATTAATGTGATATTATCAAAATTGATTCGCTACAATCACATGGTTGCGAATTTGAGATTTTGGACCATTAGAATTTGATTAGACAATTTGTACAAAAAAACAAGAGAATTTGATTAGACAATTTCTATTTGAATAAATCATCACTATATATTCAATACAAAATATGAATTTTGCCAATTTAGTCTCTAAAATCTTGACAAGGACTAAATTGACATTTTTATATACTTACAGAATATTTTTATATTTATATAGTTTATTGACTAAATTGAAAGGACAATGATTCTTTATACACTAAATACATAATTTATTCATTTATATTTTAACCCTATTTTTAATCTATTTAGTAAATTTAAATATTAGTAACTTGATGTTAATGAGACAATTGAGATCATATGGTCGAGGGCCACACCGACCAATTTCGAGATCTAAAACAAATTTTATAGAACTTATACTAATTATAATAAAATGCATTACAAAGTTTAATTATATTAAAATGGACTATATTGCTTTCTCAAAAAAGAAAAGGAAAAAACTCAAAGAAGTATAGATTTTAATGTGAGAGCAGAGAATATAATTTAAATTTTTCTTAAAGAAGATAAGTGTATTTCTTTAATATATTTAACATAGAAGGAGGAGTGTATATTTTAATATAAGAATGGAGATTAATGAATTTTTTTTTATGTTGGTTTTTCTTATGTGTGTGTGTCTTATATATATATATATATATATATATATATATATATATATAGGTTTGCTAACTTACTTCCATCTAAAAACATGAAGGAGTAGGTTAGCAAGCATACTCCCACTTGCTTTTTACCAAAAGCTCTAATCTTTCTATTTAATAACTACTTAAATATGAGCGTACTGGTGTAATTTCCATGTCTCCTAACAATTAATGTCTTCTTTCTTTCATTAAAAAAACAATGTTTTCTACAAACAAACAAAAAAACTGTTTCTAAAAGCAAATTACATTAATGTTAATTTTCTCATACCGTATGTTAATTCTCTCTTCTCCCTTTTGTAGTGTTGCGTCCATGTTCTCAGAAATAATAAAAAAGACAATACTGGGAAGAAGACAGAAAAAATTATAAAAGAAAAACATTCGAAATTGTTTTTTTATTCATTTGGATATATCTCTTTTTTTATTTTATACATATTTACCTCTGAAATCAATTACAACGATATATTGTACACCTCCTAAAAAATATATACTGTACATGTTTTTATAATTGCAAATTTCCTATAAAGTCAAATACTGTGTTTATCAACGACGCTAACAAGTACCAACGTTAAAAAAAACAATGTTTTCACTAAAATAAAACTATTACAAAATGTAAATTACACAATGCCCATTCACTAAAAGAGTGTTTATTAAAGACACAAAGGAGTTTTTAGTAAAAAGTAAGTGGGAGTAGACTTGCTAACTTCATCCTTCATGTTTTTAGGTGAGAGTAAGTTAGCAACCTTATATATATAACCAGCAGCAAGTTGTGTCACTAACTCTTTTTAGATGACAAAATCAATCTTCTTAAAAGTCTTACCGATAGACCTAAGAGACACAATGATGACACTTCATCATGTGATATTTATAGGTATGTAATTGAGTCTTTTGTTGTTATTTGAAGATTTTCTAGAGGTTTTAGAGTGAGATAATAATGATTTGGAAAATTTTGTAATATTTTAATTTGAGTCGTTGTACTTCGCTTTCTTCCCTAACCAGACAACATGATAGGTGTTTTGAGTTTTTTTTTCTTCGTATAAATCATGGAATTAGGCCAACCAAGACATCTCATGCAAGTAATCGAAGTTAGATGATCAAATACAATGAATATTTGAAGATTAAAATAACTTGGAGGAATTTTGTCCCACGTCCCAAACTCATCTCGATGATGATAAGCCCGTGAAGAATGAAGAAAACATTGGAAATTGCCTTTAACCCATGCGCCTTGCTTACAGACTCTGTGCGCCCTGCACACGCTGAAGCTTACAAAGCAGGATTTGCTCTCTGTTTCATGCGCTTCGCACACTTTGTTCAGGAAAAAACAACTTATTCAGTTTTTACGTATGCATGCTTTTCTTTTCCTTTGATCATGTATTGAGTTACCATAAGTAACTAAACACTTTATATGAACCTCTATTGATTTGTTGGATATTTTGCCCATGACAATTTCTTTTATCAATATTATTTGAATTATGTTTATTCAATATTTCTCGCACTTGATGTTTTTCATTTCCATTGATCTTTTTTCATTTCCATTATAGCCTTTCGAATCGGAACCGAGATCTATTAGTTACTAAGGCAGTTTGGCAAGAGATAAAAAATTCATCTTGTATGACTTTATTTAATGTACCTTAACGCTTGTGAGAATATAAGTCTGCTACTAATCTTAGGGAGCAATCTGTCGTAACTAGAATATTTCTAATTTAGTTGGGCATCTTAAGCATAAACCTAAAATAGTAATTTAACTAGGAACATGTTCTATCCAATAAGAAAATATAGGGGATTCAAAGAATTCTAATCGCCTTCATCAATTTTGTTTCACCATTACTTTTATTTTCTTGCAAAACAACAACTCTTGTAAATTCCCCCACTTACAGTTTTTAATTAGGTTTAGTTTAATTTTCGAGTCGAAAACAATATATGTGAAGACGATAACATTAATACTTTATTACTTTGAACGATTTGTTGCATTAACCGAATTATCATCACACAATATATGCATGATCTTTTGAACTCTTTGTAAAAGATAGTGTGTGTAATTTAAACGAAGGATAGTGTAGCTTACTTTAATTATATTGATAGTAGAGAGTTTGGGTCCGAAAATGTATGCATATAGGATTGGATTAACATCCTTATGTGAACCAATAAATTGAGCGAAAGTAAACACTTTGAACGGATGGATCTGGCTGTCAATCTTTTTCTCCTCATCATGATTTTCACCTAGAAAGTCTATTTAAATATATTTCATTTTCTATTTAAATATATTTCATTTTCCTCTTAATGCTCGTCTTAGATGGATACAACTTGGTGGTCCTAAGAATTGAAAATGATACATAGGATAGGAGTACTTGTTTAGACTCAGCAGGAAAATTTAAGAGAGAAAATAACAGGATATATAGAGTATTGGAAGAAATCCAATTCCAACCTGGAATGCTAACTCAAAAGAGTAGGGATGACAACCGACACATTAATGTGATTTACATGTTTAAATCGGTTAGAATTATCTTGTTAATTTGCATCCGTATAAATTTAGACGATATAGAATATAAATTGCCCGACTTAAAAAACACTTTGTAAACATTTTTAAACTCAATTCCTTAAGATTCTTTAAACTGAAGTCTTTAAGATTTTGGGTTAAGATATGATGTTCAATTCTCTTGTGTAGTTGCTCTTGGCTCAATAGGGATGATCCTCTTAGACTCCCCTCATGACCGAACAGGACCCAACAATGGTATCAGAGTTGATAGTTCGAAGAAGGGTTACCGACTCATTGTATCGAAAGTCTTCCTGACAATGGTGGTCAGACAGCATGTCCCGTTATTGCCTCTGACAACGGCGATGCAAATACAAGTGTAAGTGGGATGAAAAAGCTTCTGCTTGAGGGGGAGCATGCTCGTATGAATGGATATAATCACACTTGAGAGGGAGATTGTTGTGGCAAGTGTGAGTTAGAAGTCTCACATTGTTTGAAAAAGAAGTCTTACATTGCTTAGAAAAGTGGAGATTGAACACTTTATAAATAAGAGAACGTGTAAATCCAATGCATTAAGATGTGGTATTCAACTTGCTTGTGTGCTAGCCTTTGGCCAATGTAAATGATTTCCCAAGCTCCTCTCATGACCCTCTATCTTCTTTGTGCTATTTTCATCTCCAATTGTATTCATTCTCAACCGTCCTGCTTCTACTGTTTTTTTTTATTTATTTTATTTCAAGTTTTCTTCTCTTCCCACGTCTTCTTGTTGCAATCTGGTTTCACGCTTCCTTTCCAACCAATCCAATATCTCATCGGGTCTCTACGGGTCGGGAGGTATATCATCCCTGTCCTAGAACCACCCCTTGTAAAACGTTCTCCTCTGTCCCATCCCCTACGAGATCTCACTTAGGAATGTCAATTGACATCTCTAAATTGTTACAATTGTTTATTTTACGTGGATTAAAAAAATTGTAAATAAGACAAAGAAAATAATAATTTTACCAAATTGACCTTATTAAATAGTAAATATAAAAGTAAAAATATTGATTTCAGAATGAATACACTTGGAAAAAGTTAATTATATTAAAAATTGAAACTGACATTTATTTTCACAATTTTTGTTGCAAATGTGACAATTGATATGAAATCGATAATTTTTTGTGTCAAAGAACTTAGCGGTAAAAGTCACGGCCATTAAGTACAAAAAAAAAATATTGTTGATTCAAGTTTGTGTTCGAACATATTAAATGTTTATACAACCTTTTATTTATTTTAGCTGCAATTTTAGGGATGATAAAGTAATTTTTTTTATTGAAGTAGTATACTAGTACGTATCAAATCAGGAGAAGGGAGATGTGGCTGGTTTGATATACACTTTGTCTTCCTCCAACAAATTAACTGAATACCTATATACAAATGACACAGTGGGGAGCAGAGAGATGATTAAAGATCAAGATAATTGTGCAAACATGTCCACTATCATCTACATTACACATCTCATGGTTTCCTAAGAAGATACGTAAATTTCCATCATTTTCACTCCATTCAACTAGCATATATATATATTTGATATGATCTATGGGTCCATTTGTGTATGTGGGACTTATTTTGCCTCTATGCTTGAGAACGCGTGGGAAACTATAGTTGCAAAAGGGAATGGACTCATTACGGGTCAATGAATTAGGACTTGTTAAGAAACAAGTAAAAGGGTTTGCAATTATTATACAAGAAGAAAGGACTCAATGATCAAATTTTAATTGTATGCCTTAGGTTAGGGTCCTATGATATGATATAACCAATTGCCATGTTTGACTAACTACCATTGATGGTGAGAGGTGATCAAGGTAGGGCTTTCATTTTAATTTTTTTTTTGTAACTTTTCTTTTCGGTTCAATAGGTTGGCCACACTCACCACTTCAAGATTCCCTCCCACAATGGTTACCTTTTGGTCCTTTTTTCCTTCTCCTACCAATGTTTTTTTTCTTAAACGGTTAATATTAATATAATTAGTAATTGTTGCTGGGAAAATTTGACTTTCGGTTGATTTGATTTAGTTGCCTCGTGTTTGGGTTCTCTCAAAAGGAAAAAAATTGTCGTATTTTTCAACAAAAAGAACTATCTATACATCAGCTCTTTAATAAAGTGAAACTTCTATATTTCTGGTGGTTGAAAGCTAAATACAAAAACTTAGCTTTTGATCTGCATCGGTGGTGGCTAGATCATCTTCGGAGTTTGAGTCAAGTTTCCTAGCAAGTGATGTGTTTTGCTTCCTTGCTAGTGTTTTTGTTATTTTTTCTTGTTGGTGTCTGGTTTGTATTTCAGCTTGTAAATATTCTTTAGTCATATCTTGCACTACTTGTGCAAGTTGGAATCTCCTTTTGTTAATATATTTTGTTGAGTCTTTTGTGTTGGCTGTATGTTTTGGCAAAACCAATGTATTGAATAAGAAGCATCTCCATATTTGAAACATTTCTTCAGATGCAAGTTTTGTGTTTTGAAGCCATTCAGAAGCAGAAAATGTCATCAGAAGCTGAATGCACTGTAGCAGTTCAGAAGCTGATTTCAGGTTCTGAAGCCAGCGTTGACTTTTGTTGACCACATCAGAAGCTGGGTTTTCAGATTAGTTTTTGCGCGTATCTTGGGAGATTTAGCAAGGAATTATCTTTGTATAAGTGCTTCTAGAATGCTGAATTATTTGGAGAAGATTTTATTGAAGATTTGGTTCAAAGATATGAAATTCGTATTTTCTGTTTTAAATCTTTCAAAGATACAAAACAGTTTTATTTGTTACTTGATTGGACCAATCTTATTTCAGTAACAAATCAATTCAGAAGATTAGTTTGTTATTTATGTTGCAAGACTGAAGACTATATAAGGAGGAGTGTTGCTGCTATTCAACTTACGAATTGAAGAGTATTATTCAGAGAAATAGAGTCTTAGTTGTTTTTAAGCTTTTGCTTTGTTTTTGTACGCCACTCATATGTTTTGAGTTGGTTTAGGATTGTTATTGAGTTGTAACTTCATTTTAAGCCTGTAGGTACGAATGAAGGTCTGTCATTGAAATTAAGTTTAAAACAGGGGATTGTTAAGGGTTGTTCAAGTAGCTGGGTTTAGTTGCTTGAATAGGAAGTTAGAGGATTCTAATACTCAGAGTTGGGTAGAAGTCTGACTAGGAGGAGTTTAATTGCTAAGGCTGGGAACTGGGAGTCAGTGTCTTGAGTCTTTGGGTTAAATCCTATAGTGGATTTCCTTCCTGGATTGGTATCCCCCAGAGTAGGAGGTGTTTACTCCGAACTGGGTTAACAAATTTCTGTGCCTTTTTACTTTCCTGCACTGTTAATTTGTTGCCTGTGTGTGTTCTTGTTTGTGCTCTGTTTTGCAAACTAGTGTGTCCTGCGTGCTGTTCAGAACCTGTTAGGTTCAGAACCTGATTACTCTGTTAGTTTCTGTTCATTGCCTGGCCAGAATTTCAATTGGCATCAGAGCAGGCACCCTGCCTGTAATTTGGGTGAGATCTAGAGGAGTTTATTTCTGGCAAGCATGGATAGAGAAGGAGGCTATGTCAATAGACCACCCCTACTAGATGGCACAAACTATGAGTATTGGAAGTCAAGGATGTGTGCTTTTCTAAAGTCTATTGACAGCAGGACTTGGAAAGCTGTGATAAAAGGCTGGGATCATCCTGTGTATACAGACAAAGATGGTAATAAGACTGAAATTTTGAAGCCTGAGGAGGAATGGACCAAAGCTGAAGATGATCTGTCACTGGGAAATTCAAAAGCTTTGAATGCTATCTTTAATGGTGTTGATCAGAACATGTTCAGACTTATCAAACAGTGTACTGTTGCTAAGGAGGCCTGGGAAATTTTGAAGACAACTCATGAAGGAACCTCTAAAGTGAAGATGTCCAGATTGCAGCTGCTGACCACCAAATTTGAGAACCTGAAGATGAAGGAGGATGAATCAATTCAGGATTTTTACATGAATGTGCTGGACATGGCAAATTCTTTTGATTCACTTGGGGAGAAGATGTCTGATGAGAAGTTGGTGAGAAAAATCCTCAGGTCCCTACCCAGAAGATTTGACATGAAGGTCACTGCAATTGAGGAGGCTCATGATATTTCTGCCATGAAGCTTGAAGAACTGATTGGGTCTTTGCTCAACTTTGAAACTGCCTTTTGTAAACAGACTGAGAAGAAAGGAAAAGGTGTAGCTTTTAGTGTGAATTCTGAAGCTGATGATCAACAAGAGTCTGAAGAAGATGACTTATCAGAAGCTCTTGTGTTGCTGGGAAAACAATTCAACAAGATTCTGAAGAATGTTAACAGAAAAGCCAAAGCCAAAGGTCAGAACTTCAGATTCAATAACAAAAAGCAACAAACTGATGAGAAGAAGACCAAGTCTGAGGAGAAAAGTAACCAAGCCAAAGGTGTGCAGTGCTATGAATGTGAAGGTTATGGACATATCAAAACTGAGTGTCCTACTTTTCTTAAGAAGCAGAAGAAAAGCCTAGCTGTGTCATGGTCTGATGATGGTTCTGAAGAAGATAATGATAGTGAATCTGGTATGTGTGATACTGGTCTGGTTGTGAGGTCAGGAGCTATCTTGAAGAAGGAACCTGCTTTAGAGTCTGAGACTTTTTCAGAGTCTGACTCAGAGTCTGAAGGTTCATCTGTGTCTGAAGCTGTTAAAACTTCATATGATGAACTAGCTGACAACTACAGGAAGCTGTATACCAGAAGTGCTGAGGTTTGCAAACAAGTGCTGGATCAGAAGGAGACTATTTTTCAACTGGAGGCTGAAAAGGGAGAACTTCTTGTGCAGAATTCAAATTTGAAAGAAGAAGTGAACCAGTTAAATTCCCAACTTGAACATATGAAAAAGCAGGTTAGAATGATGAATACTGCTACTAATGTGTTGGATGAAATCTTGGGTGCTCAGCAACAAGGAAAAACTGGATTAGGCTTTGATGATCAGACTCAGAACTCCAAACAGAAGATTCTTGTTAAAGAGTTTGTTCCTGCCACTAAAACTGATAATCCTGTGATTGGAGCATCTCAGATGAGACCTCAGAAACAATCCCAGATGCAAGCTCAGAAGAGACCTCAGATGCAAGGTCAGAAGTATGTTCAGATGCAAGGTCAGAAGCATGGTCAGATGCTACCTCAGAAGCTGTCCCAAAATTTTTTCAGAAACAGAAGGAGGAACAGTCATCCATGGATTTGTCATCATTGTGGAAAGAAAGGGCATATCAAACCATTCTGCTTCAAACTTTATGGCTATCCTGAGCATTTTCAGTATAGAAGTGTGCAACCAGCTGCCCCCAGACACAATGTTCAGAAGGTGTGGAAGCCCAAAGTTCGGAATGTAGGCCTTATAGCTCACACTTCTTTGAGAGCAACTTCAAAAGAAGACTGGTATTTTGATAGTGGGTGTTCAAGGCACATGACTGGTGTAAAGAAGCTACTTAGCAATATCAGACAATATTCCAGAAGCTATGTGACATTTGGAGATGGAGCAAAAGGAGAGATCCTGGGTATTGGTGACTTAAACTGTGAAGGCTTACCTAGACTGAATGATGTGCTATTAGTGAAGGGTTTAACCTCTAATCTGATCAGCATTAGCCAACTTTGTGATCAAGACTTAAAGGTTAATTTCAACAAGCAAGAGTGCATTGTTACTAATCAGAAAGATAAGATTCAGATGAGGGGCTGCAGATCCAAAGATAACTGCTATTTATGGGTTTCTGAAGAAGAAAGAAGTCTGACTTCTTGTCTTATGAGCTCAGAAGAAGAAGTCAAACTCTGGCACCAGAAGTTGGGACATCTGCATCTGAAAGGCATGAAGAAAATCCTAAGTACTGAAGCTATCAGAGGTGTGCCTAATCTGAAGATCAATGAGGACAATGTTTGTGGTGATTGTCAAATTGGGAAACAAACAAGAAAGTCTCATCCCAGATTAGTTCACCAGGTAACTACTAAAGTACTAGAACTTGTTCATATGGATTTAATGGGGCCTATGCAAGTAGAAAGTATTGGAGGGAAGAGGTATGCTTTTGTAATGGTAGATGACTACTCAAGATTCACATGGATCAATTTTGTTAGAGAAAAGTCTGATACTTTTGAAGTATTTAAAGACTTGTGCATTCAATTACAAAGAGAAAAAGACTGTGGTATTGTCAGAATCAGAAGTGACCATGGCAAAGAATTTGAGAACAAGAGTTTTTCAGAATTTTGTGCTTCTGAAGGTATAAAGCATGAGTTTTCTGCACCTATCACACCTCAGCAAAACGGTGTAGTTGAGAGGAAGAATAGGACATTAGCAGAATGTGCAAGGGTTATGCTGCATGCTAAGAAGTTGCCATATATGTTCTGGGCTGAAGCAATGAACACTGCTTGTTATATTCATAACAGAGTTACTTTGAAAAAGGGCACTACATCAACTCTGTATGAATTGTGGAAAGGGAGAAAGCCAACTGTGAAATATTTCCATGTTTTTGGGAGCAGATGCTACATTTTGGCTGACAGAGAGAATAGAAGAAAACTGGATCCTAAGTCTGATGAGGGCATATTCCTGGGTTATTCAGTAAACAGCAGAGCTTACAGGGTGTTCAATTCCAGAACCAAGGTTGTGATGGAGTCCATAAATGTGGTTATTGATGATCTGTCTGCTGAGAATGAAAAGAATGAGCCTGAAGTTGTTCCAGAATCTGAAGCCTCAGAAGAACAAACTTCAGAAGCAGAAAAGCATTCAGAGGCTGAAGAAGCAGAAAATCAACCAGATCAAGTTCCAAATGGTAAAGGGCCATCTATTAGAATTCAGAAGGATCATCCTAAGGAGCTTATCATTGGGAGTTTGGATCAAGGGGTCAGAACTAGGAGATCAGAACCAGCTGCTACTGATTCATGTTTTGTGTCTAAGTTTGAACCCAAAAATGTGAAAGAAGCCCTGACTGATGAATTTTGGATTGAAGCAATGCAAGATGAGTTGAATCAATTCAAAAGGAGTGAAGTGTGGGATCTTGTTCCAAGACCAGAAGGGCTGAATGTGATTGGCACTAAGTGGATATTCAAGAATAAAACAGATGAAAGTGGTACTGTAGTCAGAAACAAGGCAAGGTTGGTTGCTCAGGGTTATAGTCAAGTTGAGGGACTTGATTTTGATGAGACATTTGCACCTGTGGCCAGACTAGAGTCCATAAGACTACTGTTAGGTGTATCCTGCATTCTCAAGTTCAAATTATTCCAGATGGATGTGAAGAGTGCATTTCTGAATGGTTATCTGCAAGAAGAAGTGTATGTTGAACAGCCTAAAGGTTTTGTGGATCCTAAGTTTCCAGATCATGTGTACAAGTTGAAGAAGGCCTTATATGGATTAAAGCAAGCACCAAGAGCATGGTATGACAGGCTGACTCAATTCCTTGTGGCTCAAGGTTACAGAAAAGGAGGTTCTGATAAGACCCTGTTTGTGAAAGATGAAAATGGGAGTCTGATGATTGCTCAGGTTTATGTGGATGATATAGTGTTTGGAGGAATGTCTCAGAAGATGGTCAAACTGTTTGTTCAGCAGATGCAGTCAGAATTTGAAATGAGCTTAGTTGGTGAACTAACTTACTTTCTTGGTTTACAAGTCAAGCAAATGGAAGATACAATCTTCATCTCTCAGAGTAAATATGCCAAGAACATTGTGAAAAAGTTTGGATTGGAATCTGCTGCTCACAAGAGGACACCAGCTGCTACTCATCTGAAGCTAACCAAAGATGAACATGGAGTATCAGTTGATCAAAGTCAATACAGAAGCATGATTGGGAGCCTATTGTACTTGACTGCAAGCAGACCAGACATTACTTTTGCTGTAGGAGTATGTGCTAGATATCAAGCTGATCCTAAGATGAGTCATCTGACACAAGTTAAAAGGATCCTGAAATATGTGAACAGCACAAGTGACTATGGAATCATGTACTCACATAGTTCAAGTTCTGAACTGATGGGGTTTTGTGATGCTGACTGGGCTGGAAGTGCTGATGACAGAAAGAGTACCTCAGGAGGTTGTTTCTTCTTAGGAAATAACTTGATTTCATGGTTCAGCAAGAAACAGAACTGTGTGTCATTGTCAACTGCTGAGGCTGAGTATATTGCTGCTGGAAGTAGTTGCTCACAATTGGTGTGGATGAAACAAATGCTTGAGGAATACAACATTGAACAAGGAACCATGACCTTATTTTGTGACAATTTGAGTGCCATCAACATCTCTAAGAATCCAATTCAGCACAGCAGAACCAAACACATAGACATCAGACATCATTTTATCAGAAACCTTGTGGAGGACAAGATTGTTCAGCTGGAACATGTAGCTACTGAAGAACAAGTTGCTGACATTTTCACAAAGGCCTTGGATGCTAAGCAGTTTGAAAACTTAAGGAGGATGTTAGGTGTGTGTCTACATGAAGACTTATAGCAATTAATGCAAACTGGATGTGAGGAAGATAGAGTACCTGCCAGTTGTGCCTATGCTAAGTGTGATCCTATGTCTGAATCTGATAGCTTTTCCAGGATCTGTGTTACTTGTTTTGATTTTATTCCCTATATGAAGACTATGTTTTGTCAGAATTTTGTGGCTAAAAAGGGGGAGAAAATCTTATGTAATGTGTTGGCTCTGGTACCAAAAAGTCTTATGCAAAGTGTTGCTGCTCAGAAGTTCAAATTTCAGATGTTCAGTTTTCAGTGTGGTTCAGAAGTTGTTTGTGAAGCTCAGAGTTCAGAACCAATATAACAAGAGCTGTCAAGATGTTATTGAGGGGGAGTATGTGTCTCAGGGGGAGTACAAGTTTGTTATATTCCTGAAGTGTAGTGGTCCTGAAGAAGAGTGATCCTGAAGAAGATTTGTGCTCAGCTCCTGAAGTGTGCTCTGATACCTTTTGGTAGTAAGGGGGAGTTTGTTTGTGAAGCTTCAGGGGGAGTACTATGTTGTTCAGGAGTTGATCAGTAGCTCTGATACCTTGGAGTAGCTCTGATACCTTGTTTGTGATGATCAGGAGTTGATCAGTAGGTTATGTGTGCTTCAGTAGCTGATATGAACTGAAGCTGGTTTGTGTTTCTCATGATAGTCATAAATGAATCCGCTGCTATTTACTATGTTATGATTGATCATTGTGGAGTTCTTCATTGCTGAGTTGTTTATAAGGGAGATTGAAGAACTCGGATGGTTTTAGCCAAAAATTTGCCAAAGGGGGAGATTGTTGAGTCTTTTGTGTTGGCTGTATGTTTTGGCAAAACCAATGTATTGAATAAGAAGCATCTCCATATTTGAAACATTTCTTCAGATGCAAGTTTTGTGTTTTGAAGCCATTCAGAAGCAGAAAATGTCATCAGAAGCTGAATGCACTGTAGCAGTTCAGAAGCTGATTTCAGGTTCTGAAGCCAGCGTTGACTTTTGTTGACCACATCAGAAGCTGGGTTTTCAGATTAGTTTTTGCGCGTATCTTGGGAGATTTAGCAAGGAATTATCTTTGTATAAGTGCTTCTAGAATGCTGAATTATTTGGAGAAGATTTTATTGAAGATTTGGTTCAAAGATATGAAATTCGTATTTTCTGTTTTAAATCTTTCAAAGATACAAAACAGTTTTATTTGTTACTTGATTGGACCAATCTTATTTCAGTAACAAATCAATTCAGAAGATTAGTTTGTTATTTATGTTGCAAGACTGAAGACTATATAAGGAGGAGTGTTGCTGCTATTCAACTTACGAATTGAAGAGTATTATTCAGAGAAATAGAGTCTTAGTTGTTTTTAAGCTTTTGCTTTGTTTTTGTACGCCACTCATATGTTTTGAGTTGGTTTAGGATTGTTATTGAGTTGTAACTTCATTTTAAGCCTGTAGGTACGAATGAAGGTCTGTCATTGAAATTAAGTTTAAAACAGGGGATTGTTAAGGGTTGTTCAAGTAGCTGGGTTTAGTTGCTTGAATAGGAAGTTAGAGGATTCTAATACTCAGAGTTGGGTAGAAGTCTGACTAGGAGGAGTTTAATTGCTAAGGCTGGGAACTGGGAGTCAGTGTCTTGAGTCTTTGGGTTAAATCCTATAGTGGATTTCCTTCCTGGATTGGTATCCCCCAGAGTAGGAGGTGTTTACTCCGAACTGGGTTAACAAATTTCTGTGCCTTTTTACTTTCCTGCACTGTTAATTTGCTGCCTGTGTGTGTTCTTGTTTGTGCTCTGTTTTGCAAACTAGTGTGTCCTGCGTGCTGTTCAGAACCTGTTAGGTTCAGAACCTGATTACTCTGTTAGTTTCTGTTCATTGCCTGGCCAGAATTTCATATTTCATTTTGGGTGGCGTTTACAATGGGAAAGCAGAAAGCTTTCCCACCATGGGAAAGCCTTTTCCAATGGTTAGATGGTTGAGGAACATAATTTTTATGTTGGACTGTCTACACCAAATTTTTTTCCTTTCTCTTTTACACTCTTATATTTTTGTTTAGATCTGGAATACACGATTTTTATCATAGACTGCCTACACCATATTTTTTTCTTTTATCTTTTACACTCTTATATTTTTGTTTAGATCTGGAGTTTTTTTCTTTTCTTGATCTGAAAACAATTGGTCGGATTTTCTCGCTCGCGCGCATCCGCGTGCGCGCGCGCCCGTATTATAAGAGTGACTTAGAAGTTGAATTTTTTCAAGATTTTTTGCATGTATGTTTAGGACATAAAAACAACATCGCCCACAAAAAACGAGAATTTTCCGACAAGGGACAGATTAAATATGAATTTTTTACGCGCCAAAAACTCAAGAACGCGAAACAACAAAACAGTCTACACCAAATTTTTTTCCTTTCTCTTTTACACTCTTATATTTTTGTTTAGATCTGGAATTTTTTTCTTTTCTTGATCTGGAAACAATTGGTCGGATTTTCTCGCTCGCGCGCGCGCCCGTATTATAAGAGTGACTTAGAAGTTGAATTTTTTCACGATTTTTTGCAGACATGTTTAGGACATAAAAACAACATCGCCCACAAAAAACGAGAATTTTCCGACAAGGGACGGATTAAATATGAATTTTTTACGCGCCAAAAACTCAAGAACGCGAAACAACAAAACATGCACCTAGAAAACGAATTTTGAGCTGGTTTTTTGCAGACACCTCTATAAAAATACATATAGAGGATATGCAAAAAACC
The DNA here is from genome assembly GCA_018208015.1 of Medicago ruthenica. Lineage (NCBI taxonomy): Eukaryota > Viridiplantae > Streptophyta > Magnoliopsida > Fabales > Fabaceae > Medicago > Medicago ruthenica. The sequence continues at coordinate 60,822,386 of CM031373.1, forward strand.
AGCTCAAAATTCGTTTTCTAGGTGCATGTTTTGTTGTTTCGCGTTCTTGAGTTTTTGGTGCATAAAAAATTCATATTTAATCTGTCCCTTGTCGGAAAATTCTCGTTTTTTGTGGGCGATGTTGTTTTTATGTCCTAAACATGCCTGCAAAAAATCGTAAAAAAAATCAACTTCTAAGTCACTCTTAAAATAAGGGCGCGCGCGAGCGAGAAAATCCGACCAATTGTTTCCAGATCAAGAAAAGAAAAAAATTCCAGATCTAAACAAAAATATAAGAGTGTAAAAGAGAAAAGAAAAAAATATGGTGTAGGCAGTCTATGATAAAAATCGTGTATTTCAGATCTAAACAAAAATATAAGATTGTAAAAGAGAAAGGAAAAAAATTTGGTGTAGACAGTCCACCATAAAAATTGTGTTCTTCAACCATCTAACCATTGGAAAAGGCTTTCCCATGATGGGAAAGCTTTCTGCTTTCCCATTGTAAACGCCACCTTGACGTGCTTGAAAAAATTATTAACAATTGTTAACATTATGCCATGAGTTGTGTGGACCGAACCCTCAATATTTTAAACACTTCAGTCCTTAACCTGACTGTCTACCCACCAAACCAACCTAATCTCCCTTCTCCTCCCAATACCTTTATACAGATATTATGGAAAAGCTTAAAACCATCAGATAATCATTTTTGGGAATAGAAAGAATGCTAGTGCTCCTAGTAGGCTCTAAAAATAGGGCAACTTAGGGAGGACTTTTTATTTGGGGAGGCCGGGGTATTGCAACTGTCCTTGTTCATGATTGTGATTTTGATATGTGATTTTACCTTCTTAATTCAACTTTGTTTATATCATATTAATAATAATAATAACTATTTGAAGTTTATACTAGTATACCTCAATACCACATGTTGACAAAACTGAATGGTGAGGCTACACGAGGCTTGTGCCTTGTGGAGGTGCCGAAGATAATTAGCATCTAGCAGTGTCAACTTTGATGGATGACACTCTTTTTTTTATCTTGATAGAGTAGGACCCCGAGGATTCTGGTCAATCAAACTTTCGCTATATAATACCATACTGGCCCTTTAAGAGGACAAGTGCTTTCTGTGATATAGTATAATCCTAAATCTAGTTTGTTAGTTTAGTCCCATCAAAATTGTGTCATTTTTCTTAGGACTTGATTTCCACTTAAAATTTGACAGATTAGCAACCAGCTGCTCCAACGCAGTGATAAAAAGTGGGTCATAAGTGGGATAATTAAGACTGCTACCACCATATAATGCATGTACACATGTAGATGTATAGGTCAAGTATTAAAAGGGATATTGATGGTTTTTTAGCTAAAGGTATTTTGGTCCAGTGTTTATGTTTCCTTAGCCGACAGTACCAGGCAGGGACCAATGAAAAAGACTTGAATTTTCAGCCGAAAATTCTTCATTTTTAAATAAAAAAGTGGTGCCCTGCAATTTTTTATATTTGAAGGGCTGATTTCCAGAATATGACAAATTAAAATCTGAATTCCGACGAAGATGTGTTTACATTTAGTGTTTCATCATTGTTTGAATAAAATCATCTCCCAAAACAACACTACCAAAAACAAATGATTTTTCTATTATGTGCAAACTTACATAGTATAAGAAGTAAAAAATAGTAAGTTTATTTTAGAATGTGTGCATTTTATATTAAATATATAATTTTGTAATAAATAATTGTTGTTTTGAATTAAAAATATATATAATTTTTAGTTGTCTTGACTTGTACAATATTGCATAGGATAGACAAACTCAAAAAGAATTGGCTTAATTGCAATTTGATCCCATATTTTTCACCATTTTACGGATTTAGTTACTCTATTTTCAATATGAAAATTTTGGTCCTCCATCATATTTTTGAACTAAATATTAATGATGCGATATATTTTAATTGATGTGGTATATAATCTGAAGATGTGAAAAGATCAATATCGATGAAATTCTAAGAAAATTTTCTTAAAAACTTAATTCAAAACAAGTCATATCATCTTATTTTAGACCAAATATTTAATGAGAGGACAAAAGTGTCAAATTTTAAAATAAAGGATCAATTTTGCAAAATAATAAAAATAGATGGATCTGTAATTAAACCAAAAGGAATAAAACAAAATCTTTTTTCGCTCATCAGCTCCTCTGAGTTGGTTGATCAGCTAGGTTGGTTTGGCAATGAGTATGAACAAACCAACTCCATTTATTTAACGGATCTACAACTTGCTTAGAAGGTTTTGGCACTTTAATGTGCTATAGCTTTGAACCCTATACAAATTCGTGGCCCACACTAATGGAATTTAAGTCTTTATTGCACTTTTTTACAGCATCGTTGCCTTTAATTGTAAAGGCGGCGGCGGCGGCGGCGGTTGTATAGTCAACAACTCACAAGTCACAGGCTTAGAGTATTTTTTTGAAAGAAGTCAAGGCTTATTATAGGTGCAGGCTTGCAGCCACATGTAGTTATGCAGTTACAAATATGCAGGCTTATTCTTAGAGTTATAACTGAACTGAAAAGTGGCTGCAAGTGTCACATAGCTGTCACTCTTTAGGTATTTATTTAAAATGGAAGAAAATGACAATAGGAAAAGTCAGAAAAACCAAGTTCCTCTAAGCTTTAAGAAAACATTTATTAATTTCATTTTTTTTAATGTGTTCATTTTAACTTGTTAATAAAAATTTGTGAGACTCTTGAAATGAATTATTACAATTGAAAGAATATGAAACACTAGCTAAGGATGATGTAGCTCTAAAAAATAACGAAAGCAGTTCTTTTAAGTATTTTCATTGTTTCTAAAAATGAATACAATCTTTCACTTCAAGAGTCTTGTTATCTATTTGTTAGTAAGTATAATTACACAAATTTAAAAAAATGAAAATAGAAAATATTTTCACAAACTAAACAGTGATTAATCTTTTGGAGTGGAATGGATTTATTTCACAAGAACTTGAAATGTTACACCCTAGTGGTATTTACATCAAAAGGCAAACTCCATAAACTCTTGCATCTGATTGTGTCCGATCAGCTTCCCTAAGTTCTTTATTAAGCTCCTAATTCTTTATATTCAGAAAAAGAATTGACAGTTGGTTAATATATGAAACTATCTTTACCTATCCAGTATTACCAGGCAATTTGGACAAAAGGAATTATCCAAACAATATATCTCATCAACATATTAAATTGCACAAATCATTAATCCTTGCTCGAGAGATGTTGGTGTAATGAAAGACCTTGAAGTTGCCATTTCCCAAACATGTCATCGTCAAGTGAGCATTACTCACCATTGTCTGCAGTTGTAGTACACATATACCCAGCATAAGCATGTGTTTGTCAAATTGACACGATTTTACATGATTTTATATAATTGATTCGATTAAAATGACTTTGAGTTGAATTGAGTTTTGTTGGAATGTTTTTACTATAAAAGTAAGTTTGATTTAAAACTTAACATAGCCTATTCAACCTAATGTAAACTGTAATTTTTACTACTTCTAATTTGACCGATATACAGAGTCAAAATCAATTTTGAATAAAACGTCTGAATATGGAGACATTTTATGAAATTTATGTTTAGAATAATGTGAGCTTCCTGACTAGTATGGATACAGATCATTATTATCAGTGTTTACAAATAACAGCAGTAACAGCTACTTAATTGCCAACAAGAAACAGTGTGGAAAGTATATAGCTAGAAGCCAAAGCAGGTTTACAAACAGATAAGAAAAAGTTCCAGTGACACATATCAGTTAGTATGCTGACATTCCTATTTGGTTTAATTTATTCTATTTCTTTTTCAATTTAATTGATCACCTTGCAGTTAATATTAACAAGCCAACAATTGACCTCTTCAGATTTAAAATTTGGCAAATAAATCAAATTTTATCATGGAGTTCCATTTATTATTGTGCATTTAAAGTTGTAAAAGAGAACTCGCTCAAGTGATGTAAATTTTGTTAGGTATTTAAAACTTGAGAAATGCCAAAAGTTAGCTGTATACCTCACAAAAGGTTTCTCTGTCTTTGCAGTACCAGCTTGTGAAAGGGATACAGTCAACATATGGACACCATGTGCAATAACTGTTGATGTTGATTCCATAAAGAACTGCAAGAAGACAACCAGCCAATCTGCATATATAGAAAGAACCTTCTCATTTAATGATTTGATGCATGCCGGAAAGCAAAATAGACAGAAGACAGATAACCCCTCAAATTAAATAGAATAAAACAAGAGAATGTTAAAAAAAAAAAAAAACATACAGCAGAGTGAAGAGGATAAGAGAAACAATCCTAGAAACTGGTCTGTCTAGCTTTTGCTTGAGCTTCAATTTGATGTAACTTTTGAGATCGTAATCAATTTGATCTCCTTTACTTGGAGCTACTTGTTGGAACTGAGGGGCGAATAGAAGAACAGTTCCAAGGAGGAATCCTGATATAAAACCACCAATGCTTGAAAAATTGTCTACATAAGGCAGAAAACCAATGAGGAAGTTGCACACAAAGACAAAGATGAATGATGCTACTTCTGAAATCTGCATTCAACCAAATAAAAAATTGATCAAAAATCAATCATGCAGAACAATGAGAAACAGCTATGAGGTGAAAAACTAAGAAGCACCTTTTTGGTATGATATTTCCAGTTCCAAACAAGTTCTGAAAGCAATGTTCCTAGTAATCCAAATAGAGCACCAGAAGAACCAACAGCAGGGATGTTTTGAAGAAAAAGAGAAGCCATTAAGGCACCCACAAAAGCAGATAGTATATAGATTATACCAATCCTTACTGCAAATTAAAAACAAAAATTTTAACAAGAAGAAACCATTTCAACATACAATTTTTTTTCAATTTGCATCTATAAAGCAGAGAACAGTGGACACGACTCTAATACACTGACACCAATAAAATTTTGAGAAAATAAATTATTCGAATGTACCCACATGTGTCAATCTCGTATCGGACACCAAACATGCCTTCAATACGCAGTGTCAGTGCTACATAGCTTTGCATCATTTCAATCAATTGGACTTATGTAGCACCGACCGATTAAATGTGTATTCGGTGTCTGACACACCAACACCAACATGACATTGACACATATGGACGCATTCAATCACTTGCACTTCGGTATCTATGTGTTGTGTCTGGTGTTTGTGTCGGTGAGGAAAAGGTAGAAACAAAACCTAAATGAATAAAAAAAGAAATTTACATGGCCCAAACTCCTGCTCTAGGCGAATTCCAACATAGATGACACTGCAGAGATTGATCACAAGATGGAAAAGTCCAGCGTGCAAAAATGGAAACGTGAAAAGTCTCCAACTTTGATGACGTTCCATCAAAAAGTTCTTTCGTAGAGCTCCCATTTCATCCAACCTACACCAACAACAACACCACTTTATCCATCGTTGCATTTTACAATTACTTTCAAACCCTAAATTAATCCTAAAATGTAGTTCAATTTCACTCTAATGAATTGCTTTAAACTTAAATTAAACATCAAATACAGTTCAATTTCACTTTAATTAATTGCTTCAAAACCTAAATTAGACAATAAACACAGTTAAATTTCACTAATCAATTCCTCTGGAACCAAATTTGAACACTCACTTTGACATGGAAGGACCTAACAGAGGATTTTCAGCGAGAGGCTGAAACGAGAACCTTCCAAGAGATGGAAAAGTGCAATCACCGTGAGAATTGGTGAAGCAATCATTGACGAGCATCGTTGCGATGAAGAACCCTAGTTGGATTATGACCATAACAGAAATCACCCATGTGTCACCTCGGCGGCGGAGACGGCGGCAGGATTTGAGCGGCGGATCTTGAGGAAGATCGAGTGGGAGCTTCTTCGCGGGAGAAGAAAGCTTGATGTCGATGAATTCGGAGCTTTCTTCTTCCATTGATTGATTTTCCCGCGAAAATTCAAGATTCTATCTCCAAGAAGAAGAGATAGAGAGGGAATGGAAAATTTTTGTTTGTTGAGTTTGGCGGGAAAATGTTGTTTATATAGTTGTTCTGTGATGATGATGATGAAAGTAGTTATTATTAGAATTGAGAAGGTAAGTAAACATCAAGTGGATCTGTGGCGCAATGGTAGCGCGTCTGACTCCAGATCAGAAGGTTGCGTGTTCGATTCACGTCAGGTTCATCTTTTTTTATTTTTTTTATTTTGGGTTAATGGGCGTGAACGTACACTGTTAATTGTTTATGTTTATTAATTCACCTAATTTAATTTTCATAAAAAAAAAACATAAACAAATTGATTAATATGCTAGTTTATACTTTATATCAGACGATCCTATTTTTACTCTATAATCAATTAGAGAGCATGATTTGGTATAAGGGTCATGGGGAAACGATCCTTGCCTATTGATTGTGAGCAAACCCTATTGAGAAAACACTCTGAATCGCCAATTACATCCTTCTATTCCCATTGATTATTCTAAAACCTCTCGCTAATATTTTTTTTTTATAACGCGCTTGGTAATTTGATTTAACATTAGCTTCTATTCGTAATTTCAAAACTGTGAGCTTCTCTTAATAATTCCTAGTAACGTTCTCATACAATGTGGCTCTTTATTCAAACATTGACATTAGCATGTTTCCTATGTTGTAATGAAAATTAGAGTTGTAATAAGAATAATAGATAAACCTATGTACCACCAATGTTGTATCCGGGGTTCGACACGACATTAAACATATCTTTACATTCCATTACTTCTGTTTTTTTAAATTATTACGAGTGACAGTGTGTAAGTTCCAGTGTTGTGTCCAGTGTTCATGCCTTGTGTCCCTACTTCCTGGAGATAAACACATTATTTTGATTAATTGTTAGATGGATGCCTCAAACAAGTCAGATGATGTGGGGAAAACCCTTGAGACTCTGCTCCTCCTATGCACAACAGTCGTGAAATAACTCGAAAACTGATTCAATTCATTCAACACAATTCTTCATCATTAGGTAATTTAGCTTCAACTATAGCATTCGGATTTGCATATTTTTTATATGTTGCTTTATGCTTCCCTTGTAAATGATGTTTGGTGGTTTTTGGGACCACAAAAAAAAAAAGGGAAAGCTAGGAGAGTTGTTTGTGTCACTTCTGGTGGTACCACTGCTCCATTGGAGCAACGGTGCGTTCGATATGTTGATAGTTTCAGTTCCGGTCATAGAGGGACCACGTCCACCGAGTATGATGCACTTCCCTTGTTTTTGTTGAAATAAAGTAGTAAATATTCATTTCTATTCTCTTGAGAAGAATGTGTTGATGGTTATTTTGCAGGTACTTTCTGAAGGCTGGATATGCTGTTATCTTTTTGCACCGTAGGTAAATTTCCAATCCTGCAATTAGCTTTTTCTCATGTTTGATGTGTTGATTTACCAATGACTAATCATGCAGGGGAAGTTTCCAGCCATTTTGCAGATCCCTTCCTGATGATCCCTTACTTGAATGCTTCGAGCCTTCGAACGACTTAAATATTGAAGGTTTTCAGTTTCTGTTTTCTCCTCTTTTCATGCCATAATAAGATGAATAGACTAATACCTATAATCGTATGAACAATCATTTACATATCATTGCACTTGATATCTTGATAGTCTAACATTACTTGACAATGCATGTTATTAATGTTGTATGGTATGATGCTATTAAGTGTATTCTTCTAGATGAGTCTTACTCTTTAGTTTACTATGTTTCATCAAAGATTAACCTAAGTGCGCCTATATGATTTATACTTCATTGGCTATTTCGTGACTTAATTAATATCCTTAATTTTTCCTGTGTATTGATATTGCTACTTTATAAAATCAACTTGGATTTCTTGATTTTGCTGAATTACATTTTTTTTCTCTCAGTTCGCAAGGCTTATTCTGAAGCAGTGAAAAGAGCTATTTTGGATCATCATACTGTATGATCTATTGATTGGATTTTGTGTTATACTTGTGTATATTCATCTTCTATTAGTGTTTGTGTAACTTTATTTTGTCTCTTTATAATAATTTTACATTCGCATTAGCTGATTCAAATGTAATTATAGCCTCATTTGGGCTTTTGTTCCACTGCAGGCAGTGGCAGGCGGTCACTTGTCAAAACTTCCTTTCAGCACCATATTTGAGTATCTTCAGGTTAGCTTGGTCGATATTTTTAGATTATAAGTCCTGTTTGATGCAATAAATAAGGACATTTAAGTCTCCTATATGATATTTATTGTGATTTTTATTCCATGTGTTGTCAGTTTTTAATTGCAAAATAGAGCTTGTTTTATTTAACTATCAGATTTTCTTGCACTAACTAGTGAGTGCTAATTGACTTTTATTTAACAGATGTTGCAGATGATTGCAATGTCAATGAGGTGTATTGGCCCACGCGGGGTGTTTTATCTTGCTGCTGCAGTATCTGACTATTATGCTCCTTGGAAGGATATGGTATAAATATGTTATGTTCGCTCTTGATTTCATGAATGTTTTGATGCCATATATATGACTTTAATCTTGGTTAAAATGGTTATGTAATTGGTTAAGGGACAAGAGATTTATCATTTGAAAATATATTGCTTGTATCAAAGATGGGATGTGTATTTAGAGAATTTGCCCTTATGTTTGCATGTCTTGCTTCTATTTCAGTAAGCATGAAAGTTATGAATGGTGGCTTGTGTTCTGTCTGGTAGTACAACTTGTAATGCAATAGTAGCTTTTAAGACTTGCTTCAACTTTCTTGTTTCATGTTAATCTTGCAGGTGGAGCACAAAATTCAGTCAGGATCTCACATCTTGGATGTGAAACTTGTTCAAGTCCCAAAAATGTTGTCAGTGCTTCGGAAAGACTGGGCTCCTCAAGCTTTCTGTGTATCTTTCAAGGTAATGATGGTATAAATTTGTTAAACTAAGGAGTACAGAGCAATTTTTTTTCGTTTATAGAATTCTATATGGACATTTACCATTTTGATAAATTCTGAATTGCACTTATTAACATTGAAAAAATATCTTGATAAAGTTGAGAAAGTTTTGCTCAGAGAACATTGGTGAAAATGAGTTTAGTCTAGTTCTACATGTGATGACACCTTGCATGTAATCAAGCACCCTTTCCACAGTTTTAGAAGAATAAACTAAAATAATCAGTGCTGATTCTCTAAAGGAAATGGTTATCTATGTTTTCCTCGAAGAATATTTATAAAATGAAATGTCTGTGACCTGACATAGCATACCACATGAGAGGATCAAAATATTAAATACCTCTTGGTAGTAATCTCTGATCAGGTATTCATGTTAGCGAGATTATTTTTCTGTTTTCAAAACAGGACATCCAGATTTTCTTAAAAAAAGAAAAGAATAACAGGCATCCAAAAATAGGACATGAGTAAAATATCTTTGACACATTACTGAAATTTTCTTTCCTCCTTGTATGACAGTTAGAGACAGATTCAAGCATTCTTGTAAACAAGGCTAATGCGGCTCTTGAAAAGTACAAGATGCATGCAGTTGTTGCAAATGAACTCTCAACTCGTAAGGAGCAAGTGGTGGTCGTCACTAGTGTTGAGAAGATTACCGTTCTGCGAGACAATAGTGAGTCTGCTAATGACATAGAGAATCCCTTGATTAAACTTCTTTCTGAGAGACATACCACATATATCGAGGATTCCAGTAGGTAAGTCTATAGAGTGACTTTGGCTTTGACCTTTGGTTTCTTCTTTGGTTTCCTTTTAAGGTTAGGATAGGTAGAGTAAGAAATATAACTCATGTCTTCATTTGTGCTAAGATATTGATTAATTTCTTGATATACCTTTATGTTATCTTCACAGTTCTATCTCTTATTAATTGAATATAAGAACAGGGAAACAATAAAAATTAATCTCAAATCATTTGTTATACAGAGTAACATTATGTTGGGTTGGCTGGAAGGTATAGACTTATGGTCTTTGTTGCCTTGTTGAATTTGGACCTTTGTGTATCAGATTAAAGTACCTTCAATACTCATACATAAAAACGTTGACACCGCATTCCGACACCATATAAAAATTCATCATTTATAATTATTGATATGATTTAGAGAAAGAAATAACTAATAAAAAAGGAAATTGTATCTACAATGTGTGTATGCACACTTGCACGGGGTTGAATATCATTTTATTATTAACCAACAACCTATCATTTTCAAATTTAGGAATTACAATGTGTTCAACCCCAAAAGTAAAAGATATGCTTTTACAATTTATTTTTTAAAAAAAAAAATCTTAAATAAAATTGTGTGGTCAATAAAATTAGAACTGAAATTCTGAATTATTTCAGTTCCTCAGTCCAAATGACCCTAATTGCAAAGATAAATTCTCATTCAATTTAGTCTGGAAGTAACAAAACATATGTACATATATCTTCTGTATAATTATAATAATTAAAGAATAGTCAGATCCATGGAGGGAGACATTATAGTATTGGATCACATATTAGCTACTGGTAAGTAAGATAGATACCAGTCCCATTCTGTTCACTATAATTCCTCGTCACTATCATCAAGCTCAAGACCTTCTGCGGCTAAGAGATGGCCGATAGTCTTCTTCATTTCTTCGTCAGCCTTTTTTCGCATTAGATCTCTCTTCTGCAGTATAAGTGTGTGCCTTTTAAGGGTCCTGCTAAAATGTTCAGCTGAAGCCTTCTTTTCTCTTGCCAGAATCTTCCTTTCTTCGGCTGGATCAACCTGAGATTTCATAAATACTTCCAGTCATTTGCAAGGGGGGAAAATAGTATATGGTTCTGAGAGGTAATGAAATATGTGATACTGACATTTTCCAACACCCTATTCTTTGGTGAAAAACAACTCTCTGATGTTTATGTATCAAGCTAGGACCATGGATTCTTCCGAATCACTCAATATTGGAAGTGAAATGTAACAACAACTGACTATAACTTTATTTGCAGGGAGAAAACCAGGGTGATACACTCATTTAATCCTACAGTTAGCCTGACAACATATTCAAGCATACCCCAATACCTTTGAACGAGAAAGTTGACGAGCACGAAAATTCAACTCGCGCTGCTGCTGCTCAGCCCAAGCATAAATTGCCATATCACCCCGCTGATTAAAAGCTTTTCGTTTTTTCATAAGCCACTCCATCCATGCTTGAGATGCCTGAATGACACAGCACATCAATCTAAAATACGAAGAAAACTGATATATTCTATTAATAACAACAAAAATTTACATCCATCACTGGTCGTATCGATTTTAAGATTTAAGAGTTTTCAAGGCAACGCTTGAAGGTATTTCCATTTCAGGCTGTATCACAGCCACAGATATAAGAGTGGATAGTAAATAATTCAAAACGTTTTCTGTGGACAAAAGATTAAACAGTAGTCATTTGTTGAAATTCATCAGGCTCTGTCATGCTTTTAGCTTTTAAACCAAGGGTAGAAATTCATCATCTCTCTTTCCTTCATATAAGATTAACAAATGTGATTCTATTACTCATCAGCATTAATTAATATTTTAGCATTCAGTTTGCTGAACAGTCCATATATTAGACATTAGTTTAACTGACAGTAGAAGAAGAAATTGAAACGGGTTCATTAAATATAGGTTGGAAAGAATAGGTTCAGGCTTGATGGTTAATACTAGTAATCACACATATTATGATTCACATGAAATCCCATATAACAAGTTCCAAACGCGGGCAATGTACAAAAAAATGTGCAAAATAGAATGCTTTGTAAATGATAAAGAAGTACCTAGTTAACTACTATTAACCACAAAAATAAAAATGTTACCTTCATAGGGTTGACCTGGTTAGCCATGTCATACTTTTTCCGCCTCTCTGCATCTATAAGTAATTCATAAGCAGCTTGAATCTTGATGAACCTAGCTTCCGCTGTTTCACCTTCCTCAAGGGTTCCTCTTCCATCATAGACTTGAAGAGTAAAGTAAAAAGAGATTATTACGTATTGAGAGTTTAGATTCGTCCTCAATAAAATAGCAGTAGCACAGAAGAATCATATCACAACTACCACCATGAAAATTGTTCTTTCCGAACATACACTAAGTTGTATGGCACACGGTTGGAGAAACACTTGCAAGCCAAAACTGCTTTGTAGGAACATACATATGGAGAAAAACAAAAGACCTTGCATGTTCTAGCAGACTAAAAAATTCAAAACCAAATGTTAAAAGACAAATGCTAACTGCTAAGTAGTTGCAGTTGCTTAGCTTCTTCTTAAATGAATAAAACACTATATTTCAGCTAGATATGATTAATATAGGATCAAATTTCAAATATAGAACGAGGCCGGCACAATCATAAGTTGACAAATACAGTTCTTAACTTCATAATTAATACACTAAATAAAACAAGTAGCTAAGATTAAGATACATACCATCTGGATGATAAAATTTCGCCAAACGTCTATAAGCAATCTTTATCTGCTCATCATCAGCATCTCCTTCCAATTCTGTTGTTTCACCATACACAATTGAAGAACAAACATTCAAAACAAAACAATTATCCACAAAATTTCCATCTCTATTATCTTCCTACAAAAAACACCAACATCACACAACCATACTTAACAGTAACAAACCCAAACACATTAATTTCTTAATTTTACCATTACCCATCATTCAAATAGTTAATCTCTGAACCATGAATGGATAAATTGCAATTATACACTCAAAAATGAAAAATACAAATTTAAAATTTTGACCAATTTTTTTTAAAAAGGAACAAACTTTAAAGCAAAAATTACCAATTTTTAGCTGTTATATTAATTTTGCCCAATTTTTCCAAAAAGGAGAAAACTTGATAGCAAAAATTACCAAGAGTTTCATATGGGGTTTTTTGTTGATCCCAATTTGTTGCTTTCGCCACAGTTCTCTTCTGATTGAGGCGAAACTGAGGCATGGGTCTGCTCGAATTACCGGAAGAACCAAGCCATGTAGAATATAACCATGGCGATTGTAAATAGGGTTTGCAATTAGGGTTCCAAAATGAAGCCCTAAATCGAAATTGATGTCTGCAATTAATAAAGGAGAACATTGTTTGAGTTCTGCATAGGGTTCTTAGATTGCTCATATTTTTACTTTGATTTTCGAAGAAAAGAGGTTTTTGATTTTCAGTGATAACAAACACCCATGATTGAATCTGACAGAATCTTTTAGTTTTAGCATTTGTTTTTGTTTATTTTTTTGTAATTTTTCTTGAATTTTCTATTATTATTTTCCCGGGAAATTTGTGGTCAGTTTGGCTTCTTTTTGTGTATGGTGCTATGACTGTTATGCCCATATGCTTCTTCCAAAATAGCTAAAATACATTTAAGTTTTTTTAGGTATCTGAAATTTACAACACTCACATACATTGCGCATTAACCACTTACGTTAGACATTCGTCGAGATCACAAGGCACTCCAAACAATCAACCTTGAAATGGGATGCTTAACTTTGTTTTATAGTCGAAGTGTTAGACGATCATAAGAAGATGACGATGGTATTGATTTTTACAAAAAAGGGCGGGGGCTATTTAAAATAAAAGAGGTGTTGTAGTGTGGCAAGAGAGAAAATCGACAAACGTTTGTAACAAGCCACTCTGAGAGCCATGGTAGAGGTATCGAAATAGCGTCGTGAAGGCGACGGTCAGCTATTTTGTGTACCAATACACCAATGAAGTTTTTTTTTCAAATTTCTAACGTTGCATTTTCCAATTTATATAGTTTTGTGTAAGATATAATTATGAAATCAACCAATAATTTGTATAACATCATCTAATCCCCTCTTTTTTTGTAAGCAATGATAATTTGTTATTTGTAATTTAAAAGTATGTATGTGTGTATTTAGTCAGTCTACTATCTACTAGTCCCAGTGTCCAAATGATTTGAAATGATTTATGTCCCTTCATTCACAATAAAACCTCAACTTTTGAAACAAAGTTAAAATGCTACTCCTTTCAATTCAAAAGATACTGAAACGAAGAAGAACTCCTTTCAATTCAATATATAGTATGTACAAGCATACTCTAAACTAAATAGCATCAAATCACAATTCAATACATAGTATGTACAAGCATACTCTAAACTTAATAGCATCAAATCATATAATATTGCCTCTTGCTGCTACACAGCATCAAGTTTCGTTTATACACATATATCGTATGTATTCAACCAAAATTTGAACATCTGTTCCGTTAAGTTGAAGTTTAAGCATCAGAAGCCGCAGGTGTCCACCATTTCCTCTAAGGAGTAATCCTAGGTGATATCATGGAATCGCATGGACGAGAAGTCCAAAGAGAACAAAGAGTACGAAGACGATGATAGTATTCCCCAAGAGCAATCAAGCCCCTAGCAGCTTGGTGTGTAGACAGGATGCGTGACATGTGTATCAGAGTTTGCTGCCTGAGATGATCTGCCTGTGGACAACACAAATCATTCACAATGTATTAAATTGAATAATGTAATGATGAATATGGAGCATAAAGAAATACTAATTCAAAATATATGAACTGCCATCCCAAAATAATGAGGAAGGGTCTAGTTATAATTTGAACGCCAGAACTTAGGATACACGAGTAGCATTAGAAAATTCCTAGTTGATTCAAATTTCTTGGTATTACATTACCTGGATTACAAAACCTTCTAGTCCCTCAAATTTGTCTATAGCAATAGCCATCTGAATTCCATGATTTGCTGCATTTAATGGATCAAATGCCATGTCTTGGACCAGACTCTGCTGGAGTTTATCGAGTCCTTGTGAAAGAGCATCTTCGGCTTGCTGAGACGACAGGTGAAGTTTTTTAATGCTCAACATCTGATCATCAGACAAAGGCTCAAGTTGTGGCACAATTAGCTGTGGGAGAAAAAATCTAATAATGATTAGTGATTCGTTGAGGTTTCGACAGTACCAACTTTTAATCTAATTCGTTATGAAGATCAGATTTGTACATTTAGAAGCTGTGATGGGCGAGATCCTCCGATCCATAGGAAAAGGCGCTCTACGGATGGTTTCCACACACCAGAGATTAAATAGAGGGGATCAGCCTTTGCAGCATCTGTTTTCATTCTGAAAAGATCCGAGTAATGATTCAAGACACTCTGAACAACTAGACGGAGCTGCACTTCGGACACATTAGTTTGAAATGCATTTCTGAGCTCTTTGTTCCGCCTATGGTTCTCGTCAACCCAATTTCCATATTCAATTTCAAACGCGACAATCCCTGGTTAACAGAACACAAAGATCAATAAGAAAAATGTAACAAGAATTAAAAAAATTAAGAATGCTTGACATTAATATCAAGAATCACAAACCTGGGTTTATTGTTTCAGATGATCCCATAAAACTGGTATCTACTGCACTTCCTGTGCAAATACCCTGCAACTAAAGTAGAAACTTTAATATATGATTTAAACTGACAATTGAAAGAGCATAACATAAATATAAATCATAATTTGAAAAAGAAGCAAAGATGGTAGATTAATTGTTAGTTTTGGTTCACCTGCGTTCTTGCTCTTCCAATCTCCAGCTCCAATTGCATGAGCTTCAATCTGCTTGATTCTAATTGTTTAACATAAGCCTGCACAATATTCAAGCATATGTTTCATATTTGTGGATTAGTTAAAAGTTAGTTAGAAATATGTTTGTTAGTCAGTTATAACTGCTTTCATCATTATAAACTGTTCTATTGAGTTGAATGAGATAAAAACCTCAATTTTCATTTCCTCAACCATTTTACATAGCAAAAGAACAAATCAAATGACTTTTCCTATAAGTAAATTATATTACCTTTTTGCGCTCCCGACTTTTCCGAGCAGCCTCTCGATTCTGGGCGAGGCGTCTAAGTACCTACACATAATGTCACAGACAAATAAACAACTCAAAAACTTTCATGTTTTATCACAAATATTTTGGACAAAAATCAAAATGTCACAATTTATGTCTTGATCATTACCTTACTATTTGTAGTCTCTTGTTCAGCTTCTGAATGCTCCCTTGGTTCATGAGGAATATATTCAGACTGCAAAATTCAAAATTCATAAGATTGTTATATAATCTAGTTCCCACATTAAATGAGTATGACTCTATAAAAACATAAAAGTAACAATAACAAATAAATAAATAAAATCAAATTATTAGTTATAACTCACCTTGTTCTCCATGCTAGTAGTGTTACTGTTCACAAGTAACATTGGGGAAGCAATTGAATTAAGACCACCTTCAACTTTAAAGCTGTCACCCCACATGCTAACTTGCTGGAATGGCTCGTATATATCCATTAATTTTCTTTAATCTCTCACTAAATCCAATTGATAAAAGTGGAATTTTCTACCTGATAATAATATTGAAAACAAAACACATTAATTTTAAACTACCAAACAATAGACTTATGGTCTCATATTAATTAAACTAATCACTATAAAAATAAATCCAGTGCTCGAATCTTAAAAAAGAGATAAACAACAGCTGTCTCCTAATTCGTTTTAGTCATTTGCTATGATTCCAATACTCAAAAAGCTACAAACACCCCCCCCCCCCCCCCCCCCCCCCCTCCTACTTAAGACAAATCAAGAGATAGACTAATCAAACAAATAATTTCAAAAACAAAATCAACAGGAACAGCCTTATAGAAAAATAATTAAAAGGAGTTTAACTTCAAATAATCAAAACCAACATATTCATTCTATCAAATGAAATTCAAAATTTCAAAGTCTTGCATGACTTGACAATATTTCCAGAAATAAACAACCACACTCATGAGACCAAGCTTGTGCTCAAATCAAGTTATGTAAATCGAAAATAGGAACCAAACTAAATACATATATAGTACTGCTAAAGATTGAAGAATAGAATACTAACCTATATAATTAGATAGCTAACTTGAAAGAATTTGTAACCTCAAATTTGGTTAGTCTAAGAATGAAAGACCCTTCTGATTGATGCTGAGAATTGAATATATATATATATATAATGGACAAAATCACTAGCTAGCTTAGTTGATGTGAAATAATGTCCCTATTATTTGCCGCATGCAAACAAACTATTAAAGCAACGTTGGGATTAAAGATGACAAGTGAAATATATATATATAATAGAGACATTAGATATAACTAATCAGTGATCATAACTTTTTCCTTTTTTTCTTTGGTTTATAAAAATATATTTTGAAGCGACAACTTGCTAACTTTGTTATGTTCCACTTCATGAATTGAGAAACTGTGAGTGCCAAAGCTTTTTTTTTTTTTAATAAAAAAAAATGGTAGTAAACTAGTGCATTAAGAAAATGAAAAAGACTACATAGAAGAAAGTACTTAACCACTTCATCGATCACATGTTCATCTTTTTTTTTTCTTTGGTACAATGTTCATCTATACTTGATGTGATTGTGATTCATTCCTTGTCTTGCCCTGGAATTACGTGTATGGTAAGTTTTCATTATTTTATAATATATTGCTCTTTAAATTTTAATGAAAGGGACAATTAGACTTATTTTAAAATAACAATAACAATTTAATATTTTAAGTTAAAAATGCTGGCCAATTTTGTCTTTTTTCGATTTTAGCATTAGAATTTTCAAGATAATATATTTGTGTTCATGCGACAAGAGTCTGTTCAATACAATATTTAGATTTTTTTTATTGATTTCGATGGATATTTTTCAAAAAAACCTTGATGTATTTAATCCATAATTTGAATGAAATACATTAATTTTCTTTGACCTACTTTTGTTTTCTTTTCTTTTTTTTCGAAAGTTGACCTACTTTTGTTTATAATTGAGGTTGGAGGAAATACTAAGTTAATCGATTTTACAATTTTGATGACCCATAATAACAAGAAATAGGGCTGTAAGTTGTCCTCCATTTCTTGTCACACTAATTTTTTGGTTGTCCCTTGTGTATTGCCTATCTTAATTTAAAAAAATAATCCTATGAAGATGCAAATACTCATTTATTATAAGGCATATCACTCCACTTCATTTCACCCCATATCATGAAATGATCTAGTTATATTCACCCTAGTATTGGGATCATATGATTAAGAGACTCATTTATTGTGTCATGTTGTGTTAATCGATAGCTTAAGAAAAGATAAAAGTAATATGGGAAAGGTTAATGAGTGTCTCCGGGACACTTTTAATTTAAGAATCATAAGCAATAAGTATTTATGAAAATACATGTAATCAATGCTTTAGAAATCAAAATATTTGACTTTTTTGAAGAATAATTACTTATTTTAGAATGCTTAAAAGTGCTCTGTGGGCACTCTTAACAAGACACAAACAATATTAAGTGCAATATTCATTTATATCTCCTACTCCTAGACTTTTATTATTTTAATTTACTTAAGTTTTAAAATCCACTTACGTTGGGTTGGTGGTATTGGTTTGAGACCTTGGAATGTGTTCATTTTCAGAATCTCAAGTTCTATTCTTTTCAGTGCCAATTTGGACAGACTAATTTAGTTTTTTCAGAAGAAAAAAAATATTTAAGTTTTAAGAAAAAAAGTGAGCTATGCCTTATAATATTTGCATGGACATTTAAACTTTTTCATGCTTTCAGGGATCTATAGACAGAGAAGGCTGGACATCATGGGAACTTAATTGGATTTATAGTGTGTTTCTCGAAGGTGATTCATATATATAAGAGTATATTCTTTGAATTAATTTAAATTGATGCACTATAAAGAAAAATTATACAGTCGAATAGTGTCGCAAATCACCTGAACAAATCACAAAGAGGAGATCTTAGGTTCGAACTCACGTAACCACCGAAAATATTCAACTTAGCAATTTTGATATTACCAGTTGAGCTAGATATTACAAGCTGGATTCAATCATTTTTAATGACATGTCAAATTATAATTGGTTAATAGCATGATAGAGCCATGTTTATTTAATTTAGCAAGGGCAGTTCCCCTGCTGTTTTAGATTACCCTCTAACTTGCATAACTAGGAAGGATGAGTGAACCTTATCTTGTTTGTTCCAAAAAAGAAAAGTTTTATTTACCTAAAATACTCAATTGTTTCACTTTAGTGATCATACAAACCTGGCATCTCAACTTTGATAGTAATGAAGTTATATATAGTATGGTCTAGTTGATCATGTTCATGCCAACAGATTAAACTTGTATATTCCATCAAAGCTGTCCCTTACAACCTCATAGGGAAAGGTATATGCGTTTCATAAACGAGACGTCCACGTACTCATGCATTGCTTTTATAAAGGAGAAGATAAAACGATTTTTGAAAAAAGTAGTTAGTAGTTATTATCTTCTTTATTTTCTTACTTTTTCTTCTTTTTCCATCAGCTAAAAAAGGGATTACAGTGAATTACTCCATCAACTTTAACACCAATAATTTCCCTTTGCTCTGATTATGATAACAATTAATTATATTATCAATCTTGAAGTTCATGATCTCCATTTCTTGTGGAGTGTACATTTTTTGACTAGGCCACCTTTTAATCTGCTACAAAAAGCCCTGCATGCTTAACTACAATAAAAAAAAAATTAATATGTTCGTTGGCCTTAATGTAGCTATTAGTGCAGACAAATAGGCCTAAGTTTCATGGTGATCAACTCCGGAAAGAAAAAATATCATCATCTCTCCAATTTAACCCCCTAAATTATATTAAAAAAATATTTAATTTATAAGCATTGTTGGTGTAAGTGTTTTTTAAATTGACATTCAATCATAGTCATCAAATTATTACAAACATTTGACTTTAATCATAACTGTGTAATTTTAAAGTCACACATATGAGGTTAATATCATGAAGAAAAATAATAATCAAGTAGGTCAATGAAAACTTATGTATTTGATCTTAATTTAAAATCAAATACATCAATTTTATTTGGTCAATTTTAGCTTATAATTAAGAATGATTGGAGTAATAGAACTTGTTTGATCGTCAAAATAAGGAAACATGATATGATATATTTATCGTATCCTGTTTAAATATAATGGTTGATGCACCAAAGAAATAGAATAAAATAAATCATTTTCATATCATATTTTGGAGATAACTTCGTATATATTTTAAAAAGAATTGAAGAAACATAACTTTTTGGGGAAAAAAAATAAAGTTTTTCAAGAGCAGTTGTGAACAAATATTTTCTTAAAAAAAAGTTTGGGACTATGGACCGTATTTAGAGCTTTGAAGACTTTTTAATCTTGAGGCTTATTTAAGTCGAAACTTTTTTTAGTGGGAGAGGAAACTTTTTAACATGATGGTTGCTCTTTTCACCCTCTTATTTGCTCTTAATTCTGGAAAAAAAAACAATATTTGAGTTATCTTCCAAATCTTTTAAAAGCATAAAATATCGTTTGAGACTATATTTAAACTTTTTAGCCTTGAGGGCTTATTTGTGGACTTGCATGAATTAACCGCTATAATTTGTGAATGCATGATCGCCATCCAAGACTTTTTGCTTCTTAACGTCTATGTGTAATGTGTGTAGTGTGAGTGAGAAAAAGAGATGTTGTGTCAATAAACTTAGACAAATCCTAGTGGTACATATGCATTATGCGATGCATTATGCCTAAACGGCTGACACGAGGAAAGGAAAGATTGCATCAAAAAACTCTATAAGATAGAAAAGATTTGAAAAGGGAAAGTAGTAATTTCTTTCCAAGTGGCACTGCATGTTGTAAAGACTTAGTTTTATCATCGTCATGTTACAATTTTGTGTAGGTGACAACTTAGGTACCCATCAATAAAAGGTGGGTAACACAACCCATGCTGAGTTGGCACCAATCAAAGTTATTTGTTTGTTTTCTATTATTTTTAATGTTATATAAATACATTGTTTTGATTGGGCCAACTCAACATGGGTAGTATTACCCACCTTTTATTGATAGGTAAACAAGAATTTCCCTTTAGTTTTGGGTGTAAATGTATTCATTCGTCCTATAGTCATATGCTAATCTATTTTTGGTTTCTCCTTTATCAAAAAAGAAAGAAGAATAATTTATCCACTATATGAGTCCATGAGAAGGCGATCACACTTTGTGGGACAAGGTTGCATGATTAATTTATTTAGGAACACAATAATTTCTTGTTATTGCTTTTCCCACTTCAAAGAAAGCTAAAACACACCAGTAATTTACGTTTTTAACTCCATCGGCAATTAACTGCCGATAGGAGGGATCCGGCGGCAGCCAACTGCCGATGGGAAGGAAACCAGCGGCAGTTAGCTGTCGTTGCCATGTTTTGCCTATA
Organism: Medicago ruthenica; assembly: GCA_018208015.1. Lineage (NCBI taxonomy): Eukaryota > Viridiplantae > Streptophyta > Magnoliopsida > Fabales > Fabaceae > Medicago > Medicago ruthenica. The sequence continues at coordinate 60,843,576 of CM031373.1, forward strand.
TTTTCTAAAACTTCACATTTTTTCATCTTAATGTGAACAAAAACGATAAAATGACATGTTATTAAAGTGAAAAAACTAAAAAAATGATAATAATAATTTGAAAATTATACTCTTAAAAATAACAGAAATTATATTTTCTTTTATTATTATATATGATATGATTTATTATATATATATATATATATATATATATATATATATATATAAATAATTTGATTTTTTATTGCATTTTTATTTATTATACTCTTATATTAAAATTATACTCTAAAAAGCAATTTTGATTTATAAATATATATAGAAAAGAATAGAAAAAGAAAAGAAAAAATGGAAAATAATGGAATATAAATAAGTCAATGTGTGGAAAATAATGAAAAAAAGCATACTCTTAAAAAAGCAAATTCATTATTTTCATTATATTATATGAAAAGAAAGCACTTAACTGTCGTGGAGCATGAATTTGCTTTTTTTCATTATTTTTCACACATTGACTTATTTATATTCCATTATTTTCCATTTTTCCTTTTCTTTTTCTATTCTTTTCTATATATATTTATAAATTAAAATTGCTTTTTAGAGTATAATTTTAATATAAGAGTATAATAAATAAAAATGCAATAATAAATCATATCATATATATAATAATAAAAGAAAATATAATTTCTGTTATTTTTAAGAGTATAATTTTCAAATTATTATCATTTTTATTTATTATTATTTTTGTTGTTTTTAGCTTTTTCACTTTAATCACATGTCATTTTATCGTTTTTGTTCACTCATTTTATCGTTTTTGTTCACATTAAGATGAAAAAATGTGAAGTTTTAGAAAATATAGGCAAAACATGGCAACGGCAGCTAACTGCCGCTGGTTTCCTTCCCATCGGCAGTTAGCTGTCGCTGGATCATTCCCATCGGCAGTTAAAAACGTAAATTACTGGTGTGTTTTAGCTTTCTTTAAAGTGGAAAAAGCAATTTTCATAATTTCTTTGATGATGGGGCAAAAACTAATTTATAAGGGCTAAATAAAACATTAAGAGCTTGCATGTATATGACAAAATCCATGTTGTAGTCCAAAGTATTTTAGTGACAACCGAATCTTTTGTTTGAATAATAATATAAGTGATTGTGCAAATTAAAAGATCTATTTTGCTTGACCAAAAAAAAAAGATCTATTTCTGATTTGTGGATGGAGAACATAAAATAAGTTAAGGTTATTCTGCACAACTTTTACTTTATTATGGTGTCTTTTTTTAGGGTAGAGCATTGGGCGGGTTCGGGCGGGTTCGGCCTAAAAAATGTCATACCAGATGAAACCGAACACTCATATTTAAGACCCAGATTCGACCGTTTGTGAGTTCGGTTTGGACGGGTTTGGGTTAGTCGGTTGAATGGGTTGCATGGATGGGTTGGATCGGTTATGATCCTCGGCATGGAAAAAAACATAAACAGAGGAGAAGAAGCATTGAACCATGAAAAAAACAACCAGAGAAACAATTAACAAGAGAGAAGAGTGAATGAATTGCAACAAAGAAAAATACAGAGAATAGAAAATGAAATGGGCATGAAGAGAAACATCTCTATGATGGTTTACAGGGACAATGAATGATGACGCCAAGCCAACTAAAGTGATGATGTCTGTGTAGATGGCGACAGAGTTGCGGTGGTTTCATTAGCCATGTCTTTGTAGAAGTTAAAAACATGTCTGTTATTACTAAAAATTGAAAGATCTTTGGTTTTTTTGGATAATAATGATTATATTATAATGATAATAAAAATATAGTATTATTATCCTTATAATTTCACAAGTCACGTGCACTGTCTGCAAACCTCTCTCATTTCTTGAGTGTTAAAATACAATATATTAAGTAGTGTGTGTCAGCAAGTGTTGTTGGGTTGTGTGTTTTGACAATTTCAAATGTGCATAGGCCAACTTTTTTAAAGGCTACGACTGCAAGTCTGCAAAGCCTATGAATAAACAATGAAAAAAATCATTCTCTCGGTCGGTTGTGATTTCCGTTGGGTCTCATTTTCAATGCCCGAATTCGACTGAGTATAACCATTGCAACTCGATTTTTCATCATTCTAACACCCGAAACCCGCCCGTACCCGCCCGCAACACCCATTTTTCACTCGGTTTTCTCGGGTTTCGGGTGGGTATGATATTTTTGCTCAGCCCTATCTTTTTTTTTTTTACATTTTGTTTCTCACGACGCGTAGCATGTCCTTTTCTTGCTCTCCACACTTACCGTACCATGATGATGTGTATCTCCATTATTACACGCGTTAATAGATCAAGGCAAATCATTCATTAAGGATTAAAGTAACAATATAAGATGAAATTGGATATGAAAGGAGTAAATGATCCGAGGACTAGATGAGAAATTGAGAATTAACAAAGTTGCCTTTACTAAGGTAGCAATTTGGCTTGTTTGTCACCTATTAAGCATCACAATAATTTGGTTTTGATGGAAAGAAAAAAAAATGCGTGATCCTCAATAATAACCCCTAACTATCATGGGAGTCTGCAATTAATATTGTCTAACACGACATTATAGTCCGTATTTGTGGTGAATGATTTTCAAAATAATGAAAATCATATGATATACATTGTATTCGTTCGTAGACTGTGTCGGCTCTCGGCAATCCTTTATAGAAGGTGAGTAGAGTCTCGTTCACTATGATGTTGGGTTCAGACCTTTGTCAGTGAAATTTTAATTATCGGCAAAAAATTGGATGATGCAAGATCAATTTATAGATACATGAGATGAAAAATTTGTGCAAGGAATTGGGAGAACATTGTGCTAAGCCCGCTCACTTGGACATTGAGCACCTACGAAACCCGGATACTTTTTTTTTTGAACAAGCCAAAATGAATTATATTAAGATAACCAAGAAGTCCCTCCTAGCACAAGGCGTGCCAGAAGAGAACTCAAAACATACAATCACTAGTCAAAACCATACAAAGGAAAACACAAAGCAACTAGTCGATACCCAGACAAACAAGAGGGTTCGACCACCACAAATGAGAGCACAAACCAATGTTCACATAAGAGGCCTTTAGCCACCAGAACGAATTAATTTTAACTTTATCAAGCATTTGTTGAACAGAGCTTGACGTTGTCCTGAAAATGCGATTGTTGCGTTCGGTCCATACAACCCACACACAACAAAGCCAAATAAGATGAAGAAAAGAGCGACGAGCGCGCAAACTACCGGAAGAATGTACGAACTGGACAAGATGATCAGAAATCAACCGCAGATCCGCCGACGAAACACCAATCCAAGACCTAACCAAATTCCACAAAGGCGAAGTAGCGGGACAATCAAGAAACACATGAGGAGCTGTTTCCAAACCCCCGCACCCGAAAGCACAAAATTGGGAATCATGAGAAATTATGTTACGCTTAATCAAACCATCCTTAGTCGGCAACCGGTTACGAAGAAGCCTCCAAGCTAAAATAGAGACCTTCAATGGCACCTGTTTGTGCCAAACATAGTCAAAAGTAGGATCCGCAACATTGGACACCTGTGTCGTAAGCAGATTATAAGCACCCTTCACAGAGTATTCACCGCTAGTATCATGGGTCCATCGCCAAGTATCTGAAATGTGAGAAGACAAAGAACAAGACGAAAGTGAAGTAATGCAATCCCCTAACAACTCCTCCTCCCACGCCCTCAACTCACGGCGCCAACGCCACCCCCCCCCCCCCACCAACCTCCCACCCCAACTCACGCATACTCGCGACCGTGCAAGACTTGTTAGAAGCCAAGTCAAAAAGCCGCGGGTACTTCACACAAAGCGAAACCCCATCTAACCAAGGATCCGTCCAGAAAAAAGTATCCATGCCCGAACCAACCTTCCTCACAATACTATCAGTAAACCAACCTCCTCCAACAATATCCACCCCATCCCGAATTTTAATTATCTCCCGCCACCACAAAGAACCACTCCGGCCCCCATCCGCCAACCTCCTTGCCTCCTCTCCATACCTAGCAACCAACACTTTATACCACAATCCTACTCTGTCAACCAACATCCTCCAACACCACTTCCCTAGTAAAGCAAAATTAAACTCCTTCAATCTCCTAACACCCAGACCACCAAACTCCTTACCTAAACAAACATTATTCCAACTAATCCACGACAATTTTTTATTTTCCTCACACCCTCCCCAGAAAAATTTAGACAATAAAGAATCAATAGAGGAGAGAATACCTGACGGTGCCTTGAAGAAGGAAAGAGCATAGACAGGAAGAGAAGTCAGGACAGATTTAAGCAGAATCAAGCGGCCACCAAAAGAGAGAAAACGGCTCTTCCACCCAGACAAGCGGGAACGAATACGAGAGACAATCGGATCCCAAAAAGACAAACGACGAGGGTCACCACCAATAGGAAGGCCTAAATACACAAAAGGTACCTGCCCCACTGAACAACCCAAAACCGACGCCGCCTCAGACATCCAAGAATCAGAAATATTCACCCCAACCAGCATACTCTTGTTAAAATTTACCTTCAACCCAGACGCCCTCTCAAACAACACTAACACCGCCCGCAATGCGCGAACATTAGCCCAACTTTTGACCCCCAACAAGAGCGTATCATCCGCAAACTGAAGATGAGAAATAACAGTGCTGTCTGAAGAACCAATACTATAGCCCGTAAAAAGATTAGATTGAACCATAGCCGACATCATAACATTCAAGCCCTCAGCCGCCAATAGAAAGAGAAAAGGTGAAAGGGAATCACCTTGTCGCAGACCCCTCTCCAAAGGAAACTCAGATGTCGGACTGCCATTGACTAAAACAGAAGCAGTCGCGGTACCGACACATTCTTTGATCCATTTCCGCCATAGAGTTGGAAAAGACATCTGTCGCATAACGGCATCAAGGTACCCCCAATCCACCGAATCATAGGCTTTTTCAAAATCAACCTTAAACAATAAAAGCTCTTTCTTTAATTTCTTAGCCTCATCTACCACCTCATTCGCAATCAAAATCCCATCAAGAATTTGTCTGGATTTAACAAACGCGGTTTGAGCCTCAGAAATTACACTTCCAATAACCAGTCGCAATCTATTAGCAAGAACTTTCGCCAATATCTTATAAAGACTACCCACTAAGGAGATAGGCCGAAAATCATTCAATTTTTGAGGACTCTCAACTTTAGGAATTAAAGCAATGAAAGTCGAATTAATACCTTTAACCAATTTACCGTTCCGATGGAATTCTGTCATAAACCGTAAGATGTCATCTTTCATAATATGCCAGAACTCTTTTAAAAAGCCAAAATTAATACCGTCGGGACCCGGGCTCTTATAGCTATCACAATCCCAAATAGCCGCTCTGACTTCCTCAACAGAAAAAGGACGGATCAGCCCCCCACTATCCGCAACAGATAAAGAACGAAAATGCAAGTCATCCACTGAAGGCCGTTCCACACCAAGACTTTTAAAGTGAGAAGAGAAATGATTAAACACAGCCTGACGGATGGGTTGAACATCCTCCACCCTCACGCCATCTACCAGAATAGAAGAAATAGAATTGCGTCGCCGACGACCAGCAAGCACAGAATGAAAATATCTGGAGTTTGCATCACCATCACGGAGCCAACTGAGACGAGACTGCTGCCAAGAAATACTAGTATTAATCCGAGACAAGGAATGAATATTCACCGAGATATCACGTAATTCAGCAATCTCAACGTCCGATAACATCTGGTTATCCCCCTTACACTCTAAGTCAGACAAACGAGCCTTTAAAGAACCAATTTTTCCCGGAATATTTTTAGAGTTGGAGGCGTGCCACGCTTTGAGAGCCAATTTGATCAACTTCAATTTTTCTTTGACAACAAAACCGCCCCATCCATCAATTTGCAGGGAATTCCACTTATCAACAACAAATTGCTTATAACCGGGAATATCTTGCCAGCACTTCAGCATCCGTAAAGGTCGAGGACCCCAATTTTCCTCATCCATCGACAAACACAAGGGACAATGATCCGACAAACCCCGTAATTGAGCCGTTTGCACAACATTAGGCCACACCAGGCACCACTCCTCGGACAACAAAAACCTATCTATACGGCTCATGGACAGACCGTCGCCCTTATACCACGTAAACTTCCGACCACACAGAGGAAGATCAACCAAACCAGAAACATCAATGAAATGATTAAAAGAGACATGATCTGAAGACCGAAAACTGAGACTAACGGTTCGTCGTTCCTCAACCTTACGGACAGCGTTAAAATCACCACAAACACAAACCTTCTTACCACCCACTGCCTGCAAACGAGAAGTTAAATCATCCCATAACATTTGTTTCGCCAAATTGTCACAAGGAGCATAAATGTTGAATAAAAAGAAATCCTCCTGAGACTTTTTGAAACAGCCATTAATCATCACACCATGGTCAAAACTAACAGAAGACCATACCTCCACTTCCTGAGTATCCCACAAAGTAATCAAACCACCTGACGCCCCCGCAGAAGGACGATAAGAGTACCCATGAGGCGCAGGACCCCATAGAGAGGCACACAAACGATCATCACAAGTACCTAACTTAGTTTCCTGAAGACACAAAATGAACGGATTCTTCTCCACGACCAAGTTCCTAACCTCCCGCCTCTTCTCCAACCCACCCAGACCCCTTACATTCCATGAAATAATCTTCATCACAAAAACCCCTACCCCCCTCACTTCCCTCCACACACCGTACAACCATCCCCCACACACCTAACAACCGTCCCCCTCCACTCCCTCTCCCTCCCCAACCGCCGCCCCCCTCAGCTTCTTCCTCCCCCTCCCCGCACCAGACAATACACTAAAGGAATTAGCAGGATCATGATTAAAACTAACTCCGATAGCCTTACCAAACCCCCTAACATCCTCCATCGCCGCCCTCTCATCACCCTGCAAGGCAATCCAACTCTCCCAGTCCTTATTAACAGAAGATGAAGAAGAACCAGAAACTGAAGAAACCCGGGACACCACCTCACCAGCTATACAAACTCTTTTTCTCCCACCAGGACGTCTGACATTTTTTTTCAAAATTTTCAGTACCTCTTTTCGATCCTTACTAGGTAAACGAGCCACCTTTTTCAAATTTCTCATTGTATGACGCAAAGTACCACCGATCTTCTTTCTCTTAGGAATTTGGGCTAAGCTAGTGCTATGATGACTGTGAGATGAGACCTGTTTTATAATCTTCTTATGAGAGGAAAAAATGACACCTGTGTCACCGTGATGATGATCCTTAAGCCACTCCATACTCCACGGCCCAGACAAAACGGACCGCCCTCGAACTGGTGGACAAGAAAGAGTTCGCTTGTGCCCAGCCGACGAAGACTCACCAACCAAAATCGAACCATCCAAAGGCGACCTCGAATTAGGATCAGCCGAGTCAATAACCTTCGGTAAACCACTTGCTTCTACCTCACCTTCAACACGGCCAACAGGGGAGCAATGATGCACCTCATCACAACCCCCTTCCTCCTGAGTCAGTTTAGTAACTAAATTTTCAACCAGAAAATCAACATTATTATCTTGGTCATGACCCACCTGTTCATCATCCCGTTCCACATCTGAACCCTGCTCGTCGCTTTCCTCCTCAAACAAACAAGCATCCTCTCCTATATTAAAACCCCATTCCTCAACCATCTTAATCTCAACCATAACTCCATCAACCATCAAATTCTCAACAACGTTAACAATCTCAAGAGAAGAGGTAGCAATCAGCACACGTGCATAATCAAACCTTTCCTTCTCCAAAGAACAGACATTAGTGCGTAAGAAACGGCCAGCATCCATCACACAAATTTTAAAAAACTTTTCATTCCACGCATGCAAAGGGATCCCATAAAGTCTCAACCACGCACCCCTTTGGAACGGCAACACCTCCTTGTCCCAATTAACAAAAGAGGAGAAAAAATGGTCAAAGAATTGTTTAGCTCCAGCAATAGTTGACATAACGGCCTCATTCGACAAACTGTGAATAAAGACTTTGTCCGCCCCCAACGGGATAAAAGCAAGGGTGGAAAACCCAGCATCGGCAATTCTTTCTTGTAACAAGGGTACAGACTCACCACTAATCACCGTGGCCACCACCCCTTTTCTAGCCCATAACAAATCGTCCTCAGATGACCGATACATGCGCACTAACTTCCTAGCCGGAACATGCATTGAACCACCAAAACCGTCCAAGCTCTTCTCTCCCTTAGATAACATGTTTCCACTCCCCTCTGCAACCACTGTCCCCTTTGTCACCACCTCCCCCTGCTTCCCCAACACCGCCCCCACCTTCACAACAACCGTACCCACCCGTACTCCCTCACCCTCCCCTACCACCTCCCTCACCGTCCCCTCCTCCCTCACGCCACCTTCCTCTCCCAAAGCCTCCCCCCTCACAATTTTTTTCTCCCTCAGAACCCCCACTTCCCCCGGTTCCTCTAAATAAATTTTTTCTCCCTCATTCCCATCAGCAACCCCCCCCACCTCTCCTATCACGCACACCTCCCTCCCCCCTCCTGACATCCTGCTTATCAAATCGTGCAACTTTCGCCCAAAGACGCAAATGACCAAACCAAATACCATTAAGAGCATGCAACAGCTTAGAAACATCCCTAACTTTTGAGAAACGCACAAAACCGTACATATAACCCATTGAATTCCGCTTTCTTGCTACAAACACATTTTCCAAAATCCCACACACTTCGAAAGATTTCCGCAAATTAAAATGACGGACCTGTTCTGGAAAATTCGTAAAATAGAAGGTGACGAACCTCTTAAAACCAGAATGCTGCAATTCGTTTGAATCATTGTTCGATGCCGAGCACGACCGCCGCAAATGGGCTGCAGCAATCGCGCCCCTCTCCTCATCCTCATATCCTCCTCGCGCGCGCACAACCCTAGAAGAAGGGGAAGTGCGCCGCACCAGCCCAGCCACCGCCGCAATGCTCCCTTGCCGCCCCCTAGATGACACCCGTGAAGAACCTCGAACCCTTGTCTGAACCCCAAAACCGCCTTGTCGCTTGAACCGCTGAAACCTGTCCTGACCTTGATCCTCCCGTCTTGGCGCTTTCCAACGTCGCGGCAACACGTCCTGCCAATCTCCCCTAACCCCCCCAATTTGTGGCACCCTGCCAGGGCCCCTCCCCACCCAAGTGAACCTCTCCGCCGGTGAGAAGGACCGGCGCGGCCTCCCTGAATAGAAACCAGGGGTACCGCCTCTCTCTCTCACTCGCCCTCTCATATTTCGTGTTTTGCAAATAGAATACTCGCCCCGAAACCCGGATACTTTAAAATTGAGATGTACTCATATCGGATACCGATACTCCACGTATACTTGCGGATACGTACCCACAGGGTATCAGAATTAATTATTTTAATTTAAAAAATATTTTATCGGATACTTATAAGATACTCGACATATACACACAGATACTTATAAGATACTTCATTGAGACGTATCATGAAGAAAAAAATGAAGGGTGAAAAAATGAGACCTTATTGTGAAAATTTAGTGGAGATGTATGTGATTCAATTTAAGATATGAATCAGTATAATTGTTTTTCGATTAACCAATTAAAAATTATGTTTTTTGCGGATGAAAGTAACGAGAGAGAGAGAGGAGATTCAACCAATCAACATTAAACAAACTTTGTTTTGAATTCTTTTATTGATGCATTTGTTGATATCCTAACATATGAATGAAAATAAAATATGACTTATACGAAAACTTTACATTTTTTATTTTGATTACATGTGTTATTTTTTTGTAAATTGCGACTTTTATGATTATATAGTATTGAATAATAATCGATGCTTATTTTTTTCCAGTATTTTATATGCATGTCAATTTTAGTATAAATCATTTGTTAACGTATCATAGTTGTATCGTATCCTAAATTTTAAAAATTTCGCGTATCCACGTACCTGTATGGAATCGTACCCGCACCCGTGCTACATATCCGCGCTTCGTAGTTGGGCACCCTCGAAGCTATGTTTGGTTATATTTACCATAAACAAAAGTGAATTTCTCTGTGTTTTGGATTTTCATGGTTGTTTGTCTTTATGGAGTTGGCAAATATGTAATCGTATATGAATATGACCGCAGGCAAAAGGTTGATTTTTATGTGTGAAACAGTGTTTCTTTCTCTATAAATAGTGCAACATACTGACAAGAAAAATACACAAAATTGACGGAGTTTTTAGGCATTTGTGTGTATTTGCATATCCATGAATATCAATTTTTTTGTATATATAAAATGCAATTATGTACTTTTTTTCTTATTATTATGTTGAATTTCACACTCATCAATTTACAAGGAAAGAAATATTAACACAAAAATAGTTATGCATTGCACTATCACTTTGACAATACAAAAAGCATATTTTAGAAATTTTAATCATTAACTAAACATGCACAAATTTCAACGAATACATTAAATGTATATTTGATGTCACGATGGGCATGTGTATAATTATTGTGATCCACCATAAGTTTTCAAAAGTTACATTTTATAGCCAGTGGCGTTGCCAGGACCCTGAGTCAGGAGGTTCAAATTTTTAAACTTCAATTTATAATAATTATAATAATATATATTCAAAAAATTACATTGTATTCAATCTACAATCTACTCAAAAAAGATTCATCCGTTCTTTACAAATGTCCCCTACGGGGTTTCATGTTCTGAAATTGTTGAATAATCAACTCATCATCAATTTTGTCGGCCATATCTCTCTCAATATAAGTCACGAGACAATCATTCATCCATTCATCTTCCATTTGATTACACAATCTAGTATTCACAATTTTCATAGCAGAAAAGGCTCGTTCAACGGTTGATGTGGCGACGGGCAAAATCATTGCTAACTTCAAAAGTCGATAGACTAATGGATAAACAATATGCCTTTTGGTTGCAACCAATTTTTTTGAAAGATCACTTATTCCTTTCAAAGATGCAAATTCAACACTCATATGCATATCAAAGATGTAAGTCTCAAGTTGACTATCAAGAAACTCCAACGAGGTTGGACAAAATTCATAGTGACTATACCAGGCATATAAAAGTACTACCATTCCTCCACGGCTCCACCTACTAGACTATACCAGGCAAAGTCACATGACTATCTTATTACTATTTGAGAAAACATTCACATAACATAAGCTGCTGAATGCAGAGGACCAAAAATCAAGTGCTTAAGCATAGTAACAAAGTGAATAAAACTTATCTCTAAGTTCAAGTACCTTAGGACCAATAGGAACTCCATTTCTTATAGCTGATACAACAAAAGGGATGGATCACAAATCAACAAGTGTACTAGGCAAGCTCAAAAAAATAAGGACAAAGGGACATTCGGAAGTTATGGTGAAATTCATACAAACAACTAATTCTGACATATGTATCCACGGAGTATCGGAATTAATTATTTTAATTTAAAAAATATATTTTATCAAATATCAAATACTTATAAGATATTCGACATATACACACGAATACTTATAAGATACTTCACAGAGACGTATTCTGAAGAAGAAAAAAAATGAAGGGTAAAAAAATGAGACCTTGTTGTGAAAATTCAGTGGAGATGTATGTGACTCAATTAAACAAACTTTGTTTTGAATTCTTTTATTGATGCATTTGTTGATATCCTAACATATGAATGAAAATAAAATATGATTTATACGAAAACTTTACATTTTTTATTTTGATCACATGTATTATTTTTTGTAAATTGCGACTTTTATGATTATATAGTATTGAAGAATAATCAATGCTTATTTTTTTTCAAGTATTTTATATGCATATCAATTTTAGTATAAATATTTTGTTAACATATCATAGTCGTATCGTATCCTAAATTTTAAAAATTTCGTGTATCCGCGTACCCATATTGAATCGTACTTGCACCCTAAGGGTGGGAATAGGCCAGGTCAGGTCAAGCTTGGAAAGGCTTGAGCCTGGCTTATGGCCTATCATAGGCCGTTTTTCTTGGTCTGACCTGACCTATTTAAAAGCATGGAGTGGCCTAAACCTACTTCCAGACCTACTTTACATTAAAGTCATCAAATAGTTTATTTGACCTACTAAATAGGCTAAACAAGCCTTAAAACCTACTTAAAAGCCTATTTCATTGCAAGCAAATTTTAACAACATTAAAGTTTGTTTAAAAGTCTATAACAACAAAGTCTATTAATGGATTGATAGATAGAGAAAAAGGTGTTTGTATTTTTAATGTATGCAATTATTTTAATATAAAAAAAATACTTTTTAATAAATATGTATTAATAGGCCGGCCTATCAAGCTTAAGAGGCTTTTCTAGAAGTCTAAGCCTAGCCTATTTAACTAAACAGACTTTTTAAAAAGTCTAAGTCTAGGCCTCTCTACTAAACAGGTCAGGTTGTAGGCCCATGTAGGCCAACCTGACCTATTTTCAACCCTACCGCACCCGTGCTACGTATCTGCGCTCCGTAGTTAGGCACCCTCGGAGCCATGTTCGGTTATATTTACCATAAACAAAAGTGAATTTCTCTATGTTTTGGATTTTCAAGGTTGTTGGAACATTGGTGTGAAGTTGGAAAGAAATTGAATGATTAAACACCAAGTAATAAGACTTTGAGCTAGTGTGATGTGAATTGAAAAAATAGAGAGTGGGGGTCCCACATAAAATAGAACACACACATTAGTAGTGTTTAAATTGCGGTATTTAATTTTAAATACTTTATAATGATAAAAATAATAGTAATTATTATTTTTATTCATAGATATCACTTCCCATAATTTTAGTTTATGTTGGCTGTGATAAGGTTTGAGAATTCAACTGAACTTCCTATTTTTCCTTCATTCATATCCAATGAGTTTGTTTCCTCCACTTTTGTGGATTTGTTTCCTTTTGATCTTATCCACAAGTGTTATTGAACTGATTAGTGGTTAAGTTTCCTTTTGATCTTATCCATTAGAGTAACTGCTGCCGCAATTTTCGCTAAAACAGTTACAAAATCTCTATATAAATAGAGGACTCCACTCAGTTCAAAAATCACACCAAAGAGTTCTATTGAGTTGTCGAGAACTCTTTCTCTCTTCTCCCTCCAGCTTGTGTTAACGAGCTATTCTTCTCCTTATCTCCTTTTTTTGTCCCTTCGGAATTAAGAGTGTTATTAAGACCTTAGTCCCTATTCGGTATAACGTCCCTTTGGAATTAAGAAAGGTCTTAAGAACATAGTCCCTTCGATAATATATGTCCCTTCGGAATAAAGAGTACTTTTAAGATCATAGTCCCTTTTAGAATAATAATGTCCCGTCGGAATTAAGAATGATCTTAACGGTATATATAAATATTCTTTCGATATTTTTCTATGTTTAGAGAAGTTAAAAAGTTAGAACGGTGGTATCACCGTATTTGAGTGGTCTTAGTACCATATTGATATTTTGGAGAGCTCAAATGTTAGAATGGTGATAACACCATATTTGAGTGGTCTTAGCACCATAATAGAGTGGTCACAGTACCATATTAGAAAGTGGTTTCAGTATTAAAGAGTGGTCTTAGTGCCATATTGGAGGTGTAAATCTCGAACGGTTTTCTACAGTGCAGTAGTTAACCGCACAGTTGTAGCTGGGCTTGTTTTATCCTGGAGGCGGCGTGGTTGATAGTCTGCCTTGCACAATTTTGGGCAGTGCCACGAAAAGTCTTAAAGAGAGGGATCTGGTCGTGACTCAACCTAGTAACAACTTCGGTAGATATTCTATTTCAAAAAAGAATTTGGAAATCCAAATACAACAGTTTGAAAATCCAAAAACAACAATTTTAAGACGTTTCGTTCTGCCATGTCTACCGAAGAAATTACTAACTCGAGTTTTATTGTCCCTAAATACAAGAAGGATTAAAAGGCTATAGAAACACATCTATATACTGAACACTATGAAGTGTTTGTTGTTATAGCAACAACACTAAGAAATTCACATATCCCTCTTTAATCGTAAAGTGTGGAGTTAATTGTGGATAATTATAACCGCCCCTCGACACATCCACGTAGTACACTCCCAAATTGATGTGTGGTGATGCTGCGGCTTATTGTGTTAAGGGAATGTCAATTGGGCAAAATCATTTGAAACAAGCAATTGCTTCTGGTTTGTACGTATGTTGGTATTCTTTGTACTGTTTTATGATTTGTCATCACACTGAAAGTTGAAAATGTGGACAAATTGCTGCCACTTATTTGAAAAAACGGTACAAAGGTAAGCTGCTAACAATGTTATGAGTTCCAGGCTCCAAGCTAGGCGCAGTAACATTATAGGAATAATGGGTACCAGAGATGAACCAAAGACCCACCCGGCCACAAGAGCTCCAAACCTATAATTATGCAATAAAGGAAAAATAAATGGGGTTGTGGAGTTGTTTATGTCCAAGAAGGAAATTATTTTTTAAAAGGATATTGTGCATGTTCTAAAGAAAAGAAAGAATCTGAATTTCAGATTTCTATTGAATAAGACTGAGTTGACTTAGACTTAAAGAAAGACTTGTGCACCATGCATTCTTGTGGGGAAAAGACTGAACCTTTGATGATATGCTCAAAATTAAATTCTCCCTCTACTTTATAAGTTGCGTGATTTTAATATTTGACATGTCAAAATTTATCATATGAACAAGCGTTTAATTTTAAACTTGAGTAACTTGGACTTAATTCCAAAGTTATATGACTAGGAAATTTTATTTTTTGCGGTCAAGATAAATGAACCAAAAGTTCATATAAATTAGTGTTTAGAGAATTTGAACCTCTAAACTTAATAAATTTTGATATGTGCGAACTTGATGACACATAAACTAGAAATGATAAAAAGATACTTTATCATATTTATTGATGACTGTAAATTTAAAAAAAATAAAATTGATACGCTTGATATGTTCAATTTTTATAAAAATTGAAATTTATGTTGAATAGAGTACCCAAGTCTAAGAACAAAATTTCTAATTAAGAAGTTTTGAAGAAAAGACAACCCAACTTGTCTTATTTTTTTTGAACTTGGAATTGTCTGGACTACATTTGGATTCTGGACCCCAAGAGAGTTGAACTCACTAGTAGAGCCTATGAATGTGTATTCATCGGGTATGCTACAAATAGCGAAGCATATAAGTTTTATGACCTAAATGCTAAAATGAACATAGAATTAAACGATACCAATTTCTATGTAAATAAATACCCCTTTAAATAAAGAATAGTGGGGGCACTAGTGGGGGCGCTAATGAAAGCACGCCATTAGTGGGGGCAAAGTAAATTCCCCTTTTAAATTGAGAGCTAGTGGGGGCACTGCATCTGATCACATTCCAGTAATCAGAAACAATTATGAAAACATCGTACGGGATGTTATAGAACCTCAAAGAGGTAAGAAAGCTATAATTGCTAACGAGTATAAACCTAATTATATGGTTTGTATATTGGAAGAGGATCCATCTGGCCTTCAAGAAGCTTTGTCTTCATTGGATGCTAACTTTTGAAAAGAGAAAAAAAAAACAGTAAACGATGGAATGGATTCTCTAGAGTCTGACGAAACACGACTCTTAGTTGACTTGCCTCCTGGATGCAAACTAATCGGTTGTATTTGGATTTTGGAAAAAGAAACTAAAACCTGATGGTTCGGTTGCTAAATACAAGGCTCACCTTGTAGAAAAAGGTTTTAGGCAAAGAGAAAAAAAATATAGATTTCTTCGACACTTAGTCACCAGTCAATCAAATCATATCCATAAGGGTGCTAGTCCCTTTAGCCGCTGTTCATAAATTGATAGTACACCAAATGGATGTGAAAGTTGCCTCATTAAATGGTGAACTAGAAGAAGAAACCTATATGGAACAACCAGAAGGTTTTGTGATTCAGGACAAGAAAACAAGGTCAGCAAGTTAGAAAAATCTTTGCATGGTCTAAAAATAACCTCCTAAGAATTGGCATGGAAAATTTGACAACCTAAAGATATCGAATGAGTATAAAGTGAATGAAAGTGACAAATGTATTCACTACAAATATGTAAATAACATTTGCACTATCATATGTCTCTATGTAGACGACTTGCTCATATTTGGTTCAAAGATTCATGCTATAAATTATGAGAAATCATTGTTTATCAACAACATTGATAAGAAAGACCTAGGCGAAGTTGAAGTAATTCTTGGTTTCAAGATTACTATATCAAAAAAAAGGAAATTTTTTGATCAATCTCACAAGATCTTAAGAAATTTAATTATTTGACTATAAACTTGCAAGCACACCTTATGATCCAAGTGTAAAACTCTTCAAGAACACTTGAGGTGGTGTTAGACAAATAGAATATGCGAGTATCATTGGCAGTCCTTAGATATGTCACTGAATGTATTAGACCCGACATTGCCTATGTCGTGGAACTCTTGTGCAAGTTTACTAGTAGACCAAGTGAGAAACATTGACATGTTATTGAAAGAGTCATAAGGTGCCTTAAGAAGACTATGACTCTAGGATTACATTATGAGGAGTATCCTGTTGTACTTGAATGGTACAAGATACAAAATAGAACATCCTTCAGATGAGTCTTAAGCGACCAGTGGATGCACATTGAGCATCACTGGAGGATTTGTTTGTTGAAACATATGATATTGACTCAATCCACACTGGAATGATCTGAGATGAGAACACTAGAGAAAACTAGTGAAGAAGCAAGTTGAGAAAATGCTTGCTAGTTGAGATCCCCTAGTGGATAAATCCGTTGCCAGGAGTGTTAATTCATTGTGATAGTACTGCAACTATTACAAAATTGAGAATCATTACTACAATAGTAAGAGACGATAATTAAGGCACGAACACATAACAAATTAGAGAGCTAGCTACTCTCAAAAGAAACGGTTAAAGTAGATCATGTACATACTGATAAAGAATTAGTCAATCCTTTGACGAAAGGAATTACTAGAAAGAAAGTCATAAACACATCCAATAAGATGTGACTAATGCCTAAAGATCACAAGTGATGGTAACCCGACCTAAATGACTGGAGATCCCAAGAAATAGGTTCAATGGGTAATAACAAGTCATGAGTGAAAGAACATGCTATGAGAAAATTAAGAAAGCATGAATCCTGCAGCGACAGAAGGATGAGATAATAGAAACTCTTAATGAGATCTATACTCTATGTTGAGTGGAGTACATAGCTACAGGAGTACTCTTGATAGACTCACCTATACGAATGTGGAACTGAGGCCGGTTCCTATGGGATTTTGAGGCAGAATACCTAGAGCGTTCGTTAAAACTGGGATAAACGTGCAGGGCCATAAATGCACGGGCTTTTAGAATACACCTTAGGAAAAGGTTTGTGTGCGGACTCTATGTCTGAGACAGAGTTCAATGCTGTAAGCAACTCTTGTTGAATCAGAATAGTATTCGCTATGCAAAGGTTCAAGTTGTAGGCGACACCTTTGTTTATTAGTAACCTTATAGAAACGTTTTGACGTTACTATTGAAACCATTTTTTAAATTCAAGTGGGGGATTGTTGGAACATTGGTGTGAAGTTGGAAAGAAATTGAATGATTAAACACCAAGTAATAAGACTTTGAGCTAGTGTGATGTGAATTGAAAAAATAGAGAGTGGGGGTCCCACATAAAATAGAACACACACATTAGTAGTGTTTAAATTGCTGTATTTAATTTTAAATACTTTATAATGATAAAAATAATAGTAATTATTATTTTTATTCATAGATATCACTTCCCATAATTTTAGTTTATGTTGGCTGTGATAAGGTTTGAGAATTCAACTGAACTTCTGTAATATCCCGCTTAAATGTAACGGTTATCAGCGTTAGAAGTTTTTAAGCAAGCATGGCAATTATGTAAATATGTAGCAATGGCAATATGGTAAATACTTGGCACAAGAGGATTATTTAAAATAGAGGGGGAAAGATATTTTCCATTTCATTTTATCCTTCCATTCTTCCTCTTCTCTCACGCCAACTCCCCTTCTTCTCCATTAATCATCAAACTTCATCTCTCAACTCTCAATCTTTAGGCAAACCAAGCAAGCATCCATTTGGGAGATTGAAGCAAGAAAGAGAAATGAAACAAGAAGGAAAGAAAGACCAAAGCTAGGGTTGGAGAAGGAACAAAGGGAAGAAGAAATCAAGCTAGGAATTGAAAGGGAACTTGGCAAGGAAGCAAGCTAGTGATTCAGGTGAGCTCCCTAGGGTTTTAGAACCCACTATGAGTAAGTTTAAGTGTTTCTAGTATTATGAACAAGTTTGGGATTTTAGTGCCCTAATTCTATGTTGCTAGCAATTCTTGATCATACATGTTGAAATCTGTTAATATGCTTTAGAATTTACCCTTAAAGGTGTTATGATGTCTGGGTAAGATTGGATGAGCAAGAATGGTGAAAAATCATGTTTTGAACTTGCCTATGCTGTCCAACTGCAGGTAAAATCGTGTCACGATTTTACCACCGTGTCACGATTTTATAGGCAGGAACTAACACGTTTTCTGGGTAGAAAATCGTGACACGATTCCCAAATCGTGTCACGATTTCACAGTGGGCAGGGCTATGTTGTTTTTCATCAAATCTTGCACCATTCAGGCTATCCAATATTGCTTCAGACTCAAGGAACAACATGTAATGATTAAGAGTCGCTAATAAGCATTATAAGACCTATCCTTAGAGAATGTATAACTTATATAGCATGAGGAATAGGTTCATAAGTTAAGCATTAGGGGAATGTTTCCCTAAGAGATGCATTTTATGCACAAAGTATAGTAGAGGAAAGGAACACTTACAAGAGCATTAGATGAGAACCGATGAGAATGATTCCATGTTCTAAGTTTAGAACCTATTATAGGTTAAGTACTCATGAATGATTACCTAAAGAATGCATTAGATATGCACAAGAATATGGAACGTAATAGATATACATATGAACTTAAGTTAAGAATTTAATGATAAAGAATATGATAACGTGTTCATCAGACTCCGGATTATGCCGGATGGGATTTCTCCGAAAGGGCTATCCACACGTAAGTTATAAGACTATGTTAAACGTGTCCAGCAGGCTCCGGGATTCGCCGGATGGGACTTCTCCGAGAGGATTGTCCACACGTATGTTAAAAGATTAAGCATGTTCAGCAGACTCCGGGATACGCCGGATGGGACTTCTCCGAGAGGGTTGTCTACATGCAAAGTTAAGATGTGTCCAGCAGGCTCCGGATTATGCCGGATGGGGCTTCACCGAGAGGGTTGCCTACACAAAGATAAGAGGAGTCCGGTGTTAGCCTGATATGATAGGAATTTCACCGGTATGATGGGAGATGTACTTCGGGGTTACTCCACCCGGATGCACTCCGTAAAATGAACCAAGATAATGTAATGTTTGTTCAACGCTAACTTCTAACTTTATGTTATGAAAAGATGATTATGAATACGAATATGAATATGTATACGTATACGTACTATGTATTAAGAGTTAAGACAAAGTGATCATAGACTTCCTCTCGGTCACTAAGCATAAGATTATGTACATGAAAAGTATAAGATGAGATAAAGACATGTAGCGATCCTAGGTTTCCCCTTGATCGCGGAATATGTAGAGAATGATGGCGATCATAGGTATCCCCAAGATTGCCAAGAGTAGGCACGGCGACCCTAGGTTTCCCCCGTGGTTGCCAACAGTAGGTTGGGCTGGAGCTCACTGAGACATTATGTCTCATCCCAATCCTTCTGGTGCAGGTTTTACAGGTTAGCAAGACTTTTCAGAGGAAGACCTTCAGGAAGACGCTGGATGGAGTGCAGTTGCTCGTCATGGACAAGCTCAGGAGGTTTACAGATTGCATAAGTATATGAAACGTATTTTATGTTATTGGATAATGTATAAACGAGCCAATTGTACTCATTCAGTAGCTTTGTATAAATATTTATTATTGAAAATTTTAATGTATCCGGTATCAGACTAATACACATGCTAAATATTCTAGATAATTTAGTATGGGTGTTACAATTGGTATCAGAGCAGGTCGATTCAGACCGTGCCTTGGGTCATTAAAGTTTCAATAAAAGTAGTGGGACCATTGGGTTCCGGATATTGTTCTAAAGGTCACATCTAGTTGAGCCTGATCAACTCAATCTAGTATATGACAGTTAGGATAAATGTCTGAGAGCTGAATGTGACCAAGGAGGAATGAAGTTTACGAAGGGCGAAGATTAAGGTGACAAAGGGCGAAGATTAGCTTTGACTCGTATTTTTTGTATTTTTTGAACGAAAAATGCAATAAAAACATTGTAAATTGCAAGTATCGAACCATGGTTAGGGGAACAACATAAAAACAAACGAATCACTTGATTACAACTTTAAATGTAATTATTTTTGTCACAATATATATTTATATCTTGAAAATATGGCACCTCCATAATTTTTTTTGGCTCCGCCACTTTTTTTTTTGAACAAGCAAAAATGGGATATATATTAATAGATGAGGAGTCTCTAAATTAGCACAAGGTGTGCCAAACCAGAGCTCCACCAAAAGTCAAATACACAGTTCACCGCAGTAACCAAGAGTCGGTTAGCCGATGCCCATACAAACAAAGGGGCTCGACCATCAACAATGAGAATTATTACGAACATTAATATTACAAGTTTTCACCCAGCAAAAAGTATGAATCATGGGAATGGTTTAAGGGTGTTGCCTTATGTACGGATCATGGGAATGGTTTAACCCAAGTTTTGGCCCAATTTTTTAGTTTAAATAAAAGGAAATTGCTCCATAGATTTGCAGGTTGCTCAACCGTAAAAAAAATCGATTAAAAGATAGTTTTGGTTGGATTTTAGCCAAAAAAAAAATTGATTAAAAGATATGTTCCAATAGGTTTGTATAATTAGAAGATATATATCGAAAAATCGATGGGTTTTTGAGCAAAACTAATGGGCATGTAATTGTAAAGCAACCTTCTAAATAAATTGATGATAAAAATTAAAATTTATCATAAAATGACGATAAAAATTAAAATTTATCATTTTCAATTAAGTCCTATGTAATTTTTGGGCTAAAAATTTCACAGGGCCCGATCCGTGTCCCTGAGACCGAGTTGCCTACCTTACTTGTAGACTCATAACCTTCCCTACATCACATAGATCAGCTGAAATCTGGTCATACCCCACCATCCGCCGATTGGGTTGGACTGGGTCTTTGGACCCAAACTTGCCGCATGTCTACCCCTAGTTCGCATCCTTCGAAGAAAATTTCATTTTCCACCGTCCAAGCCTCTTGCCTGCCCTCTGTTTTTTCGATTTTACTCTCGTTTACTCTTAGAAAAGTCTGGCAACGTGTTGTGGTCAATTGTGGTATAATTCGTACGTGTAAGAGCGTACAATTCACTGCCTCTGATGGTGTCTCTGAACCACCGCGTATTCAACTTTGTTAGCTTTGAGATCTTCTTCACATTGTTGGCGTGCTTTTAAATTGGGACAGAACTCAAAAAAACAAAAAAACAAAAAATAATTAAATGAAAATAAATAATAAAATATATACAGTAATAAACATATACAAAAAAACACCTAAAAAGACATATACAAAAATAATGATTTTAAAGTCTTACAATTCCTTCTCATATGCGTCTGACGACGTGACGCACGTACATGTTGAGGACTAGAGGGACCTCAAAAAAAAGTCGAGGATTAGCATGTCCTATAGGCTGCCAGGATATGTATCAAGGGCGGGCAACGACTCATTTTGCATCTGATAAGTGCCAGAAACTAGTTTTAAAGCATATTTATTTTAGGCACTTTTCTTACTTGTTTTACAATTTATCTAGGTAAAAGCTCCAAAATAAAGGATAAATATCATTTCATGCTTTTTAGACCTAATCCCAACCATTTTTGTAGGTACATGCTATTTTGAAGAAAATCAGATCAGATTCTGATGAGCAGCGTCTGAAGTTCAGCTTCTGAAGTTCAGAGTCTGAAGTTCAGCTTCTGAAGTTCAGAGTCTGAGTTCAGCTTCTGATGAACAGTGACTGAGTTCAGCTTCTGGTGAACAGTGACTGAGTTCAGCTTCTGATGAACAGTGACTGGGTTCAGCTTCTGAAGAAGTAGGGCGGTTTGGTCTGTTCAGAAGCTGAGGTAGCAGAAACCAAGTAGGGCGGTTTGACTGTTCAAAGCTGATGAAGAATTCTAAAAACAGAACCTATAAATAGATTCAAGAGCTGGATATGTTTGAACATGTACGTAGAAGTTGTAATATTTATTAAGTTATATTTTTAGATAGAAAATAGGGATAAAAGTTCTGTTCTTCAAGGAGCAAGAGTGATTGAAGTGTGGATTAACTAAGATTCTTTGGGAAATCAAGACTTAGCTTTGGATCTTCACCTTTCTTTACACTTTTGTATAGTTGTCATGACAATGATCAACTAACTCCCCTTTGTTGGGATCTTCACCTTTATTCTTGCTGTTCATTTTTATGCTTGATTTAAATGTTTTTGAAAAATACTTTTGAATCTAGGTTTAGAATAATCTTCTATCAAAATAAGAAATTCTAGACATGGAATTTGGTTTTGATAATCACACAAAGTATCGGAACGTAAAGCTTTTGGATCGTTTAATAGATTGGGAAATCGTCGATTAAACGATACGATCGATCTCACGACGTCATTTGGACACGAATGATGTTGTCGAGTGATACGTGATAATTTCGCTAAAAAGCTAGAATCCATTTGCATGATCATTAGAATATATTCGAGGCTAGATTGACGAACTCTAATTCCAACACTTTTACTCCCTGTTACTCTCTGTTTTTATTACTTCTTTAAAAGTCCAATAGTTTTTATATCAAACAATCTTATAAACCCAAACTTGAAATGATAACAATTGTTGAATGACTTACGGTATCGCACTAGTCCCTGTGGAGACGATATGAAAAAAATACTTACTTTGGTCTAAACAACAACATCTCAGCATCCTCCTGCTCCTTTACCTCCTCATGTTGGGGTTTTGCTGCCTCAGGCCCAAGCTCTGACACTTGAGACGGTCCGAGTATGTCACACATAGCCTTACTCACTCATTCCTACCTAACCGCCCGCTCTCGCCTGGTCGAGACAATCATGGTCGACCAGTTGTCTCTAACACGATCGGGGCGTGCCACCATATTTGAAAGAAATAAATACATATACAAATCGATATACTGAAGCAAACTCTGAGACAAATCAACATTCATCACACATGATCCTATTTCATGTTATATAATCTGAATTCACGGGCAATATGTTTCATATTAAACTAACCTTTTGTTTGGTGGTGGAAAATGTATGAAATGCAAAGCAATCAAGCAAATGCCCAGGAAAAAAACGAAATTAAAAAACAAATGCTTGAAGAAATGTGAACTAACATTTTGTTAGGTGGTGGAAAATGTATGAAATGCAATGTTATAAAGCAAATTCACTTCAATAATGACACAATCTCTCAAGCAAACCTTTTGGTGGTTTATGAGTAGTTTAGGGCTAAGTTCGAAGGTGAGAACTTAGGGAAAAAAAATATGAGGGTGGAAATAGATAAGAGTGTGTTTTTAATTATATAATTTGAAGCGTGTTTTTTTGGCTTCGGATTATATAATCCAAACGAGAATAAAATTGGAAAAATGGATTGCGTGCGAAGCTTGGAGAGTGGAAAAATAAATTCTCTCTTCCAAAGTATTCCTCCGTAGAAATTAAGATCATATTTCTTCTTAATTGATTATATCAGTGGGGTCTCCTTTAGGCCCTCACGTCAACCAAGTTTTATTTATGAGTTTGTCTAACATATGCAATACTGTACATTTTTAAAGAACTAAAAGTATCAATTCTTTATTTAAAAACAACAATCATTTATTAAATATTAATAACATGTGCAGATTTTCAAAAACTCTTTATTTTAGTATAACTATCAAGTTTTATTTTAATATAACTAGTTTTCTCAAAAATAAACTCAAAAAATCATAAATATTTGTTCCGTTTAATTTTTTTTAATAAGTTTTTTCTTATGAGTAAAACAAGATAAATTTTTTCTTATTTTTATTAGAATTAAATCACCCCTAGTTGGTGCAAGAAAATAATGAGATTTTTTTTATTCTAAATGAGGACCAAAATGCTAGAATACTATTTATTTAATGCAACAATGTTAAATCTCCTAAGGGTCCTACCCGATTATAGGAATTAGTCTCTCCAGTTAAGCGCAGAGGATATCTGGTTCAAAAAAAAGATTAAACATGTTTTGGCCCCTATTAGATATTTCGGATTTTTCATTTTAGTCCCCCAGATTTTTTTTTTTGGCTTTTAATTTTTCAAAAGTTTTTTATACACACTTTTAATTTTTGCTTTTAAATCAGACCATGAGTTTCCTTTAGATTTTTTTGAACGAGTATTTGTATGATGTTTAAAATATTATAAGAATCTTTTCAGAATTTTTTAACAAAAACATGAACGAAATATCAACTTTTGAGCATAAAAAACATAAAAATTCATATTTTGTTAAAAAATTAACTTTTTTAATAAAAATTCTTATAATATTTTAAACATGATTGCGAAAAGGTAATTCAAAACTTTGAATCATACAAATAAGTTGATTTAAAAATAAAGATTAAAAATAAAATAAGGAAAGTTTTTTTTAGAGAGAATAAAATAAAATGTCCAAATATTATAAGGATAAAAAAAAAACATATTCAGTCGCAAAATATACTAATTAAATATAGGCCAAATACCTCTTTTGGTCCTTTAAGTTTAACTAAAATACCAGATTAGTCCTTTAAGTTATTAAGTTTCAAATAGGTCCTTTAAGTTGTTAATTTATTACACCGTTACCCTTTTAAGGACCTATTTGAAACTTAAAAACTTAAAAAATTTCAAATAGGTGCATTAACTTAACAACTTAAAGGACCTATTTGAAACTTAAAAAACTTAAAGGACTAATCCGGTATTCTTGTCAAACTTAAAAGGATCAAATATAGTATTTGGCCTTAAATATATTATTTTGAGTTTTGACTAAAAAACGTTGTTTTGGACACAGCCGCCCCAAAGCCAAACCAAGGAAGGAAGGACTTCCCGCTTCTCCCTGTCTGACTGTATCTAATGTTTCCTGCCGTTTCATTTTTCATTCAACTTTGGACTCTTCAAAGTCAACAACAATAACGCTCGCTTTTCTTCTTCTTCTTCTTCTTCTCTCACCGTAAGTAACTTACTTCTCCTCTCATTCATTCAATTCAATATCTTTCAAAGGGTTTTTTTCATCTTCATCTTATTTCTGATACACACTGCTTCTAGATCTGGAACAAGGTAATACCGATTCTTTACTTTCAGCCATATCCTTTTTGTTATATATTGACATTTGTATTTTTTTTCTATTCTATATGCTTAAATCTGTTACTTGATTCGTTTTCAAGTTTTGTTAAGAGTGTTATTTGTTTGCTTATTAGAGCACGCTGTTACCGAGTTTGAATTGGAACTATTAGGAATAATACATGAATGTTATTTTGGAAATGTTTATTTATAGAATAACATCTTTGTTGATTTTATAACTATAAACAAGTTTTATGTAAATCCGCTCTTTGAAAAAAAAAAACAATGTTGTTAAATAACCGGCGCTACTACATATCAAGATTTGGAGCAACCGCGATGAAAGCCGATACCCTGTTGCGATTCTGCTACCACCACAATAGCGGTGGCTTTTTGTATATTGGCAATAGCGGTTATTGCTTACATAGCGGATTTTTCATAGCGGATTTTTGGCAATCTGCTATTGTCCGCGATCCGATAATTATAACACTGAAAAAAAGAGAGTTAATATTATGCCATGTCAAGATACTGAAGTATGATTAGATGTCTATGTTATGACATGCCAAGATAGGGAAATAATATGATTGATGTCTGTGTAATTATAAAACTCATTTCTATTTATTGAGCTCTAAGGTTGTATAGTGATAATTGATGAATATTGGAAATAAGGAAAGAATCAATTACTTACAATGTTGTCAATTAGCGGCTATAGTGGCGTTGTAGCGCTATAGCATAGCTGAATTTGAAGAATCTGCTATTTTATGGTGTTGTAGTGCTATAGCATAGCTGAATTTGAACAACATGCTATTTTATGAGATCTGTGATTGACAACACTTATTACTAATCAAATAAGGAATGAAAAACAATTGCAGATAAGGAGGTTATGCTTACACTGACATTTTGTTGTCTTATTGATTGCAGATCTTTTAATTAGAGTCTAACATAGCATATAAACCATAGCTTGCTATCGCCATGGAAGATCATCATTTGTTGGAGACAAAGGAAGCAAGTTCCCAAGCGGTTGAGAAGCTGCAAGTAGATGCTTCTGCCATGCAGATTGAAGATCAGGATAAAGATGTAAAATCTCAGAATGTTGTTCATGATGGCCCTAAGTTTGACAGTAAACTGGATGATACATCGGACGTGATAACGGATGACAACGATGGAAGGTCTAAGTCTGATACTGATGAAAAAAAAATATTCAATGTCACTGGAGATTCTGGTTTAGCTCCGATCAATTCTGAAACTGAAATTGATATAGTTGGAAAAGAGTATTCTGGTGGTGATAAGGTGGAGGCCAACATAAATTTTGAGGCTAAAAGTGAAGAGACAAATCTAGATGAAATGCACAGATATGGACAGGATGATTTGGCTAAAGCAGAGAATGACGGTAGAGACATGGAATCCACAGATATGGATCAGAAGGCAGATGAAATTCCAAGTGAGGACAACAATTTGGACCCTGTATTTGATGGAACCGAGGTTCCGGGGATGGAAGTTATCCGTAGCACATCTACCCGTAAATTGGATGGAGATCAGGACAGTCCAGGTGTGGTTGAGAAGGCAGTCGCTCTTAAAAATTTTGTAAAGGAGAAAAGTGCAGTGGCAGTCTCCACTATGCTGCGCCGCCTTTCTGGAAAAAGCGATGAAGCTGCTGTGGGTGATTTTGATGATGAAGGCAAGAATGCTTCAGATGTCTCAGAAGTTAATGAAGCCAAATTGGTTTCTGAGAAGCCAGTGGAGAAATCTGCTTGGAATCCCTTAAATTATATTAAGAAGTCATCTGATGTTGATGTGGAAAACAAAACCGATCAGAGGGATTCAGTAACAAATGGTCCATCACCACCAATAGCCATGAAAGGAAGGATTATACTGTACACAAAACTAGGGTGCCAAGAATCTAGAATATTTAGGCTATTTTTACGTACAAAAGGGCTTAGGTTTGTGGAAATCAACATAGATGTATACCCCGGTAGAAAGATGGAGTTGGAGAAGATATCTGGATCTACTTCTGTTCCCAAGTTGTTTTTCAATGAAATATGTATTGGAGGCTTGAGTGAGCTTAAAAACTTGGATGAATCTGGAAAGCTTGATGAGAAGATTGACTTTCTTATTACTGAAGCACCGTTATTTGAATCCCCATCACCGCCTTTTTCTGGAGAGGATGATATTTCCATTAGTGGGGCAGTTGATGAATTGGCTCTTGTTGTACACAAAATGAAAGAATCTATTACTGTGAAAGACAGATTGTACAAAATGCGCAGGTTTACCAACTGTTTTTTGGGCTCAGATGCTTTAGACTTCTTATCAGAAGATCAATATTTGGAAAGGCAAGAGGTAAGCTTGTCTAATTGTATTAGCTTTGGGTCTAATGTGTCAATAAACACCACATAAGTGATTCCACAAATTCATACGTAACTATGGTCAAACAAATCATACACTAAATATCACATAAATTCACTTAGATACAATTTCATGATAAAAAAATCATACACTAAATTTCTCATAGATTCAGAAGATCATATATAATGTATTACATAAAATGAGGTCGAACTATACTTTGAATGACATAATCAAACAAATCATATCACACTTATCAAATAGATTCTTTCAAATACAATTTGTAGGTCTTGATCAAAGTAATCAAAAAAATTATACACTAAATATCCCATAGATTTAAAAGATCGTATATAATAATGTATTGCATAAAACTCTATTTTGTTATGATTTGAATAACATAATCAAACAAACGAATCATACACTTAATATACTCAATATCCCATATATTCATTCGAGCACAGTTTATTTTTAGCTTCATAAGGCCATTGTTTTTCTTCTTTTTTTAATTTTGTCTGGTGGTACAGGCTGTTGAATTTGCTCGAAAGCTTGCTGACAAATTTTTCTTTCGACATGTTCTTGAGTGAGTCTATACACTTAGAGTTCTGATTTTTAATGTTTAATTTGTTTTGTTTTTACAAAATTAATGATATTTACTAATTTTTGTTTTGATTTAGTGAAAATTCATTTGAAGATGGTAATCATGTTTATCGCTTTTTGGACGATGATCCAATTGTGATGTCACAATGTTACAATATTCCAAATGGTATTATTACCATTAATCCAAAGCCTATCGCAGAAATTGCATCAAGGCTGAGATTTCTGGCCTCTGCAATGTTTGAAGCCTATGCTATTGAAGATGGATGCCGCGTTGATTATACAAGTTTGCATGGAAGTGAGGAGTTCGCCAGGTGTCTTCATTATTTTTTGTATTTTGCTTTGCGTTAGAAGTTTAGAACTCTAACGTTTTATACAATCTTTGATAGTCCATTCAGTCATTTTGTAAGTTCACATGCTATTTGTTGACATTGTAGGTATCTGAGAATAGTTGAAGAGCTCCAAAGAGTTGAAATATTGGATTTGTCTAGAGAAGAAAAGCTTGCTTTCTTTATTAATCTTTATAACATGATGACCATCCATGCAATCTTAATATTAGGTCATCCAGATGGAGCATTGGAAAGAAGGAAATTATTTGGAGAGTTCAAATATGTTATAGGTGGTTCCACCTACTCCATTTCAGCTATTCAAAATGGAATATTGAGGGGAAACCAACGACCTCCATATAACCTTAAGAAGCCATTCGGTGCAAAAGATAAACGCTTAAAGGTAAGTTACTTTTGTTGTTGTTGTTGTTTGGCACAGTCACATGTTTAAATTATTTTAGAATCACATGTAAACTTTCATAGTTTTGATGCTCACGTTGATTCATTTATTTGATAGGTTGCACTCCCTTACCCCGAGCCTATGATTCATTTTGCTTTGGTATGTGGCACCCGATCTGGGCCTGGCATTCGATGTTATTCTCCTGGAAAAATTGACGAAGAATTATTGGATGCAACTCGTAATTTCCTAAGAAGTGGAGGTCTTGTGATTGATTTGACGGCAAAGACTGCATATGTTAATAAGATTCTTAAATGGTAAGTTCTTTTAAACAAAGAAAACACCTCCTTGATATCACATTTTATCTGACACAACGAGTAAAAAACCTTTTAAAATTCTATGCTTAGTTGAATGTTTCAAACTCAGAGTACTTAAGATTTTAATGTGATATGTAAAACTTGTAAAAATATCAATAAACAATATGTCATTTAAAATTTCGTTTTGATATTTAATGTGATATGTAAAACTTAAACATGAACAATATTGTTGTTAAATGAAAGTAATGTTAGAAATTGTGTTTACTTTGGTAATGTTGAAACTGAAAATAACTATTCCTCATTGTTCATGTTTAGGTATAGTATAGATTTTGGCAAGAGCGAGCTTGAGGTGATCAAGCATGTATCAAATTATTTAGATCCAACTGACTCTGCAATATTATTGGACCTGCTTGCCTCTTCTGAATTGAAGGTTACGTATCAGCCGTATGACTGGGGTTTGAACTGCTAGATCACGCTATTGAAGTGTTATGTAAATATGTCCCGTATGTTAATTTTGATCTATACACAGACGACCACATAAATCATATGTTGGCTATTTTGACCATTCTAAAGCTAAATGGTAGAGTGGTAGAACGAGAAAGAGAGATATAAGACTTAAGGAAAACATGTTTTCATTAATTCCTATCTTTCTATTTACCGTCTTAAATTTTCATACTTATTGTTTGATGCAACTTATGAAAATCCATCAGCTCATTTTACTTTGCAACCTTGAATATGTGATGCAGTTGAATTACTTTTCTTAGGCTAGTGAATGATGTTAGCCATTTTTCTCCAAATGGTTGCGCTTAATATTAGAGCTCATATGATATCTCAAATCTTAAATCTTATTTTTTTTTCTGTCAAGTTGTCTAATAGCTAGAATTCATTTTTTAAAGTGAATAAGTGGGGTGTCCGGGATTCAACACCGGTCCTACGTATAATAATGCATTATTTTCTAATTGTGAGATATAACAATGTAGTCCATTTTCAATTAAAAACAATTTGTAAGAAAGATAAGAAGGATGCATTAGAAACTTCTTAAAGAGCAAAAATATATAAAGGGGAAAATAAAACATTTTTTTTAACAATCTTATCACACTGTACCGTCAAAATAAATTCATGCCTAAATTGTTGGCTAATGTTTAGAGCCATATTTAGTCACTTGACTCACTTCCCTTTTACCACATTCAATTTGAAAGTGGCAATGGAGGAGACCTTTGTTTTTATGGGTATAACTAATGACCAAAGATGTAGAGAGTGGTGATCTAGAAAGTGGCGGCCATTAGTACGGGCATGACAGTTGATCACTCTAAGGGGTCGTTTGATGGTCAGGATAGGAAGACAAGATATGATATATTTATTGTATCCTGCTTAAATCCCAGTTTTGATGCATCAAAGGGATATGATAAAATAAACCATTTTCCTATCATATCCTGACTTGCCTTTGTAATTTTTATCTTGAGTATAAACTAGGTTAGAAACTATCCTGACATGATTAGAAATTCATTTCTTATTTATTATCATGATATTTTGCCGTTTTTAAAATGTTGTCATTCCTTACTTATTTATAATTAATTACATGCCATTTTTAAAATATTTAATTAATTACGAGAGTAATTTTCACATTTAATTTAATTGTAATAAAATGATATCCTATTTGTTATCATGTGTGCATCAAACACATGATAAGATTAATGTTTATCATGTTCATATCATATTATGTCTCTATCTAGCTCTATATCATATCTTATCTCTATCTTATCATGACCATGCAAGACCCATATAGAGGCACCAAATTTTGTAGTCGTGATTCTATTTTAAAAATTAAATTATACTACATATGTCTAAATCAATGTATAAATATAAATATCTATTTTATATGAACTACATAATAATTATAAAATATAATAAATCCATAATTAAAAGAAAAACACAGTAAGATTTATTAAAAATCAAAAGGAAAAAAATCTAAAAATAATAAATATTCTCCTTCAAAAAAAAATATATATTTTAATTAGACGGTCAATAATATCTCTTCATGTTGCATGAGGAGAATTAGATTTCTATGCGGAAAGTTAATTTGCTCTCTACGCACCTTGTTCTTGAGAGATTGCGCACTCTATTTGTAAGACTCTGATCCCCAAGACTACTAATTAAGCGATAAATCATGCAACACGACTAATCGGAATCTAACAAATCACCAATTAACTCATACAATTTCTCATAAAGAAAATCTCATCAACAATCATCACAGCACAACGGAATAAATCATCTCAACATAATAATCATCTCGGGTCTCAACATCAATGTCTCAAATAAATACAATCCTCATAAAAAATCAACAAGCAAAATAAATCCCGGACTCCTAGATCAGAGCGCCTAATCTAGACATCCTCGAAAATAAATGCGATAAAACGGAGAATAGGCGTGATGTCATCCTCAGCACAACTCACCGAGCACTACTCCTCAACCTGAAAGTCTACATCCACAAGGGTTCAACCCACGGATGAGGCGAAAATAAAGCCACTAGAGGGTAAGATATACATTCAACAAAAGGATATAATAAACGCACATAAGTTTCAGGCAAAAACATCACTTAACATTCAAATATTCATCAATACAAAAAGCTTGATTATTACTCATGCATAAATCACAAATCATGACACACCCTCATCGTTATATAATTACCAACTTAATCATACATAGTCAACAATTAAATTCACAATCTCGACTATAGTTCATCAATAACACAATTATGAATCATTCCATAATTTTCGCACACCTACAATTAACATTTACCACATAAATGCACAAGTTTACACCAAAACATAACCAAACACGACTCATGTGTATGTAATGCGCCTATTACGACTCTACATGCATGTGGTACCATAGTGATCTTAAATCACCCAACTATCAATAGTGATCTTAAATCACCAACTATCAAATAGTGATCTTAAATCACCCGACTATCAAATTTTGATCTTAAATCAAGCAACTATCGACCGACTATGAATGCATTGATGTTCACGTATGGACTTGACAATGCACACAACTATAAATCATGATTTTAAATCATGCAACTTTCACAACTATCAATTGCATTATCAAATCAATACATCCACACAATTCATGTTATCATCACATCATCATTTAATTCACCACATCATCATTTAAATCACAACTATAATGCATAAAGTCACATCCAACATCATTCACTTCATATTAATGCATTTTACCAAGTGTATTCATAAACACGTCATTCTTGCATTTATTCACCATAAATCACGTAATTCACATTTCATAAATAAATTAAACAAGGTTACCTCAACCTATTACTACACCACATTATATTCATAATTCAACTTCATTCATACTACTGTAATTGATCATTAAATCCATTTCGACAATCATCAAGTTTCACAAAATTACCAAATTCGTCTCATAATCAAACTTTAAAATCAATTCATTGCAAACGATCGTTATCTATCAACGAAATGTCAAAACAAAATCAAAACATCACAAAAGGAATGCCCGGGGGTGTCCGGAAACATCCTCCAAAGACCAAAACGCACAGAACAACACGTGTTGTTACTGTCATGGTCGCTCAGCGACCTGGGACTTCGCTTAGCGAAGTCCTCCAGAAAACAGGGCATTCACTACTGGAAGGCCCCAAACTCCACCCAAAAATCCCATTTTTCATCCCAATTGACCCAAAATCATTTTACAAACAATACCCATGATCAATACACTTAAATTGAACAATGGATACACAATGAAACATCAAATTGACATGATTTCTCAACGTTTTTCAGTTAATTTTAAAGTTCGTCTCAAAAATCCATTTTCACCAACAACTTAACAAATAGGCTTGTATAACAACATCAACAGTATTACATCAAGTTCAACATCACCATAATCACCTATTCAAACTATTCCAACAACAACTTATTCATTTTCACTTAATTAAGCCATTTTAGTAAAACACCAACAACAACAACAACTTAATTCTCATCAAAGCTACACACCCAACATAATATTTTCATGTTTTTCATCATATGGTAGCAACTTAGTCAAAACAGCAGCAACTTAACCAAATTTACTTAATTAATCAATTTTCCAAAATCACTTAAATCACAACTTATTCAAAACTTATTCAGCATAACTTCATGATGTAACATCCGGCTGGCTCCCTTACGGGCTGACCTCCCTATCTTTCAAGGACCGCGATGTACTCATGGTCTTCTCCACCCCCCATGTGGAGTTTTTGCCTTCCGTGGGAATCGAACTCTGTACCTGGGGCTTAAGTACAAGTTCAATGCATTCCCACTACCAATTGAGCTACTAGCAAAAACAGCAATTAATCACCAAAAACAGCAACAATTATCATGCAATTAATCATAATCTAAAACACCCAAACCTCATAATTGCTTATTAAATCCATTTGGTAAAAGTAATCTCCCCACTTACCTTAATTCTTCACTTTTCTTGCTACTTCTAGTTGAATTCCCCTCTTCCCCTTGAGTTCTTCTAGTTTCCTCTTCTCCAAGCCTCTTCTCTCTCTATTCTCTCACTTGCCTCTCAAAATTGTGTTAGAATGTTTAACCTAATTCACCACCAGTCACTACTAGTCTATTTATAATATGGTTTTAGGGTTACTTCCACTAATGGGCTTAGTCACAATTAACTCACAATTATTTTCTCTACACTTTTACTTCACTTAAACCCCACCATATTAATTATACATCATTATTCTCTAAAATTCAAATTATTAGTTCTAGCATAATTACAAAAATGTCACTCAAGCACTAATAATTCCACTAACCCACCAATCACACATAGATAATTAATTAACAAACCCAATTAAATAAATAATACTAATTAATAACAACAAATAAATTTAATGCTAAAAATCGGGTTGTTACACTATTTGTTCTTGAAACATTCTTGATTGCGTCATAGTCATCTCCATGGTGGTTACGGCCCTGGTGCAGTGCAAGAATTTCACCAAGAGTATAGAGCGTCAGCACGAAACTAGTTGTTCAAGCAAACTCAGGGAGCTTCGAAGCGATGAACTCTCAAAAAAGAAGAAAATAAAAGCAATGTTGTGTAATGTAGAAAATGAATTGGATTTTAAGCTGATACTTATGGGCGGGGCTGAAATGTTGCAAGGCCCAATATGCTAAAATAGTTGGATAAATAAATAAAAATTGGTTTATATTTTTGTATAAGATAAGATAAAAATTGGTGTATATCCTTTTTTTGTGCTAATAAAAGAAAATTTAGTGAGAAATAACAATCTGATTTTGAAAATATGGGAGAAAAGAGAAAAATTAGTATTAAAGCATTGAGAAAAAAAATAATACTTACATACATATCACACCATTGGTGAATATCACTTTTTATTCAAAAGATCTAATGTGACAGAGAGGCCTATTGACCTTGTGATAAAATATATGGTCAGAAAAAAAAAATAGACAGAAAACAAATAAAAAATAGTGAGAAATAACAACTTGATTTTGAAAATATCTTTGGAAGAAAAAACAATCTCTATGTTTTAAAAGTAAACCATTAAAACAAGGGTTAAATCTGCTTTTGTTCCCTATAAATATGTCAACTTTTCGTTTTAATTCCTCTAAAAATTTCATCAGCTTTTAGTCCTCCAAAAGTTTTTCATCCTCACTTTTGGCCCCTCCTTTAAAGTAAACTCATATGTAGAATTCATATTTTTGAATAAAATTTTGCAAAAAATTTATAATATTATAAGAATCTCTCCTAGAAAAAATTAGATTTTTTTAACAAAACATGAATTAAATATGAATTTTTATATTTTTGCCGGTTAAAAATTCATATTTTTGGAGAGATTTTTACAATATTCTACACATTTATGCACAATTTTATTGAAAAATAAAAAAAAAATTGACTTAAAAATAGGGACCAAAAGTAGTGATTCAAAATTTTATAGGGACTGAAAGTTGAATGAAAATTTTAAAGGGACTAAAATGAAAAGTTGGCTATTTATGGGGAACAAAAACATATTTAACTCTTAAAACAATAGAAGAAGCTAAGGAAACTAGATGAAAAAGATAGTGAGAAGAGTTGTGCCTATGCAGCGGCACGTAAAGAGAGAAAAAAAACGAAAAAGAATATGTTATTAGCTATAGAGGGGTAGCAATTTTTTGTATATATATATATATATTTACAAAAATGTCTTATTGTTCGTCTATTGTTAAATTGGTAATTGATGTAATTTTTAATTTTTCTTCAAAGTAATAGAACATTACAAAAATTTATGTGATTACTTAAACAAAAACAACTTATTTTATAGATAATAGATACATAATACATAAAAGCAGTATAGGATCAAATTTACACTCACAATGTATTTATAACATATATAATATTCATTGCATGACTCAAAGAGTCATGTAATATATGAAGAATGGCCAAGATATGTATTCTTTGTAGGTAGTTTGAGTATGTGGTTGGTGATGTTATTTGTGATTGAAATGCATCTTCAAAAGTCATGTTTAATTAATGATAACGAGATAAAATCAATTATGTATGATTTATATAATATTCAAAATTAATTTTTGGTCGCATCTTAAGGATGACGATGATGTGTGATCCATATTTTCAATCGCAAAATTGATCAAACTGCATTTATCGCTAAGCTATTGTAATTTCATGTTGTTATGTTATACTTGATTTATTGTATGTTTAACTATCACATTAAATAAATGTTGTTCTAATCTTAGTTGTTGTATGTGAGTTGTGTTATATTTTAGTTGTTGAATTAACTTGGAAAAAATGTTTCGAAAATGAAGAAGATTTAAATCGGAACGTAACTTCCGATGGGCATGTGAGATAACTTCTAATACATTTCAAATTGAAAATCAAGCCTCTTGGAAGATAACTTTTCGGAAATTGCTCTTCTCTCTTTCAAAATTGTTCATTCCCTTAATTATGTCCAGCATGAGTTAAATCACGCTTGACTTTTTCAACGTGAGTTAACTCACGCTGTGCATTTTTCAGCGTGAATTAACTCACATAGGCACGTGAATGAACAAAAATAAAAGGGAGAAGAGCAATTTCCTACCTTTACTTACGTTTCAAATTGAAAATCACGTCCATCAAAAGATAATTTCCGATAGGCTTGCATACTAGTTTTTTGACAAAATTCCAAGACAAAGAGGTATACAATATAGTGGCATATCCAAGACATATCCATGAACAATATAAACCAAGATCAATGGCATTCCAAGGCAAGAGTAGTAGATAAAAAGTGTCGATGCATAAACAAAGAGGTATACAATATAGTGGCATATCTGATAAGTGCTAGAAAGAAGTATCTTTTGATATATTTTTAGGCACTTATGTTACTTGTTTTGCAAGTTATCATAGGATAAGCTCATAATTATTGATAAATTGTCAAATTAGTGATCTTATGTCTTACCCCATCTATTTGTGCAGGAAATTTCATGTTAGGACCTGAAACTGAGCAAAGAAACATGAAGATTTGATAAGGCTTCATCGCTACAGCGAGCCTAGGCAGGGAGAAACTAAGGTTTCATCGCTACAGCGATGGATCTGGTCGCTATAGCGACCAAGGGCGGTTTGAACCCCGTTTGCTGACGTGGAGCAAACCCATAGGCCAAGAAATCTTCCATCGCTACAGCGACCAACTCATCGCTGTAGCGAGCCTTATAAAAATCAATTTGTATTTAAGCCTTTTAGCTCATTTTTCTGAGAGAACTTTTACTTCCATAAAAGAGAATAGGGCTAAAAAGAGGCATTCTTCATTGAGCAAAAGTGATCTAAGTGTAGATTAACTAAGAAACTTTGAGAAATCAAGTCTTAGCTTTGGATCTCCATCTTCCTTTCCACTTTTGTATTGTTGTCATGAAAATGAACAACTAATCTCCTTTGTTGGGATTATAGGTAATCAATCAATCTTAGATGTAAACTTTTGATCTTTCAAATATATGATTCTAGCCTTTTATATATCATTGAGTTTATTCTTGCTTTCCATTATTATGTTTGATTTAAATGATATTGAAAAATACTTTTGAATCTAGGTTTAGAATAATATTCTATCAAAATAAGAAATTCTAGACATGAAATTTGGTTTTGATAATCACACAAAGTGTCTGAACGTAAAGCTTTCGAATCGTTTAATAGATTGAGACATCGTCGATTAAACGATACGATCGATCTCACAACGTCATTTGGACACGAATGATGTTGTCGAATGATACGTGATAATATCGTATATAAGAAAAGCTAGAATCCATATATATGATCATTAGAATATAATCGATGTTTGATTGACGAACTTTGATCCTAACACTTTTTACGCCCTATTACTCTCCGTTTTTATTAATGTCTTTAAAGTCGAATAGTTATTGCAAACGCTTGATTAAAACCCTTAACTTGAAATGATAATCGATGTTGAACGGTTTATGATATCGCATTAGTCCCTGAGGAAACGATATAAAAATATACTTACTTTTGGCTAACATCAATATCCAAGACATATCCATAAACAATATAAACCAAGATCAATGGCAGCCCAATGACATATCCATAGGCAATAGGGTTAAATATGTTTTTCGTCCTCGTAAAATTAGCGAGTTTTGGTTTTCGCCCCTATAAAAAAAATCCAACGTTTTTGTCCCTACTTAATTTCTCCGTTATTGTTTTCGTCACTCAAGTTGAGTCAACTAATTGTTGACTGACGAAATGCCACATCAGCAAAAATAAAATAAAATAAATCAGATTTTTTTTTTCGTTTTTAATAAAAGAAACATACATTGAAAAATTAGATTTTAGGGTTAATAAAAACCCCAAATCAATTTCATGACCTTCCATCTTCTTCCTTCTTTGCAATCGAATACCTAATTCCTCCATTGTTCCCTCAAACTCTTCAATCTTGATTTCATTCCTCCATCCTTTCAACTGCATGCCTGATTCCTCCATCCTATCATAGCTTCGATGAGTTCATCCTGCCAAACTCGAATCTGATTCCTTCATTCTGCAAATCCCTTGTTAGAAACAAAATATTCCGATCTGCTACACTTTGAACTCGATGAGTTCAAACAGTTCAACCTCTAGAAATCGCGACGCACACCTGCGTCGAACAAGTTCACATGCTTCGTCTTCTTCGTCGTCATGCCTTGTTCCGGAATGTCACTGGACCATAGATCTTACCATTTAGGCCTTAGAGCCTTACAGACATGGCTTGAACCCTTAGAGTAAGGATGGGCGCTCTCCAGAAGGGCACAAAGTCCACCTGACAGTCATATATAACCTTAGGGAACTATCCTAAAGGACACCCTCTGGGGGCGCTCTCAGCAGCCTGTAAGGGCGCCCTAATCATGGTTTTGGCCCTTTATGATTTGGGCCCAAAACCATGACCGGGTAGGCCCAAATTAGGGCTACAAATAGTAACCTTGGGATCATTCCCAAGGCATGACCTAAACAGACCCTGAAAACCCTAGTTTTCCTTGATTGTACTCACAACCACTACAGTTGGCGCCCACCGTGGGGCTACGGTAAAACTGACCTAGCCACCGTCTTTGAAAAGAAAGCAGTCGATCCACGGCCTCCAAACACCACCAGAACGCCGTGAATCCGCCGTATCTTTCAGAGCAACCCTAGACTCTCCGAATCCGCCGTGATTCATAACAAACCCTCACAAATCAAACGTTTAATGTAACGCCCCGGATTTACTTGGAATTATTTTCAGTTATTTTAATTGATGATGCGACGTATGTGTGATGTCTTGTTGTGTTTGTGATGTTCTTGGTGTTTTGGTGCCTTGTTAGAGGGTAGTGACCTTAGATTATAAGGAATATGAGTTTGAGCGAATTAGATCCTTAGAAGGCATAACCCAAATGTGAGAAATATTGATATTTATTAGTATATTGGTGGTTGGGTTTATTTAATTGAATAAAGAAAAATTATAGTATTTAATTAAATAATAGTGTTAATAATTTAATTGGATTATTAGTAAATTAAACTAATTAATTAGAATTATAAAATAAGAAGGGGCATTTGTGGCATTTAGGATTTAGGGGTATGTTATGATGAGAAGAGGGATAAAAACATAACCGATCGTGAAAACAAAATTGGGAGAAAACCAAAGAGCGAAGAACGAAGCTGAGGCAAGAGAGACCGGAAGGGATTCTACGGGAAGCGATCAATAGAGTTTAGAACCGGAAAACCTAAGGTAAGGGTGGGGTTCTTACATTCTAAGGGATTGCATAATGATGGGGTATGGTAGACTCTAGGTATATGTGATTGTATGGATTTTGACCCTTTTGTTCAATTCATGAGGTCTGCGATTTTGATGATGAAATTGGCATGATACATGCTGTTGTTGTGCATTATAATTGTGGTTTGTGATGATTGTTGTTGTTAATGTCATATTATGAATTGGGTATGAATTATGTTGAGTTGTTGTTGTCGATTGTGATGATTTTGAATGAATGAGAAGTTTGAATAATATAAGTTGCTTTTCCTGAGTTTTCTTATCTCTGCCCCGAATTTTGAAATAAAAACTGGTATTGATCGGTACAGAATTGGTCTTAGGTGTAAACACAAAAGTTGTAGGTATGGATGTTAGTTTTCTAATGCCGTTGGTCTGACGTCAAAACGATTTATAGAACTTGAGTTATGGTCAAATTACTGCACGTAGGTCACAGTGAATTTTTATGGACTTTCTGCACAACTTTTCCGAATTTGAAACGAAAACTGGTATTGATCGGTACAGAATTGGCCTTGGGTGTAAACATGAAGGTTTTAGATAATTTTGTTAGCTTTCCAGTGGCTTTGGTTTGACGTGAAAATGACTTTTAGTTTTTGAGTTATGATGAAAATACTCCAAGGAGGTCTTAGTGAAATTGTACGGTGACAGCATTCTCTGTTTCATGTTTTTGCGTCTTTTTCACACGTCTCTGTTCTAAATTGGTCTTTGGTATAAACATGAAAGTTGTTGATAATTGTGATATCTTTCTAGTATCCTTGGTTTGACATGGAAATATGTTATGTATAATTTGTTATGGTTTTACAAAATTGTATGATGAATTGTTGATGTTTGAATACGAGGTTATATGTAATTGTGAATTTGAATGACAGTGACAGTGATGTAGCCTTATATGGCAGCGATGTGGTTTATGTACGATGCTTGCATGTATTTTGTTGTTTCATTTTAGAAGTCTCATTCATTGCATCTTGTAACGATGGCCTGAAATTATGATAAAGCGACGTAGCCTTGTTTGGCAAAGTGACGTGGGGCTCCGGCCTGACATGCCCTATTTGGCATTATTTTGCGACGTTTGGTACCACATGCATATAGGTGAAGTCGGGTCTCATTGCATTATGTGTCGATGATAAATTGTTATAACCGTGACGTGTGGCGATGTTCATGATGTGCTTGATGTGATGATGTTTGAATATTGGTGATGATGATTGTTTGTGAAAATGATGTGTGAACATGAATAAAATGATTGGTGAGATAATGAAGTATGATCCTGTGCTTATGTTTTTACTTGCTCATTATTATGCTTTCGTTTAGATTGTTTGATATCTCACCCTTTTGTTTTTGTTGGTCCATTGTCTTTATATTGGCAATGTGCAGATAACTCGAAGTAGCTTGCTGTGACGCTTAGACGAGGAGTACCTAGTGGTATATAGAATTGGGGTCGTGATGCTCTGATATTATGTAACACTGGGAATACGTTTGTCTTATGTTTTTGGGAGTTAACTTTATAAACTCCAATGCTGATTTTTATTAAAGTATTCACTTTATGTTGAGTTTTGAATTATGACGAATGTTTCGGCTTTTATGCCATAGTGCTGAT
Source organism: Medicago ruthenica (assembly GCA_018208015.1). NCBI lineage: Eukaryota > Viridiplantae > Streptophyta > Magnoliopsida > Fabales > Fabaceae > Medicago > Medicago ruthenica. The sequence continues at coordinate 60,884,705 of CM031373.1, forward strand.
TATGAGTTGATATTATAATTATTTTCCGCTGCTAATAAAGAGATTTTCAGACATGATGTTGTTATCTTGAGGAGCCTGTTTGTTAATAAGTATGTTTTATGTTTTCATGATTTTGTGACATCCCGTTATTTGTTAAATACTCTGATATATTATGTGCTTATTCGCGCGGGGAAATCGGGGTGTTACAATTGGTATCAGAGCAGGTCGGTCCATCCGGCCAGGTTGTCGAGTCTTTAGTTTAGTGACAGTTGAGTACTGTCCTTAGACATTTCTAATCAATTATTTGATGTTTATGAATATTCTGTAATGCCTTTCGGTGTTACTAATGCGCCGGGGGTATTTATGGAGTATATGAACCGTATTTTCCATACTTACTTAGATCAGTTCGTGGTGGTATTTATCGATGACATTCTGATTTACTCTAAGTCAGAGGAGGAACATGCCGAGCATTTGCGGATTGTATTGCAAGTGTTGAAAGAGAAGAAGTTGTATGCGAAGCTGTCCAAGTGTGAATTCTGGTTGCATAAGGTGAGTTTTCTCGGACATGTTATTTCTGGTGATGGTATTGCTGTAGACCCGTCAAAAGTAGATGCAGTGTTGCAGTGGGAAACCCCGAAGTCGGTTACGGAGATTAGAAGCTTCTTGGGTTTGGCTGGTTATTACCGGAGGTTTATTGAGGGCTTCTCTAAGTTAGCACTTCCGTTAACCCAGCTGACTTGTAAAGGCAAAGCGTTTGTGTGGGATATTCAGTGTGAAGAAAGTTTCATCGAATTAAAGAAGAGATTGACGACTGCTCCAATTTTGATATTGCCTAATCCTGAAGATTCATTTGTAGTGTATTGCGATGCTTCTAAATTGGGTTTAGGTGGCGTACTGATGCAGAATGGTAAAGTGGTAGCCTATGCGTCGAGGCAGTTGAGAATTCATGAGAGAAACTATCCTACTCACGATCTGGAATTAGCTGCAGTGGTGTTTGTACTGAAGATTTGGAGGCATTACCTGTATGGCTCTAGATTCGAAGTATTTAGTGACCATAAGAGTTTGAAATATTTGTTTGATCAAAAGGAATTAAACATGAGACAGAGAAGATGGTTAGAGTTGTTGAAAGACTACGATTTTAGCTTGAATTATCATCCTGGTAAAGCTAATGTTGTAGCCGATGCTTTAAGTCGAAAAACTTTGCATATGTCAGCGATGATGGTTAAAGAGTTAGAGTTGATCGAGCAGTTCAGAGACATGAATTTGGTTTGCGAAGTAAAACCCCAGAGTGTGATGCTAGGGATGTTGACAATTAACAGTGATTTCTTGGATGATATCAAGGAAGCTCAGAAGATGGATGTGAAACTAGTAGATTTGATGGTTGGTGAAAATCAACCCGAAGGTAGTGATTTTAAGTTAGATATGCATGGTGTGTTGAGGTTCCGCGATCGAATTTGTATTCCTGATAATGCAGAGATGAAGAAGATGATTTTAGAAGAAGGTCACAGAAGCAATTTAAGTATTCATCCGGGAGCTACTAAAATGTATCAAGACTTAAAGAAGATATTTTGGTGGCCAAAAATGAAGCAAGATGTTGCGCGGTTTGTGTATGCATGCTTGACGTGCCAAAAGTCGAAAGTAGAACATCAGAGGCCAACAGGCTTGATGCAACTGTTAGATGTTCCGGAGTGGAAATGGGATAGTATATCTATGGATTTTGTGACAGGATTACCGAACACTCCGAGGGGGCATGATGCTATTTGGGTAATTATTGATAGACTGACGAAGTCGGCTCATTTTATTCCGATCAATATTAGTTTTCCTGTATCAAAGTTAGCAGAGATTTATATTCGCGAGATTGTGAAGTTGCACGGAGTCCCGTCGAGCATTGTTTCGGATAGAGATCCGAGGTTTACTTCAGATTTTTGGAAAAGTCTACAAGAGGCATTAGGTTCTAAGTTGAAGTTGAGTTCGGCATATCACCCACAAACTGATGGACAGACGGAGAGGACCATTCAGTCGTTGGAAGACTTGCTGAGGGCGTGTGTTCTCGAACAAAGCGGAACGTGGGACAGTTTTCTACCACTGATCGAGTTCACTTATAACAATAGTTTCCATGCTAGTATTGGTATGGCACCTTTCGAGGCATTGTATGGTCGGAGGTGCAGAACGCCGTTGTGTTGGCATGAATCTGGTGAAAGAGTTGTGTTGGGACCAGAGATTGTACGAGAGACTACTGAGAAGGTGAAATTAATTCGTGATAAGATGAAGGCTTCGCAGAGTAGGCAAAAGAGTTACCATGATAAGCGGAGGAGAGATCTTGAGTTTCAAGCAGGAGACCATGTATTCTTGAGAGTATCACCAGTGACAGGTGTAGGTCGTGCCTTGAAGTCGAAGAAGCTTACTTCTAAGTTTATTGGACCATACCAGATTTCTGAGAGGGTTGGGAATGCTGCGTATAGGGTGGCCTTACCACCGAACCTATCAAATTTGCATGATGTGTTTCACGTGTCGCAACTCCGGAAGTATGTTTCAGATCCATCTCATGTAATTCATATGGATGACGTGCAAGTGCGGGACAATCTAACCATTGAGACTGTGCCTGTACGAATTGAGGATCGGGAAATGAAGAAGTTAAGGGGCAAGGAGATTCCTTTAGTGAAAGTGATTTGGGACGGAGCTGCCGGAGAAAGTGCAACATGGGAGTTAGAGAGCAAGATGCGAGATTCTTATCCGATGCTGTTTGAGTCAGGTAATTTTCGAGGACGAAAATATTCAAGTGGGGGAGAGTTGTAACGCCCCGGATTTACTTGGAATTATTTTCAGTTATTTTAATTGATGATGCGACGTATGTGTGATGTCTTGTTGTGTTTGTGATGTTCTTGGTGTTTTGGTGCCTTGTTAGAGGGTAGTGACCTTAGATTATAAGGAATATGAGTTTGAGCGAATTAGATCCTTAGAAGGCATAACCCAAATGTGAGAAATATTGATATTTATTAGTATATTGGTGGTTGGGTTTATTTAATTGAATAAAGAAAAATTATAGTATTTAATTAAATAATAGTGTTAATAATTTAATTGGATTATTAGTAAATTAAACTAATTAATTAGAATTATAAAATAAGAAGGGGCATTTGTGGCATTTAGGATTTAGGGGTATGTTATGATGAGAAGAGGGATAAAAACATAACCGATCGTGAAAACAAAATTGGGAGAAAACCAAAGAGCGAAGAACGAAGCTGAGGCAAGAGAGACCGGAAGGGATTCTACGGGAAGCGATCAATAGAGTTTAGAACCGGAAAACCTAAGGTAAGGGTGGGGTTCTTACATTCTAAGGGATTGCATAATGATGGGGTATGGTAGACTCTAGGTATATGTGATTGTATGGATTTTGACCCTTTTGTTCAATTCATGAGGTCTGCGATTTTGATGATGAAATTGGCATGATACATGCTGTTGTTGTGCATTATAATTGTGGTTTGTGATGATTGTTGTTGTTAATGTCATATTATGAATTGGGTATGAATTATGTTGAGTTGTTGTTGTCGATTGTGATGATTTTGAATGAATGAGAAGTTTGAATAATATAAGTTGCTTTTCCTGAGTTTTCTTATCTCTGCCCCGAATTTTGAAATAAAAACTGGTATTGATCGGTACAGAATTGGTCTTAGGTGTAAACACAAAAGTTGTAGGTATGGATGTTAGTTTTCTAATGCCGTTGGTCTGACGTCAAAACGATTTATAGAACTTGAGTTATGGTCAAATTACTGCACGTAGGTCACAGTGAATTTTTATGGACTTTCTGCACAACTTTTCCGAATTTGAAACGAAAACTGGTATTGATCGGTACAGAATTGGCCTTGGGTGTAAACATGAAGGTTTTAGATAATTTTGTTAGCTTTCTAGTGGCTTTGGTTTGACATGAAAATGACTTTTAGTTTTTGAGTTATGATGAAAATACTCCAAGGAGGTCTTAGTGAAATTGTACGGTGACAGCATTCTCTGTTTCATGTTTTTGCGTCTTTTTCACACGTCTCTGTTCTAAATTGGTCTTTGGTATAAACATGAAAGTTGTTGATAATTGTGATATCTTTCTAGTATCCTTGGTTTGACATGGAAATATGTTATGTATAATTTGTTATGGTTTTACAAAATTGTATGATGAATTGTTGATGTTTGAATACGAGGTTATATGTAATTGTGAATTTGAATGACAGTGACAGTGATGTAGCCTTATATGGCAGCGATGTGGTTTATGTACGATGCTTGCATGTATTTTGTTGTTTCATTTTAGAAGTCTCATTCATTGCATCTTGTAACGATGGCCTGAAATTATGATAAAGCGACGTAGCCTTGTTTGGCAAAGTGACGTGGGGCTCCGGCCTGACATGCCCTATTTGGCATTATTTTGCGACGTTTGGTACCACATGCATATAGGTGAAGTCGGGTCTCATTGCATTATGTGTCGATGATAAATTGTTATAACCGTGACGTGTGGCGATGTTCATGATGTGCTTGATGTGATGATGTTTGAATATTGGTGATGATGATTGTTTGTGAAAATGATGTGTGAACATGAATAAAATGATTGGTGAGATAATGAAGTATGATCCTGTGCTTATGTTTTTACTTGCTCATTATTATGCTTTCGTTTAGATTGTTTGATATCTCACCCTTTTGTTTTTGTTGGTCCATTGTCTTTATATTGGCAATGTGCAGATAACTCGAAGTAGCTTGCTGTGACGCTTAGACGAGGAGTACCTAGTGGTATATAGAATTGGGGTCGTGATGCTCTGATATTATGTAACACTGGGAATACGTTTGTCTTATGTTTTTGGGAGTTAACTTTATAAACTCCAATGCTGATTTTTATTAAAGTATTCACTTTATGTTGAGTTTTGAATTATGACGAATGTTTCGGCTTTTATGCCATAGTGCTGATTATGAGTTGATATTATAATTATTTTCCGCTGCTAATAAAGAGATTTTCAGACATGATGTTGTTATCTTGAGGAGCCTGTTTGTTAATAAGTATGTTTTATGTTTTCATGATTTTGTGACATCCCGTTATTTGTTAAATACTCTGATATATTATGTGCTTATTCGCGCGGGGAAATCGGGGTGTTACATTTAACCCATATCTGTTCGAAAAACCGATCCAAACCCTGAGATTCGCGAGCTCGGTCGTAAATCTCTAACCGCCAGTCGCAACCTCCACATACCAACTCAAACAACCGTCGTCGCCACCACCGATGGCGGACCTGGCGGCCTTAGAAGCTTTACAACAACAGATCCAGCAGCTTCGCGACCACAACGAAGCCTTGCAAGCAACAATGGAGATAATCCAGCAGCAGCAGCACGCTGAAGGAAATGAATCCCAACAAGACGAATCAGTGGATCCAGATCCTCAACCACTCTCCGCCGAAGTTTGGAACGCGCCAGTTCCAGAAAACTTCAAGCCACCCTCTCTTTCGTCCTTCGACGGAAAGAGCGACCCGGTGGAACATGTGACGGCTTTCAACACTCAAATGGCCATCATTGGCGCCGCCGATTCTATCAAGTGCAAGTTGTTAGCAGGAACCCTCAAAGACGCCGCCCTCAGATGGTATATGAACCTACCTCGTTTTTCCATCATCAGCTACCAGAAAATGACACTCAAATTGACACACCAATTTTCAGCAAGCCGCCACCACAAAGTATCATCCACCAGCCTCTTCAACGTCCGTCAAGGATCGAACGAATCTCTCCGTGAATATCTCGTGCGTTACAACGACGCCACCATCAAAGTCATTAACCCAAACCAGGAGTTGTTCGTGGGAGCCTTTCAGAACAACCTCCGTGCTGGCCAATTCAACGAATCACTGGCACAGAAACCAGCTGATTCCATGGAGGAGATTATGTCCAGAGCAAAATGCTACATCAAAGGAGAGGAGAGTAACGCAGAGAAGAAAGCTATAGACTCTATGGAGCGCGCCCCAAATAACTATGATCATCGCCGAAGCTACTATCCGCCCACCCCCAGAGACAGAGCGCCTTACAAGCGCCATATCCCGGACAGGCGCGCACCCCTACCAGAGTCCTTCACAGCGCTCAACACTCGTCGTGAGCAGATCTGGAGGGATGTCTACCACTCCAGACTCATCCCCGACCCCCTGCAACCAAGAGGAAATGTAATGGGATACGTCAAGGATAACAGGGAGGGAGACAGGCGCCCCCCGGAGACCCCCCAAAGGAGAAAGATGTGACAAAGGCTGGCGAGCGCCACACCCTGAACACTATATCCGGCGGGTTTGCAGGGGGTGGTGAATCCAACGCTTCTCGGAAGAGATATATGAAACAGGTGATGCTTGTAGATGAATACGCCGCAATGAAGCCAGTGCACCAGCTAGATATCACCTTCTCAGGAGAAGACCGCGAGGGAGTAATCCCCCATGATGATGACCCTATGGTCATAACCGTGCAAATTTTCAACTGGAATGTGAAGAGAGTATTGATAGACCCTGGCAGTTTCGCTGACATCCTCTATTACTCAGCGTTCGAAAAAATGGGACTCGACCAGGAGCAGCTACAACCTTTCAAAGGAACTCTTGCTGGTTTCACAGGGGAGCAAGTACATGTTCGTGGATACATCACCTTGAAGACGATATTTGGCACGGGCAGCAGCGCCAAGACCATCCGCGTCAAATACTTGGTCGTCAACTCCCTTGTTCATACAACATCATCATAGGTCGGCCAACTTTTAATCTCCTCGACGCCTACCTCTCTACCAAGTTCCTAGTCATGAAGTACCCGCTTGAGAATGGGCAAATAGGCACCATCAGAGGAGACCAGAAAGTCGCCCGCGAATGCTACCACAACAGTTTAAAGCTACAGAAGGAGAAGAAGGGAATCATTAACACCAAAGTGCACCAGGTGAACGCCGTTGACATGGATCCAGGAGGAGAATTTCAACAAAAGCGCTCCGAACTCACTGAAGGTCTAGAAGAGAGTTTGATAGCACTAGCACCACTTTAGACCGCCGGAATGGAAACATCTTTGGATCCAGCCGAAGAGCTGAGCGTAACAGAGCTCCTGAAGAAAAGCCTAAACCTCTTCGCTCGTCAGCCGACAGATATGCTTAGCGTCAACCCCGCCGAAGTGTGTCTTCGCCTTGTTGTAGACCCAGGAGTCAAACCGGTCAACACGCCAACCTGGCGTCATGGTAGTTTCACAAGGAAAGCTAGTGAGACAGGCCCACTGCGTGGAGCGAACTCGATTCAAGAACTACACAAACTCGCCAACGTCCCAGACTTCGCAACCAACAGAGAGACACTCGCCATGACAATCCAAAGGGTGATCTCAGAAGCCCGTGAAGCCGTCACACTGGTTATCTTGCTTTAGTTTCATGTATCTTTTGTTTAATGTAAAAAAAAAACAGGGAGCACTCTTTTCCCCGCAGTAGCGGGGGTTTTTTAATGAGGTATCCCGCTTTCTTATTAAATTATATATATCATCTATTTTGTATCGTATACATCGCCTGCAACAGATCAACAACGCCAAGACAGAGCAAGATCGCCACCTGATTCCTTAACCCCAACGGGGGTTGCCACTTAATTCCTTAACCCCGAAAGAGGGCTCTAAGACGTCGTGAGCTAAAAAGAGATCGCCACCTAATTCCTTAACCCCAATGAGGGCTCTAAGACGTCGTGAGCTAAAAAGAGATCGCCACTTAATTCCTTAACCCCAATGAGGGCTCTAAGACGTCATGAGCTAAAAAGAGATCGCCACCTAATTCCTTAACCCCAATGAGGGCTCTAAGACGTCGTGAGCTAAAAAGAGATCGCCACCTAATTCCTTAACTCCAATGAGGGCTCTAAGACGTCGTGAGCTAAAAAGAGATCGCCACCTAATTCTTTAACCCCAAAGAGGGCTCTAAGACGTCGTGAGCTAAAAAGAGATTGCCACCTAATTCCTTAACCCCAAAGAGGGCTCTAAGATGTCGTGAGCTAAAAAGAGATCGCCACCTAATTCCTTAACCCCAAAGAGGGCTCTAAGGCGTCGCGAAAATAGGACGATCCACGCAACAAACAATAGCGTTGAAAATAAAACCATTTGACAATTTTTGACAAGTTACGAAATAAGCACAAGTAATAGTCATCGTCCATGAGGCATTTTGTAAAGCATCGCCATAAAAAGAAGAAATTCGAAGCTAAGAAGAACGGATGAACAACATAAAGAGAACAATGCAAGTAGTGGACGCCCACATCTCTCGTCACGAAGGGAACGGCGCCTTGATTCCCAGCCTCCACATCTTCTGGATTAAAGACCAACCTCTCTTTGACATAGGCGCCATAGTTGAAATCCTTATCCCAAAAGGATTGCACAGTTCCACTGGTCCTGGCGGCGCCAGTCGAAGGAAGGGAAGGCGTTCTCTTACTCTTCTTCTTAGCCGCAGCCTCCCTTTATCATCTTTCCCGGGTGACGCCTGCCTTTGTCCTGCGCGACCGCAATGAAGGACTCAGTCCGAGTCTCAGGCGGATTATGAGCCTTCCTCTTAGGCTTGCGGGTGATGAGTCCAGTGGGATCGCTGACTACCAACCCCTCAATAGCCTTCTTTGCCTTCATTTCCTCGAGATATTTCTTCCTCTCTACCGCAGTCATGGGCACCATGGATTCTACAAAAATGAAAACGGAAAGGTTACAAGGACAAGAAGATAGGAAAGTACAATATACGCATAAATAAATAAAGTCAACTCACGTAAGTAAGCGTCTAAGCTATTCACGTCCCCCTCCCTATTCAACAGCTCCCGGATGTTCATAGGCAACATTTTGTCAAAAAAGCAGATGACACCTTGGTCATACGCGTCCAGCTTCTCATAATCAAATCTCATGATAGACGCCGGAGCGCTCGTCCACCATATGGGGAACCTCAGCGTACCGTTGACCCGCACAGCAGCTGCTTCACAATCCTTTCCCCCTCGTGTCCTGATAAATGTCTGCTTCCAGTTCTTATAATGAGAGGCGTAGGGCGGGAATAACCTCTTGCCAGGATGCGCGCTGACGGACACCCAAGACAATGCTCAAAGACCACGTCCTCTTCAAATCCCGTAGAGGACACATGCAGTTTGCTCCGAAAGAACGCCACTCGCTGGGGATCCATATACATGGACTCCGAGTGAAGCACTTCGTCGGCGAAGTTCTCTTGCTCTGATCCACTAGAGGATGCCATGTAACAAATTCCTTTCCTACAGAAGGGACCTTGGCGAACAGAAAGAATAACGCAGTCAGATGAATTCCCACTACTACTCCCTCCTTCACCCTCGTCTGAATCGCTCAAAAATTCCTCTAAGTGGGAGTGGCCGTAGTAGGCTTTCTCAAACACCACCCAATAAGTGGTTCCATCTGACCGCTTTGCATGTCTAATGCTTTCCCTCCACAACCTATCCCTCTCCTCTGAATTTGCTGGGGATAACTCCCTACCCGCCCCATCGCACTCCCTAATCACTATCATACTACAGACCTAATTAATAAGGATAAGATCGAAAGATATTACCTGGATTTAAATGATATCGAGAGATTGAGGATGAAAGCAAGCTCCAAACGATTCGAAAATGGTAGGCGCAACGATCTCCAAAGCCAAGAAACGGTTCGAGAGGACAATACGTTTTTGAGAGAAGAGAGGAGAGTGAGGGAAGTGAAAAGGTAGGGGAAAAACAAGAAAAAAGGAAAGTAGATCTGAAAATCAGTTTAAAGTACAAAAGCCTGGGAAAACGCGCAGATGACGTCACTTAAATGGGCACGATTTCCAAGAACCATTGCGATGCGAACACATCAGTGAGAGCGAACGGTCGCCCCATTTCAGCCGTCGGATCTCACTAGGGTGCGCCCTGAGTCTAAACCTCAAAAAGTATCACGCCATGTTGGGCTAGTTCTGGCATGGCGGTCTGACCCACTCAATAAAGCCACTCTTTTTTACACAGCTTAAATCACTTCGCCTTGTTCTAAAGCTCGTGCTTGTTGGGCTATATGGATACTCTTGTTGGGCTAGCACCCACCAAGGCCCCAAAAAAACGTGGAGCTAGTACCCATGTTGGGCTAGCACCCATGTGGAGCTAGGACCCATGTTGGGCTAGCACCCATGTTGGGCAAGTACCCATGTTGGGCCAGTACTCATAAAAACTTCCAATATTTTAGGGGCTGCAATATAACAGTTGGTATTCGCTTTGTACACCCCGTAATTCAAAAATTTTCACATAGCTTCATTTCCAGTAAGTCTCACTTGCTGGGCAAAAGATCATAGACAGGTCCCCAGTGACAATTTAATCACTTCGCCTTATTCCAAAGCTCGTGCTTGTTGGGCTGTGGACCATAGATCTTACCATTTAGGCCTTAGAGCCCTACAGACAGGGCTTGAACCCTTAGAGTAAGGATGAGCGCTCTCCAGAAGGGCACAAAGCCCACCTGACAGTCATATATAACCTTAGGGAACTCTCATAAAGGACACCCTCTGGGGGCGCCCTCAGCAGCCTGTAAGGGCGCCCTAGTCATGGTTTTGGCCCTTTATGATTTGGGCCCAAAACCATGACCGGGTAGGCCCAAATTAGAGCTACAAATAGTAACCTTGGGATCATTCCCAAGGCATGACCTAAACAGACCCTGAAAACCCTAGTTTTCCTTGATTGTACTCACAGTCAGTACAGTCACTGTGGATCTCGAACTATTTTGTATCGGTGTAACAGCAAACAAAGGAAGATTTTTTTGGAGATGTCCCATATGGATGGTATGTGTTGTTTGAAGTTGGATGATATGTGTTTCTGGAAAATTTCCAGCATATGCAATGTGTTTAATTTTTTTTGCATATGTTTTTAGAATAAGGATATTACATGTGTTTTTTTGCTGATGGGTTGGTGAATCGAAGCAAGACAACAACAATGGTGAAAACAATGAGATTGTTGAGATTGTAAATGCTGCCCTGGATGAATCGAAGCAAGACAACAACAATGGTGTAAACAATGATACTGTAAACAATGAGGTTGTGAAATTGATTTGGGGTTTTTATTAACCCTAAAATCTAATTTTTCAATTTATGTTTCTTTTATTAAAAACAAAAAAAATAGATAAATATGATTTTTTTATTTTATTTAATGCTGATGTGGCATGCTTAGGTGGCATTCCGTCAGTCAACAGTTAGTTGACTTAACTTGAGGAACGAAAACAGTAACGGAGAAATTAATTAGGGACGAAAACGTTGGATTTTTTTTTATAGGGGCGAAAACCAAAACTCGCTAATTTTATGAGGACGAAAAACATATTTAACCCTAAACAATATAAACCAAGATCAATGGCATTCCAAGACAGCGTCATGCCCATAAACAAACGTGCGTATTCATATTATATTTTTCATTAAAAAAAAATTGAATGACAAATGTTAGTAATTAGTTATTAAAGTTAGTATTTTTTTTCTTTGTCCGGGTTCAAACCCAAGACCTCCAACTCCTTTTCCCTCCAACCATGCGCTTCAACAAACACAAAACGAGAGGAATTGACACTTGTTGGGTTTGAAAAGAAGTAACAACAAATGTGACGTCTGTTTGATGAAGATCACTGGTTAAGGAAGATTACTATTTTTTTGCCTAGAGTTCAAGTTTTTGAACTTTCAAATCAATTATAACACATGTGAAACTACATTTTATTCTGGTGTTATTATGGAACCTATAGATCCGATAGGTAGTGAGCGAAAGATAACTTTCGATAGCATAGGAACATAACTTCCGATAGATTTCCAAGGGGCATTTTTGAAAATTTAGGGGGCAACAATGCGAGAGACCTAAACAATAATTTTCAATAATGTTGATGGTTTTTCGGTAAAAACTTGCTATGGGCATTTAGTTGAGCAGTTCTTTTTAGACCTTTTCAATGTCTCTTAGACCCCCTAAAATTTTTGGGAGATAACACTAGAGGACAGTTTTTTTAATTTTAACACTTACAGTAGATAACTCCCGGAGGACATTTTTTAGCACAAAGATATCGAGGGGGCCTACAAAAAATCCTCCATTTAGTTTCCTTAGGGGTTCGTCATCCTTCAAATGCGGATGCTCATCCAAAATTGGTTTGCAACTAGAGAAGAATTGAGAAAAGGATGGATATAACCAGTTGAATTTTCTTGTGTTATGTTATTCGAATTTTCGTTATTTGTTATTCTTGTCATGAGACGTGTAATCATCTTTAATTTTCTCTTGCCCGTTGCCTATAATCTTTGCTGAAAAATGTTAATTGTCTAATTGAATGTTGGCTATAATGTGTGCTCTATTTGGTTGGTGAAAAATATAAGAAAATTGCTTTTCCCACTTCAAAGAAGGCTAAAACACACCAGTAAATGACGGTTTTACCCCGGCGGCAGTTAACTGCCGCTGGGATGGTGCATCGGCAGTTAACTGCCGCCGGATCCAACGGCAGTTAACAATCGATGGTACCATCGGCAGTTAACTGCCGCTGCGGGCAATTATGCAGAACAGAACCTGCTATTTTTGCAAGCAAGCCATTTTTCGGCCGATTTATTACCTGTAATCCAAAACAGCAATTCCAAAGGTAGTATAAATCATACATCAATCATAATCATTCATAAAGCAAGAACATTACATAATCTTTTACAATTGACCAAAATAAAATCAATTCGACATTTCGTTAAAATTACACGAATGTTTGAAATTCACCAAAAACATAAATAGTGTTTGACATTCAACAACACATTACATAATATTACATGAAATCTCTACCGACATTCGTTGCACATACAGTTGGAACGAACACAAAGATATAATACATTATTTTCAACAAAATGCCTAAACATAAATCCAACGTCACTATCGTCACGAATAAGCCGAGACCAATAGACCGTTTTCCACATGTCTTCATCTTTATCTGCCCCCAGGTCATAAATTGGCATCTGAGCAAATACATGACATGTATGATGGTTTTCACCAACATGGAGAAAATAATTGTTAAGTTGTGCCTTCAACTCATCCATAGTGTCGGTCGGAGTTAGAAAAACCTTAATTGTCTTTTTGAAAGCAGAGTACCGGACATGAGCTTCAATTTGTGCAACCTCAGACATGTTTAACTTCACAAAAGTTTATGAAATATCAAACATCAGAATAATATTAAATTAAGCGTAATAACCAATATATATATCAAATGCGGAAACATTATAACCAATAACATAAAAATTATATATTTATATATATTAATATGTTAGTTATATATTGGCCACAAAAAATTGGCGTTACAATATCGACCACAAAAAATATGTCGGTGTAATATCGACCAAAAAAAAGGATGAACACCGACAAAAACAAAAAATCAGTCATATCGCATCAAGTCAATTTGAACCATCTTCATCTTCCGCAATAACTTGAAATTCTTGCTTTGCTTTTTCAGGAGTGTCACACACAATTGGATTGGCTTGGTTTGACTTTTTTGGTGGGAGCGGATTCTCTCTTTTCTCAATGTTCATTAGGTCTCGGAACCTAGCTTGTTGATCCAAAAACTCAAATTCACAAGCCGATGCCTCTTCACTTCTGTGTTTGTTCCACTCCGTAGATGATGGAGGTAGTGGACAACCATCTTTAAAAAAAAAACAAGAACAAAATGATTAGGAATTAATCCTAGGCACATGATGGGGTTTTTTTTGCTTAAGCGGTGGCACCCCTCTAAGTGGGAAAAGGATTCCGAATTTTCAATTTCGTGACTTGTCAACTCCACTACAACTCTATTGTAATAAGTTGCAACGATGTGACCCATGTCGGGAAAAGTCAACCACTTATCTACAAGTGCAATACCACCACTATTTGAGGGAGGATGCAAGCCATTTAAGATGTAGTTAAAACGATCCTCACTCGCAAATACCCGCACATAATCATTTCTATGATCTTTCAACTCATGAATAAGATGTCTATGAACCATGACATGACTTTCTTCAGTGAAACCCAAGAACTCAGCTATAGCCCGAAAACCACAATTCTCATCGCCTTTAACATCCATAATTTTTTCAATAAATGGAACCATGAATTTTGGCATATAGTCAATAGGGCTCAAAACATCAAACACACCATGAACCGGAGTAGGCTTTGGAACCAGGCTAAGCTTAGGAAACCGAGTAGGTGGTGGAAGTGGGGAACGTGATGATTTGCCAATACGAGCACCCTTTCTTTTAGGAAATGATGACATAGTTTGAGACGATTGACTATCCGGAAATTGGGAATCAACACGCTCCCAATAAGAAGGGATTCGACTTGTCGATGCCTCATTTGCTTTACACCTCACTTTTTTCGGCGCTCCCTTGGTTGGTACTTTTCTTGGAGGAGGAGAAACCATTGTGGATTCTGGAAATGTCAACTGACGCAACGCCTCTTTGATTTCTAGTTTGATTTGATAAGGAACTTTCTTGAGACGTTCCTAATACCATTCCATTCCTCATCGACAGAAAAACCATCTTCATTACTTTCTTCACCCATACATAACCTTTGCCAATGACGGTGTATCTCATCCAATCGAATAGGCTTGTTGTCACGGATTTTCACAGCAATAGTGCATGCACAAGGTAGCCCATACGATGTCCTTATCACACAACCACAAATTTCTTTGTCCATGCACAAGGTTTCCTTGGAACGTCTTTCTTCATCAAAAATAAAGCTCAAAGCAGTCCTAGACACATAACCAGCCAACCCAGAGTACAAAATGACGTCTTTGTATCTATGTTCTAATACAGTACAACTCCTCCCAAATGATATTTGTATCTCAGTTAACTGGATCACCAACATATCATGTATTTTCTCCCAAAAAGTACCAAAATCACCTACACTATTGCTCAAATATTTCTTCAGTTTATCATGAGCCCCCTCAACTCGGTTGGTGGTTCTGCAGCCAAGATGCAAGACACGGTCTGCCCATGCCCTCACTATTTTCTCCTTCACAACATCCAATACGGTGCTCTCGACATAAGTAAGCAACTTTGGAAAATCTTTACAAACATTTTTGAATTCCATTAACGCACTTGCATATAATTCTTGCGTAGGTGATTCAACAACAACATCCCAAGCTCTCATTACCTTGTTAACTATGTCACTTGGCTTCACCTCTTTCCCATCCTTCGGTTTCACTCTACAGTCAGTGATGCAATTTGCTCTAACATTTTTACCAACATGAAAATAACAAAGTATTGCACTAGTTTCAGGGAGAACAGTTGCTACCGCATTCATCAAAGTCGTATCTCTGTCAGTCACAACCACTGAAGGCATATTAATCTTTGAGTTAAAGAAGTTTGACCAACATCTGTAAAACCCAAGTAAAATTATCCTCTTTCTCAGATGTCAAAAATCCAAAACCAACAGAATACGTTAAATCGGTCGAGGTGACCCCAACTATCTCAAACAATGACATTCTGTACATGTTGGTTTTATAGGTGGAGTCCATAACCAAAACTGTTGAAATTGTTAAACAACTTAACCGATGTTGGATGAGCCCAAAATATGTCTTGAATAGTAGTACTCTCACTTTGTGTTCTGGTGAAATAGACATAGTTGTGCTCCTCCAACTTTGAGATTAGATACTGCATATCAGTCTTGTTACCTCTGTTTGACTTGAATATTTTTTGACGTTCATTGTAGACTTGCTTGATATTTGTCATGCAATCTTGTCTTTTTGTCTTCAAATTTATCAAAATATTTTTTGGTAGCACCAAACTCTTGGTCAAGTCATGTACAATCTTCTTGTCATCCTCCCTTAATCTACCCGCAAGCATGTGTCCTTCTAAACTTGGCTCCATCTCATGGTTGTGAACTCAGTTAAGAATGTTCAATCTCCAATCATTTGTTTCCCTACTAAGATATCCACGAACCATAAACTCACACCCACATTTTCTTGAACCCGTTGCCTCATGCTTCAATCTTTTTTTCGGCACTTTGTGGTCGCCACTCCTTTCACAAATTAGTTGCAACATTGGATTGATCAAATTGGATCTACGTATAACAATTGTAAATCCCGCCTTATTTGCTTGACGACGTACCCAATTAAGCAAATCATCTCTATCTTTCCATTTAATTTCGCTTGAAAAAAAATGAGCCGTGTCAACTTCGTTGGCCTCAAGAGGGACAACACCGGAGTCAACATATAATGAAGCTTCAACATGGACAGAAGCTTCAACCTTTGGCAGTATGACATTTCCGGAATTATCGACAAAAATAGGTTTTGTCTCGACCGGATCATCATCCGCATTTTCATCCATAACTATAAATAAACAACAAATAACTATGAATAAATAATTTACAATTGCAATAACATCAATATCAAAATTAATTAAACCTAAAAAAGTTAAAAAAAACAAAAAAAAAATCAAAAAAAATAGGCAGTAAGCCTGTTTTTTGAAGTTTCCCATCGGCACCTAGCTGCCGCTGCATCGGCAGTTAGTTGCCGATGGCCTCATACAGCGGCATGTAACTGCCGCTAGCCCCATGTCAGGTTTTCACGAAAATATACAGAAAAATCAGCAAAAAAACGGATTAAATGATGCATTACATGTTTCTTCACGTCAAATGTGTGTTGAATCCTTCTAGTATTGCTGCTTCAATGATTTTTGACAAGATTTGGGTAGAAAAAAATTTGGATTTGAGGATTTAGATGGAAGAGGAAATATGGAAAAGGTAAGTTGATGGAACAATATAGAGTAGGTTGCTTTAATCAGCAACATCAAGAACGCAACGGCAGTTAACTGCCGATGGATTCAAACGCGGCGGCAATTAACTGCCGCCGGGTAAATATGTAATTTTCTGGTGTGTTTTAGCTTTGCTTGATGTGTATAAAGCAATGTTCAAAATATAATTTTATTTGTGAATTCTCTTTTCATGTTTGCCCAATGGACTGTTTTGATAGAGTTTGTAATGTGATGTCAGTTTGTTTTGTAGGTTGGTGTGTTTCCCTCTTATACTTCCAAACAATAAAATTCTTTGCTAGTCTAGAAAAAAATTCAATATGTAGGTAAAGTGTCTAGGTTTAATCTTGAGTAGTCCACATTCGATATGTAAATGCATGTTCACGTTTTGATCTTTAGTCAAATGGTGGCACTGGACATTGGTTTAGAGTCTTAGAGTTAAGACTCTATGCAACCAGAGTCCTGATGTCAAAATCACAGAAAGAAAGCTTCCCCTGTGAGAGTTTGACTTCCCTGGAAATTGAGACCGATATGATGATGCAATTCATGACAAAATAGACTGATCCAAACAAAATTAAATTGTCCAAACATTGTAACCAGCAACAGTGCCAGCATACAAATAACAGCGGTGTCCTTTCTGCTCTAAAATTACAAGTTACAACCAAAATTGGGTTTTGCAAATAAAAAAAAAAGTAAGAAAAATTAAAACACTAAGCTGGAATTGCTTGAAGAATGCAACCTGATTTCGATGAAAAATTGCTCAGAGAATCAACAGTCTGAGTTCTGCAGTTGACCCTTTTTATAATGTTTATATCTTGCCTGTTATACTCACTTGGGGATGATAAGTTGGAGAAAGGAGCAGTAGCCAAATTTTGTTCCCTAACATATAACTGAGGTTTCTTTCTTTATCATGATGTCTTCTCTAGAATAATACACCAGTTGGATTTATCAAAAAACTGATCAACAACTCTAGCATTGGTTATTCCATTTGTCAAGCTGCAAAAGGATGTGAAATAAATTAGAAATTAGAATTGCATATTGCATGTAAAGATGTTAAGTCACTTAAACATACCCTTCTAAAAATTGAAATATAGAGCATCAGGAGTCAGGACCCTAAGCCCCTAATGAATAAGAAAGTCATCATAAATTTGTGATGCACCTTCAGATCCAGCAACACTCATTTCAGTTAAAAAGACATGATAGCAGACACCATTCACTTGAGTCTCTTCTTTGTTACTTTTGAAGACCAATTCTTTATTTTTCAAATTATCATGATTTCTAGGTTCTAAGATGATAGGATAGTGGATTTGGGCTTTAGCACAATAGAGAGGATGAATAGGGAAATAGGAATGACATGGCAATATTGTGTTAGGAGGGAACTCTGTTATAAAAGAGAGGATATGGGAGAGCGAGAGAAGCATTGAGAAAATTGTTAGAGTTGGTTAGGAGAGTTTCTCTCTGGTTAGGAGCATTGTGCTCTGGTAGGAGCGTCCCCACTCTGATTTATCTCTTTCTTTTCTGTCAGTTTCATTTCTTGATTTCACGGGTTCTATCATAAGACACCTTATCCTCTAATAAATACCAAAATTCATATCTGGGATCAAGCAACCAAACACGAAACCGACTTTAACTTTAGCAACTTATTTCACGGGAGAAACATTATAGAAAACATTCAATGACAAGATTCTCAACAAACTATTACATAGAAAGACTTGGTTCAACGGTTTACAAGCTATGAGCAACTAAACAACAACCAAGCCTTTTCCCACGTGGGGTCGGCTACATGAATCAAATTACGCCATAATGTTCTATGAGTAACTAAACAAGCAATGGCTAAAAGATATGTTTCATATTTATATGAAAAATTCTAATGAAGTGGGAAGACATTACCTTTCAAGCTCGCCTTCGCTAAAAACATGATAATATCTGTTATACACTACAGTACCCTTTATATCATCTTTAGTAGCGAGACCAGTAGCCAAAGCATGAGCAGAAGCGCCACTGACTTCAGCACGATGATAAGGTAAATGCCAAGGAACAAAATACTCCTGTTGATTCTTCACATTCTTTTCTTCCTTCAAATCTCCCAAAATTTCAGACTCATTGCAAACTTTCATCTCCTCACCACCCAAACCACTCTCCTCACTTTCCGGAATACTTTCCAACGACAACGAAGAAGACACCCGAGTAGCACGTGGACTTCCCGGTCCCTGCCACTCTTCAACATACTTCTCAGCAAGTGGAGTCCATTTCTTAACCAAAGACGTATCCTCTTGTTCAACGGCCCAAACAGTAATCAAAACAAGCCCACCCTTTTTAACAACCCTAACCAACTCCTCAATCGCTTTTCGCCTCCTACTCTCAGTACTCAAATGATGCAACACAGCAATAGATATAGCAGCATCACCAAAACCGGTTCTATAAGGAAGATTAACAGCATCTGCAACAAGAACTTCATTTCCTCTATCTAAACAAATCTTAATCAATGAAGGACTAATATCACATCCTATAAAAAAACAATCTTGATTAAACCCTAAATATTTCCCATTCCCACATCCTGCATCCAGGATCAATGATCCTGGATGCAAATTTGATAAAAATTCAGCAACTTTCGGCCATTTTGCGAAACGGGTCGAACTAAAATGTGGGGCAATTGCATCATAAACATGGTGAACAAACTTTTTTTCAATTTCAGGGGTGGATTTCACACTAATAGATGCTGATGCTGCTGATGATGATGAATTGTTTGTGATGTAGGGTTCATCAGATTCAGTGTTGATTTGTTTCATTGAAATGAATCGTGAAATACTAATAGGAATGGGAAAATTGAGGAATCTGGTTGGTTTGAGTTTTAGAGCAATAAAAGCTATGTTGTTCAGAAATAAGAAAGAAGAGGGAAAACCTGGATGAGTTTATGGCGGTTTATGGCGGAGGTGATGAGAAATTCCGGCGGCGTTTACCGGGGAGGTGAGTTCAGAACGAGTCCAACTACTTTCTGATACCACAAGATGAAAGTGTTTGCGGGTGGATTTTGTGTTTTTTTTTTTCTCTTTCTTTGTGGGCCTCCAACAATTTTGTTGTGTGGATACGTATTTGATATAGGTACAAAATACGAAAAAATCTTAAAATCAAAGATACTTAAACATTATTGCAAAATTTAAAAAAAAATTGAATGAATTACTATTGTTGTGAAAACGTATGTTGAGAAAAAAAAATTATAATGAAGAAAGTAGAATATTATTCATATTCGAAAAATATTAATATGTGTCTTTTGAACAAATGTTAAAAGAGTATATATACAGTAAGTTGTGAAAACGAATGTTGAGAAAAAAAATTATAATGAAGAAAGTAGAATCCACTACACATACATTTGAACATAATCAAAATGATTAATCCACGTGGCAACCTAAAATCCCTTGACAAAACCAATGTCACGTGTCCTGTTATTGGAAATCAAATCAAAGTTTTTTTTTTTTGTAGAAACCATTCAAATTAATTTTTTTATTATAGAAAGCCATTCATATCGTTGACATATGCCTAATAAATAGACATTAACATAATGAATTTTTTTGGTTAAATGAAACTGAAATATTTTGTTGTAGCAACCATTCAAATAATTTTTTTTATTATAGAAAGTCATTCATATTGTTGACATATGCCTAATAAATACACATTAAGATAATGAATTTTTTTTGTTAAATGAAACCGAATTCTTTTGTTGTAGCAACCATTCAAATACATTTTTTTATTATAGAAAGCCATTCATATCGTTGACATATGCCTAATAGAATCACATTAACATAGAATCAATTTTTATTGTTAAATGAAACCGTAAATTTTTGCTGTAGAAACCATTCAAATCGATTTTTTTATTATAGAAAGCCATTCATATTCATATTGTTGACATATGCCTAATAGATTCACATTAAAATAGAATGAATTTTTTTTGTTAAATGAAACCGTTCTGCTTGAATTTTTCGTATAGTAAGCCACAATAAAATATCGTTGACTACAATTTAATCACTTTACAATTTGTACAGTCAACACAAATTTGACTACCACTGCATAAGTAGTTTTCGTACTCTACCATTTTGTGCCATTGGCTGAATCATTCTTATCTAATTCCTTTTTTTTTCCTAAATTTTTAAATGGTTGCCAACTATGATTCCCTCATTGACATTAACGACAACAAAAGCAAATGATGTTTTTTTGCTAGAATTGTCAGACTATGGACATCAACTGATTCGAAGAACTCTGAGAAACCATTGATCATCCATTTGATTTTAATGGATTACTATGTGAGTTTTTTAGATTTTATACTATGATACTATTAAGTTTTCGTCATTTATACAAGATTGATATGTTATATGAGTATTTTTTTTTTAATTATTTTCACATGCAGGATCACAAAATTCATGTAATGGTTGGAAGCAAACTTTTTAACAAGTTTGAAATTTCTTTGAAAGAAGAGGCTGTTTTTATCATGTATAATTTTCGAGTCAGTATCAACGAAATACAAGAAGTCATGACAATATTGCATAAATATTGTCTCAACTTTACAAATAAGACTAAGATCAGACCAGTTGATCATGGAATTGTGTCTTATAATTCCTATTTTTTTACCCATCCTTCAGTTTTTCTTTCAAATAGTTACAAATATGAAGTTATGGTCGGTGAGTTTCAATTAAGTTTATTAAATTTTATAAAACATAATAATATGATATAAAATATTTTTAAGGTCAATATTTGACTACATAAGTTTGTATAAATTTTTTTGTCAAAAAAAAAGTTTGTATAAATTTTCAAGATATAATCAGAATGCTGCTAAAGTTGAGGTTGAAGATGAATATATTTTTGATGGTGTTATGACGAACATTATTTCTATGGATGTAAAAAATAATGGGTTTGTTTACTTCATTAATCTTTGTCAATATAAACTTATAAAATCTATATTTTCTCTAAATAGTAACACAAAAATGTTTATGGTATATTTAGTTATCGATTTAAGTGTATTCTCCATGGCCATTTTGTGGATGACTTGACCGATTTTATACTACCTGGATCTTCTGACAATGCATATGTGGTTGTTTTCCTAGGAAAGATCAGGTTATGGAAAGGTAATTAACAAATTTCACAAATTCAATAAAAAAAATTAACACTCAAAAAGGGTTATCAATAAGGATGGTTATCAAAATGGGTTATACCTCTACAGTATCCATTGATGTTCCCGTATGGAGAAGACAATTATCAAGAAAACATCATGTATAGCGAGGTAGAAGAAGGAATGAGTGAGCGCAAGCAAAAAAGGGTTTCTATGAGAGAATTCATGGCATTCAGAATCCAAGAAAGAAGTGTTGAGTTTGGTAATGTTGTCAACACGAGGAGGTTATTCCAACAATTTGTGGCAGACACCTATACCATGGTAGAATCCCAAAGGTTATCTTACATAAGATTTCATCAATCTGAAATACGTAGCGACATTCCAAATTGTTTGCATGATGCAGTTATTAGAGGAGAAACAGTTGCAACTTCAGTCGGTCGACGTGTAATACTTCCTCCCTCATTTACAGGAGGTATGATATACATGTTCAATAAATCTCAAGATGCAATGGTTGTGTGTAAGACATTTGGGTACCCTAATTTGTTTATAACTATTACATGCAACTCCAATTGGAAGGAAATACATGACTTTGTTTCAGTGAGGGGACTTAAAGAATCCGATTGTAGAGCTTTCAAAATGAAACTCGATCCGTTGATGAAAGATTTGAAGCAAGATGAGATTTTCGGAAAGGTTGATGCAGACAAGTTGAACTTATTTCGAATTTTTAGTATATTAATTTATTTCACTATCAGTTTTTTTCTTTATATATTTACTGTGTTTGTAATTCATGTTTCATTTTGCATTTATTTCAGGTATGTACACAGTTGAGTTTTAAAATAGAGGGCTTCCCCATGCTCATATCTTAGTATGGTTAAGTGGTTCATCCAAGTTGATAACCGAGAAAGACATTGACCAGTTAATTTCTGCGGAGTTGCCTCATCCAAAACAGTATCCAAGAATGGACTTGCATGGTTAAGTGGTTCATCATGTATATAATTTTTGAGTCAATATCAATAAAATATAAGAAGTCATGATAACATCACGCATATATTGTCTCAACTTTACGAATAAGACTAAGTTAGGATATGTTGGATCCACTTATTACTAATGATTTAAAAAATAGAGGACAAATATAAAAAATACATGACAAATACTTATCACTTATAATTTCAAAAATACAAGACAAATATTTATCACTTGTTAAAAAAACATGAAAAATATTTATCACTTATCAATAAAAAAAACTTAAGACATATATTTGTCACATATTCATAAAGAAACACGGGTCTAAGATTTTTCCCTGATACATAAATAAAATATGGAACAAATATATGTCACAGAAAAAATAAAATGAAAATAACTTGAGACAATCATTTGTCTTTGGTGCTTACAAAAACATGAGATAAATATTTGTCACTGATAAATATTAAAAAATTATGAGACAACTATTAATCACTGATATATAAATAAAATACAGAACAAATATCAATGATAAATATTAAAATACACGGGACAAATATTTTTTTCTGATACATAAAAAAGCACGAGACAAATGTTTGTCATTTTTATAAAGTCTTTACCAGTACCACTAATAAATATATAAAAAACTGGACAAATATTTGTTAATAATAAACAATGACATATATTTATCATGATAAATATAAAAAAAACATACGGCAAATATTTATCTTCGATACATACAAAAATTATGGGCTAAATATTTGTCATTGATAAATATAGAAAAAACACCCTAAAAATATTAGTCATTGTTATTTGAAAAAATACGGAAGAAATATTTGTCATTGATAAATCTAAAAAAAACAAGGGACAAATACTTGTGATTGATAAATAAAAAGCACGAACTAATATTTTTTTCATTTATATATAACAACGACACACATATTTATCAGTACTAAACATAAAACCCATGGGACACACATTTATAATTGCTGCATAAAAAAACACGGGACAAATTATTTTCATTAGTAATTAAAAAATAAAAAGAATATATTTTTAAAGACAAAAAAATAGTAGTTTGTCTCCCGTGCATTGAACGGGTTAACACACTAGTATTATTCATATTCGAAAAATGTTAATATGTGTCATTTGAACACATGTTAAAAGAGTAGTCGTGTATTAAAAAAATAGTGATGTGTATTCAAATTCTTAAAAGTATAAAAATTGTTTGTCTTGTACAAATTTTTACTTTTAAGTTATTTAATTTAACATATGTGTCATTTGGATACAAGTTAGCATGACCCTCCATATATTTAACCATGTGTTTAATATTTTAATCACACTTCTATCATCATGCTTCATAGATATACATTTTAGTCCACCGCTCCACTATTTTCATTAAAAGTTTTCATTAAAAGCAAAAGAGATAATTGAAATACTTTCAATTGTTTTTCCACAGTTTGCACATTTCTATCGTATCCACCACCCCATATTAACCAAGTAGACATGGGTGGGATCACTATGTATGATACAAGTACCATATGTGCACCCGATATTGATATGTATCTGGTACGAATATTTTACCATTTTAGAAGTACTCATGCATTAGAGGTTCTACATCTATAATATACTACAAGTTTATTTGTCTTTAGACCGATAAATACCACTTGAAACACATACACACACAGCTACAAAGTGTCAAATTCGAATCTAGATGACCGTGTCTAGCCTAACAATATATAAAAAAAATTGAACGACAAAAGTATAATTTTTTTAATATAAGGTGAAATACAAAGTACAATTAGTACTTAAACCACATAAGCGGGTAAAAAGTACAAGGAGTACTAAGTTCAATGAAACCAAAACAGATAGAAAAACACTTTCAAAAAACCTCAAAATTAGCTTCTCAAAATGTACTTTATAGGATGCATCAACCACTCATAGAATAAACACGGTATCCTCGTTGTAGTACCCTAATTTTGTCCTAAGCCTTTTCAAAAAAATAAAAAAAAATCAAAAAAGAAGAGAAAAGTCAAAAAGTCAACAAAAGTCAACATTGCTGAAATGAGGACTTCGCAGTGCGAAGTCTACTTCGCAGTGCGAAGTCTCCCAGAAATGAGGACTTCGCAGTGCGAAGTCTACTTCGCAGTGCGAAGTCTGCGAATTTTCTGCAGATTTTCAGATTTTTGATTTTTCTGTTTTCCTTTTCTTTTATTGCATTCCAGTCATTATTTATAATTATTATCATGTATTATTATCATGGATAATGATGGATTTAACCAAGTGGAAGAATAGAAACATGTGACAATTGGAAAAGCAAAAAAGGGAAAGGAAGAGGAAGCAAAGTTGATCAAGTAACCCAACCACTTGCTGACTTTGGGCAGTCCTTATCCCTCCCACTTGACCTGCAACTGACCCTGCTACTTGCCAGCAACCACCTTGCCATAGACTTTATCAAAACCACTCAAGGATTAAGGCAAAGTGGCTGCCCCTGTTTTGCAAACAGCTTTGCTTTCATCATTTCCATCATTATTCTGTCAGAATTCAGCTGCTTTGGGAGCTGAATTCGTCCAAGGTCTTGACCCTTGCAGCAAGGCAAGGTCACCTCTTATCCTTAACATTAAATGCAAAGCAAATCAGTCATGATTATAGC
This sequence comes from Medicago ruthenica, assembly GCA_018208015.1. NCBI lineage: Eukaryota > Viridiplantae > Streptophyta > Magnoliopsida > Fabales > Fabaceae > Medicago > Medicago ruthenica. The sequence goes on from CM031373.1 coordinate 60,910,079, forward strand.
CCAAAAACAGCCCTGCTGCAGATTTTGTCATCATGACTTTTGATCTCATTTTGGCCTATAAAAGCAAGGCATTGCTGCTGAATCAAAGACAGCTCTAGAGAGGGTTCAGGAGGGGATTGAGAGAGTGTAAACCCAGAGGTTTAAGAGCAGAAAACCAGTGCAAATTCGAGTGAATTGCTGCACATTTTCCTCACAAAAACAGAGTTTGGTTTTGGGTAGGTTTAAAGGAAATCTCCAATCCTTTCTTACACAAATCATCCTAAAACCAACACAAAGCAACCAAGCCAGCAAAACAGCCTCTAAACCTCACACAAGGAGGGAGAAACAAAGGCAAATTATCATTGATTAAGGGTTGTTCATCAAACTTGTCCAGCTTTGCAAAAACATAAGCATCCAAGCATTTTCCATTTCCTTGCAACAAAGGCCTTGGATTAGGAGCAGGTAAGTCACTCTAACTTGTTCATATTGCATTTACATACTATTTGCATTTTGCTTTTGATTCCATTTTGTTTCAATCTCAACTTTGCATTTTTGAGTTTTACTCATTTTGGATTTAAAACACTTTTGAACACAAAGGAAATCCCAAAGTTTGCAAAACCTTTGAACTAAGTTGTTGCATTCATTTCATTGCTATTTTCAAAGCTTTTCACTCCTCCTAAGGTTCTGAGGCTAGTTCAGAAGTTGCTTCTGAACAGAAGTTCAGAAGCAGCTTCTGAACTCAAATTTTCTCATACTTCGCAATGCGAAGGTCTGGTCGCAGTGCGACCATGACAGAATTCAGAACATGAATTCAAAAGCCTATTTTTGAGGTTCTAACCCAAAGCTCAGAACCTAAGAGGTTTGAAACTCATTTTATTCAAACCATAACAAAGATTTTGCATGATATTGGCAAATTCACAAGTTTGAGCAACACTTTTTATATAACTTGCGAAACAAGTTACGCTCACAAACTTTCAAAACAAACTTGAGCAAGAAGCTTAGTTCATCATTTTCAAAACTAAACTTGAACAATAACCTTGTTCATGATTTTCAATCAAACGTGAACTTAAGCCAAACTTGTTCACTTTTCAAAATCAAAATCAGACTTGAGCCGAACTTGTGCTTTTCCATAAACTTGAACGACCTTTGTTCATAGGTTGCAACAACCAAGTGTTTTGTTCACTTTGGGATTTCTAAGAAATTCAAACAAAACTTGAATGAAAAAAAGGGATGGTGTGACGTATGTCTCTCCATTGCCCCGGTTGTACGAACGCGTGACGTATGGCTCGTCGTTCGGACAATCGTCATTCTATCTTCAAAAACATAAAATCAACCCAACACACCAAAACTTGGCCCCTTGTGGTCAATCCAAACCTTTTGGTCCCCCGTGGCCATTAGATTCAATCCCTCGACTCATTAGAGTCCACTCGGTCAATGTTCGACTCGTTCGAGTCCATTGTACCTGTTCTTGATCTCAGTGGATCAATTGAACAATCGCCCGACTCGTTAGAGTCCACTCGGTCAATGATTGACTTGTATGAGTCCATTGCACCTCTCTTGGTCCCATAGCGGCCAATTCAACCTTTTACCCTAACGGACGTACTTTTTAAATTCTAATGCGATTCACGAACAAACGCTTAATAAGTCTCCAAGCGCGAGCATACAAGCTACGTTTTAATCGCAAGAATTCGGTTAAAACATCGTCCAATTAAAATCAACCAACACATGTACGTTTTTCTACAAAGAACTACGTACGCTTTGAATTCTCCGACTACCGGGAGATACGTAGGAGCAAGATCGACATCTTGTCAAGCGCAATAATAAAAACTTTTTTTTTCCTTCTTTTCTTTCGTTTGTTTTTATCTCTTCCCCCCCCCCCCCTTTTTATTATGTTTTTAACATAAATGAACATGCACGCAAAATATTAAAAAAACAATTCAAGCTTTGACCAAATAGAAGGTTCCCGTTGAGTACAACGGACGTGAGGGGTGCTAATACCTTCCCCTTGCGTAATCGACTCCCGAACCCGACAATGGTTGCGATGACCAAATCCTTATCCTCATCGTCAAAGGGTTTTATTATCGTTTCCCTTTAAACAAAAAAAAACTTAAGGGTTTATCAACGTTCCCTTTACACAAAAACTTTGGTGGCGGCTTCACAAAGGCCCTCCGAGCGTTTGCAAACGACCTCGGAGGATTTGCGCGTCTTTTTCCCGAGGAAAAAAATGAGGTGCGCACAGCTGGCGACTTCACTGGGGACCCTGTTCCCACTAGTGAGTCAAGCCTAACCTGTTTGGTCTAAAGCCAATTGTTTTATTTTCTTTGCGTGCCATGTTTATTTATTTTACTCATACATGTCATATTTATGCTTTATGTTTATATTTGCTTTATTTTTTGCTTTATATTCATATCATATATATATCAAATGCGGGGGTTACTTGAGTGATGTTACTCCACATTGTTCGGGTTAATGCCGGACGTGTGAGGCTCTCTACCCGAGCTTGAGAAAAAACTAAGTTAGAAGGAGGTTGTGTGCGGAAGCCCGCGTTGACGTATGTCCGTGAGGTAGGATGCCCAACCCCGCTTAGATGAGATTTTCACGTGGAATTAATTGAAGTCATGTCGACGTATGTCCATAGACAACCCTAATTCCATGTGAGATCTATGATTCTAAGGACCTCTTCTTAGGAAATTTCACCTTTAGAGCCTACATGTGAGGATGGGGGGAAGTTCCGAACCTTCATATACCAAACCCCTGCATATCATCCATTTGCATTCATGAAAAAAATTTTGCATAAAAAAGGGGCATATTTTTGCATACTCATTGCATTCATACATTTACATGCATTTCAAAGCAAAACCCTCACATCATCCCCTCACTAAAAACACCAAAAAAAAAAAAAAGAAGTACCCGACCCGGTGTACCTTGGCGTTTCTGATGAGATCCGAGCAACCGGAAGGCCATCGAAATTCTGAAAATCATTTCTTTGTCCAAGTAATTTATCTTGTTTTTTCAAAAAAAAATCAAATCATTTTGCTCTTCCCAAGGCAAATGATTAATTTTATGGGACCCCCATATTTCAAATCATTTTCGTCATTAATAAAGTTGCAGTTTATGTTCAAAAGAGTTCGTTTTTCTTTCGTTCTCAAATAATTTTTCATAAACCCTACAAAAAAAATCATCATCATACACAAAAAAATAACACTGCTACGATCCCTTTTGACTTCAATCTTCGAATTAACCAAACGGAAGATGATAATAAGGACGATTTTGAACCTCCTGAAGGATTGTCTAGACTTGGAGGATAGGGTAATACAACCCCACCAAGAGAGCCCTCAAAAGAATGGCACTACAGTTTTCCCTCTGCCGGGGCACACTCTATAAGAAAAATCAAGGTCTCACTCAGACGTGTGGATAAATGTGAAGCAGTCATGCTCACCAAAGAAACCCATGTGGAGTCCTTCCAAACCCATGCCAAGACATGTCACAAGTGACAAAATTATGCCAACAAGGGGCACATACCACAAACACCTCTGAATGTCATGACATCACCCTAACCTTCCTCTATGTGGGGCATAGACATGTTTGGAATGATTGAGCCAAAGGCTTCAAAAAGGGCACCAGTTCATACTAGTTGCCATCAACTGTTTCACCAAATGAGTCGAAGCAGCTTCCTATGCAAACATGACCAAACAAGTGGTCGCCCAATTCATCAAAAAAAAAGAAAGCCAAACCGTTACGGCACTCCCCACAATTTCCCACAAAAAGCCAAGCCGTTACGGCACTCCCCACAATCACCAATCACAATAAAGTCCAATTTTTATTGGCATCCCCAAACACAAAAAGCCAAGTCGTCATTGGCATTCCTCACATTCCCAAACAAAAAGCCCAATTTCCATTGGCCCTCACAAACCCCATTTCCAACAAAAGCCCGACCTTGATCGGCATCCAAAAAAAAAAAAACAAAAGCCCGACTTCGCTCGGCATCCCACAAAAAGCCCGACCTCGCTCGGCAACCAAAAACAAAAAGTCCGACCTTGCTCGGCATCCAAACACCCAAGACCCAATTTCCATTGGCATTCAAACACAAACAAGGTTCGACCAACTAAACCCCATAAAAGAGAAACACCTCACATCATTGGGGCATGGACAGCTCGACAAGAAAGTTCATTCTCAAGAATTTAGAGAAGAAGACTTAATGCTTGAAAAAGGTATTACCCATCCACAAGGATCCCCCTATCAATAAACTCCGGCGCAGTCAAAAAAAATATATATGCCAAAAAGAAAAAAGAGCTCGCTAAATCGAAAACCCGAAAAGGGCGGTTTAGGCAATAGAGAGCGTCCTGGTAGATCGAAAACCTGAAAAGGCGGTCTAGGCAAAAATTAGGGACATCAAAAAAGGAAATATACCCCAGTGGACTGAAAACTCGAAAGAGCGGTCCAGGTAAAAATTAGGGGTTTCAAAAAAAAAGAGAAGGCAAAAGACTGCGGCACGTGAGGTCCGGACAGAATTCAAGAGGGAAAGAGTCAACCTCATTATCATCTTTCAAAAACAAATTATTTCGAAGTCATAGGGAAAGTAGCACGTGAAACCCAAGCAAATCTTCATTTGCCTTTTTGTTTCTTCCTTTTTCTCTATCTCAGTAATCACCTCTTATAGGGATTACATTTTCACAAATAGTTACCCATACAAGGGACTAAGTTTCGTTGAATCAAAATCATCTTTAAACCTTTTCATTGTTATACGTCCTTACTTGCTCATAAAATGTGTTTTTATTCATGATAGATAATGCATTGAAATATGGGAATAACATAAAAAACAAAAAAAAAATGTTTTTTACTTGGACGTTAAATGTCGAAAGAATTTCTTTGGTCTCCGGCATTGCATCAAAGGACTCAAGACTTGAAAACTTTCATCAGTCACTTCAAGATCTTACTCTTTATCAGAAACTAGTGCGTAGCCCACGGCGCGTAAAACGCAAAGATCCCGGGTGTCAGAGGAAAAAAATTTCCCAAGTAAAACTCACCCCCATACATCTTTTTCATCCACTAAGGCCGGATATCGATCATGCTTCCAAAATGATCCTTATATCCCCAGTGAGATCCCACCAAAACCAAAAAGTCCGACCTCGCTCGGCAACCAAAACAAAAAGCCCGACCTCGCTCGGCAACCAAACAAAAAGTCCAATAATCATTGGCGAACCAAAGTCCAATATTCATTGGCAAACCAAAGAACTACGTAAGCTTTGAATTCTCCATCCCACCAGGAGATACGTAGGAGCAAGATCATCATCTTGTCAAGCACAACAAACGAAAGCCCAATTTTCATTGGCCCACAATAAAGCCCAAATCTCATTGACACCCCCCAGGGAGTCTCAACACCAAACAAAAAGTCCAATCATTATTGGCAAACCCACACAAATCTTCGGGCATAGCTCGAACTACACCGGTTTTGATCCCATTTGGGTATGTAGGCAAAGGACCTCGTCCTTCCAAACCGACCAACCAAAAACAAACACACAAAAAGAGAGCCCAATTGTCATTGGCACAACCACAACCAAGACCGACTTTGCTCGGCACCCAACCAACCTCCCACACATCATGCATAGCATAATTCATGCATCATGTCATTCATGCATGCATATACAAATCATTCATACACATGCATTTCATATCATGCCATGCATCCTCGACAAGGATTCTCCAGTGAGTATCACATATTCACCAACATCCATCAAACATTCAACCAGGGGCACCTATTTAGGGTAAGACCACAGCTCGTTAGGAATCGACATTCAGAAGCAGTGCCTGAATAAGATCACCCATCTTAGGTATCGACCTCTAGTGACATCCTAGAGTAGATCACCTCCATCTTAGGTATCGACCTCTAGTGACATCCTAGAGTAGATCGCCTCCATCTTAGGTATCGACCTCTCGTGACATCCTAGAGTAGATCACCTCCATCTTAGGTATCGACCTCTAGTGACATCCTAGAGTAGATCACCTCCATCAATGTTCCACCTCTAGAAGCAGTACCTAGAGTAAATCATCTCCATCAATGTTCGACCTCTAGTGACATCCTAGAGTAGATCACCTCCATCAATGTTCCACCTCTAGTGACAGTGCCTAGAGAAGACCACCATCCTCAGGAATCGACTTCTAGTGACAGTGCCTAGATAAGATTACCTTCATCCCCCAGTGGATCTACCTCCAGTGTTAGCGGCTGGATACGATCAACTTTTTCCAACCATTGCATTTGCATTTCGCGAAGGACAAAATTCGGGTCCTTCTTTTTACTTAATTGATCTTCGCAAAGAGTTCATGAGATGCCCTCGGCACTCACGCACTCTATGCGAAGACACAATTAAGTAGGGGCAGCTGTAGTACCCTAATTTTGTCCTAAGCCTTTTCAAAAAAATCAAAAAAAATCAAAAAAAAAGAGAAAAGTCAAAAAGTCAACAAAAGTCAACATTGCTGAAATGAGGACTTCGCAGTGCGAAGTCTCCCAGAAATGAGGACTTCGCAGTGCGAAGTCTACTTCGCAGTGCGAAGTCTGCGAATTTTCTGCAGATTTTCAGATTTTTGATTTTTCTGTTTTCCTTTTCTTTTATTGCATTCCAGTCATTATTTATAATTATTATCATGTATTATTATCATGGATAATGATGGATTTAACCAAGTGGAAGAATAGAAACATGTGACAATTGGAAAAGCAAAAAAGGGAAAGGAAGAGGAAGCAAAGTTGATCAAGTAACCCAACCACTTGCTGACTTTGGGCAGTCCTTATCCCTCCCACTTGACCTGCAACTGACCCTGCTACTTGCCAGCAACCACCTTGCCATAGGCTTTATCAAAACCACTCAAGGATTAAGGCAAAGTGGCTGCCCCTGTTTTGCAAACAGCTTTGCTTTCATCATTTCCATCATTATTCTGTCAGAATTCAGCTGCTTTGGGAGCTGAATTCGTCCAAGGTCTTGACCCTTGCAGCAAGGCAAGGTCACCTCTTATCCTTAACATTAAATGCAAAGCAAATCAGTCATGATTATAGCCCAAAAACAGCCCTGCTGCAGATTTTGTCATCATGACTTTTGATCTCATTTTGGCCTATAAAAGCAAGGCATTGCTGCTGAATCAAAGACAGCTCTAGAGAGGGTTCAGGAGGGGATTGAGAGAGTGTAAACCCAGAGGTTTAAGAGCAGAAAACCAGTGCAAATTCGAGTGAATTGCTGCACATTTTCCTCACAAAAACAGAGTTTGGTTTTGGGTAGGTTTAAAGGAAATCTCCAATCCTTTCTTACACAAATCATCCTAAAACCAACACAAAGCAACCAAGCCAGCAAAACAGCCTCTAAACCTCACACAAGGAGGGAGAAACAAAGGCAAATTATCATTGATTAAGGGTTGTTCATCAAACTTGTCCAGCTTTGCAAAAACATAAGCATCCAAGCATTTTCCATTTCCTTGCAACAAAGGCCTTGGATTAGGAGCAGGTAAGTCACTCTAACTTGTTCATATTGCATTTACATACTATTTGCATTTTGCTTTTGATTCCATTTTGTTTCAATCTCAACTTTGCATTTTTGAGTTTTACTCATTTTGGATTTAAAACACTTTTGAACACAAAGGAAATCCCAAAGTTTGCAAAACCTTTGAACTAAGTTGTTGCATTCATTTCATTGCTATTTTCAAAGCTTTTCACTCCTCCTAAGGTTCTGAGGCTAGTTCAGAAGTTGCTTCTGAACAGAAGTTCAGAAGCAGCTTCTGAACTCAAATTTTCTCATACTTCGCAATGCGAAGGTCTGGTCGCAGTGCGACCATGACAGAATTCAGAACATGAATTCAAAAGCCTATTTTTGAGGTTCTAACCCAAAGCTCAGAACCTAAGAGGTTTGAAACTCATTTTATTCAAACCATAACAAAGATTTTGCATGATATTGGCAAATTCACAAGTTTGAGCAACACTTTTTATATAACTTGCGAAACAAGTTACGCTCACAAACTTTCAAAACAAACTTGAGCAAGAAGCTTAGTTCATCATTTTCAAAACTAAACTTGAACAATAACCTTGTTCATGATTTTCAATCAAACGTGAACTTAAGCCAAACTTGTTCACTTTTCAAAATCAAAATCAGACTTGAGCCGAACTTGTGCTTTTCCATAAACTTGAACGACCTTTGTTCATAGGTTGCAACAACCAAGTGTTTTGTTCACTTTGGGATTTCTAAGAAATTCAAACAAAACTTGAATTAAAAAAAGGGATGGTGTGACGTATGTCTCTCCATTGCCCCGGTTGTACGAACGCGTGACGTATGGCTCGTCGTTCGGACAATCGTCATTCTATCTTCAAAAACATAAAATCAACCCAACACACCAAAACTTGGCCCCTTGTGGTCAATCCAAACCTTTTGGTCCCCCGTGGCCATTAGATTCAATCCCTCGACTCATTAGAGTCCACTCGGTCAATGTTCGACTCGTTCGAGTCCATTGTACCTGTTCTTGATCTCAGTGGATCAATTGAACAATCGCCCGACTCGTTAGAGTCCACTCGGTCAATGATTGACTTGTATGAGTCCATTGCACCTCTCTTGGTCCCATAGCGGCCAATTCAACCTTTTACCCTAACGGACGTACTTTTTAAATTCTAATGCGATTCACGAACAAACGCTTAATAAGTCTCCAAGCGCGAGCATACAAGCTACGTTTTAATCGCAAGAATTCGGTTAAAACATCGTCCAATTAAAATCAACCAACACATGTACGTTTTTCTACAAAGAACTACGTACGCTTTGAATTCTCCGACTACCGGGAGATACGTAGGAGCAAGATCGACATCTTGTCAAGCGCAATAATAAAAACTTTTTTTTCCTTCTTTTCTTTCGTTTGTTTTTATCTCTTCCCCCCCCCTTTTTATTATGTTTTTAACATAAATGAACATGCACGCAAAATATTAAAAAAACAATTCAAGCTTTGACCAAATAGAAGGTTCCCGTTGAGTACAACGGACGTGAGGGGTGCTAATACCTTCCCCTTGCGTAATCGACTCCCGAACCCGACAATGGTTGCGATGACCAAATCCTTATCCTCATCGTCAAAGGGTTTTATTATCGTTTCCCTTTAAACAAAAAAAAACTTAAGGGTTTATCAACGTTCCCTTTACACAAAAACTTTGGTGGCGGCTTCACAAAGGCCCTCCGAGCGTTTGCAAACGACCTCGGAGGATTTGCGCGTCTTTTTCCCGAGGAAAAAAACGAGGTGCGCACACTCGTCTTCCTAGCCAATATTCATTTCCATGAAACATGTGGAATATGATCCACCACCTCCGACACCGATGGTTTTTTCCTAAAAAAATTCAATTATTTCTTACCTTCCAAAATGTCCAAAGAGTTATGTGCCAAACCAATGTTGATCCTTTTTTCTCTTTGCCCAACCCAGAGAAAATGCATCAACCTTGGAACATAGAGAAATTATTTTCGGGAAAAACAAACCTCAAACAAAATCAGTTGAAGATCTTATACCAAACTAGCGTCAAGACGAGCACTAACGCACCTGTTTTTCCACTTTTTTATTGCGTTTAGCTGTATGTTCATTTTATCATATTTTGTTATAAATTTATTGGAATATACCATAATCAATTAAAGATTAACTTATATTGTTTTAATTATAGTGAAATGATTCCCATTATCACGGGATTTAGTTGGGTCTTTTTATTAAAAATTTAAATAATATCATAAAAAAATAAAAATAGTAATTTGAAAAGTTTAAATTAAGGGTATATTTAGAAGAAAAAAGTCAGCTCAAAACCATGTATTTTCTTTATATATAGTATAAATTATAGATATAAGAATGGATATATTGTTATATATGCAATCCATTATCTTTTTATGATTTGTTTCTTCCTTTTGTTAGAGATTCAGTTACGTGTTTTATTAAATCAACTTGTTATTTAAATAGTAAGTGGAGGGTAAAATTGACCAACAAAAGTCCAACCCAAAAAAGGACATATTCCCTTTATACATTTTTATAGATATCACCTGCAAACTTACATGTCACAAAGTGTTGAAACTCCTCCTCTGTAACATCCCGCTTATGACTCGAATTATTAACAGTGGCGTGACGTCGAATCAGAAATGTTTTAAGTAATGGCATTTTGGTAATTACTACTCATGAGTTTTATATATATGACAAAAGTCATTTTCTTCTTCATTCTACTTTCTTCTTTCTCTCTCTAGATTCAATTCCTCTCCCTTCTCTCTTCTTCCACTCTTGCGCCCTCCCTCCAAACCTTCAACAATCATCAAACTTCTATCTTAATTATTCCATCTTCATGCAAGCAAGCTCAAGTTGTGGTTTTGGGGTCATGGGTGGTCTAGAGATCAAGAAAGGAATAAGGGCAAAAACTAGGGTTTTGGTGAAGAATTAGCAAAGGAGAAGCAATCAAGCTAAGGTTTTGGAATGAAAGCTTAACCAGCACCAATCAAGTTCTGAGGTGAGCTCCACAGGGTTTTAGAACCCACTTTGTTTAAGTTTTGATGCTTATAGTATTATGACCAAGATTGCAATTTCATTGCCCCAATTCCATTTAACTTGTAATTCCTTGATTATACATGTTGTAATCTATCAATATGCCTTAGAAATTTGTCCCTTAGGCTGTTATGATGTCTGGGTATGATTGGAATAGCCAAGAATGGTAAAAATCACGTTTTGAACTTGCCCTATGCTGTCCAACTGCACGCAAAATCGTGTCACGATTTTGCAACCGTGTCACGATTTCACAGGCAGGACCAACCACTTTTTCTGGGTAGAAAATCGTGACACGATTTCCAAATCGTGTCACGATGGCACTGTTGACAGAATCATGTTGTTTTTCTGCTTTTGCACCTTCTGGCTGTCTAATACTGCTTCAGACTCATTACACGACATGTAAAGGCAAAGAGTTACTATTAAGTATTAGAAGTTTTATCCCTTAGGGAATGTATGGATTATTATGGGGGTAAGGATTAGATGGACAACCCATTACATGTGAGTTGATAACTCTTAAGGAAAAGCATACGACTTTGAAAGTCAAGAACCTACCTTAGGTAAGCTAGATTATAGATGTATTCGGGTTAGAGTACAAGAGTAATAGGAATGCTTCGGCATTTGAAGTTTCAGTTAAGCTTATAGTGTTGGTTCTCCAACAAATTAATAGGTGGCTTATGAGAACGATAAGCCAAGAATCATAGGTTACAGGTTAAGTGTTATATGATTAAAGTAACATATATGTATATTTATATGTTAAAGTTAAAGAATAATATATCAAAGTTAATGGCGTGTTCGCACGTTTCACAGTTATAGGGCGTGTTCAGCAGACTCCGGGATTCGCCGGATGGGACTTCTCCGAGAGGGTTGTCCACACGTTTCATAGTGGAGTCCGGTGTTAGCCTGATTGTCAGGAATTTCATCGGGTCATAGGGATGTTGTACTTCGGGGTTACTCCACCCGGATGCACTCCGTAAAATGAACTCAGATAATATTGTTTGTTCAACGCTAACAGCTAACATAAAACACTATATATGTATTATGTTTCATAGTTATAGTCAAAGTTATAGTTACAGGAAAGTTACAGTTATAGTTATAGACAGTTATCAGAAAGTGGTCCTAGGTTTCCCCTCGATCACTAAGTCATAGATACAGGTTGATTACAGTTATAGTTATAGGTAGGATACAGTTACAGTTACGGATAGTTTATAGTTATAGTCACAGGTAGATTACAGTTATAGTTATAGACATATTTATGGTCATAGGAGGATTTATATCCTTGTGGTTAAAGATAAGAGACTTGACGATCATAGAAAATCCCCAAGATTGCCAAGGTAGGCATGGCGACCCTAGGTTCCCTGTGGTTGCCAACAGTTGGTTGGGCTGGAGCTCACTGAGACATTATGTCTCATCCCATTCCTTCTGGTGCAGGTTTACAGGTAAGTTAGAGGTTCGTGATGAAGTTCTTCAGAGGGATACTGGATGGAGTACGGTTGCTCGTCGTGTACCAGCTCAGGAGCGTATGGACTTTTATATAAGCATTGTAATAGTATTGGATTATGTGTACAAACGAGTAAACTTGTATTCCTTCAGATGTAATGTATTATTATTATTGAAATTTTTAAATGTATCCAGTATCAGTTTAACGCACATGCTAATATACTAGTTAAAGTTAGTATGGGTGTTACATCCTCTCTCACCCGGGTACCAAACACAACAAGGTTCCACGTCACTATCCAACACCCTTCTACATGCAAGATTGCTTCTCGTAAGGAGGTGACCTAAAAACAATTGGCAAGAGAAAACTACAATCTTGGAGGGAGCAAAACTCCCCCATAAGCGACCTAACACACCATCACCCACCAAATATTTCAAATAAGGAGTAGAAAAAAGATTGAAAAGGAAAGAATAAATAGTTTTGGCACTAAAAATACCTCCCCCATGAGACTTTCAAGTCCAAGTATCCTTCTTAGTTGTAAAGGAAATTGTTCCAAGAGGTTGTGAAGCATAAGAAATTCCCACTTAAAACAATCCTTTCTCCAAGAAGTTCCCACCTCCAAACACCATCAACCAGATCCCCTATATCTCTAACTGCTTCATTCTTTTGCCTCGACATCGCGTAAATCCTTGGAGAAGCCTCTTAGAAGGGAAGATCCCATACTCACACATCAAGTCAAAATCTTGTTTTACCTTCATCCCCTACTTTCTTTTGAAAAACCTCATTAATACAATCCCCATTTTCCCCCGACTTCTTCCCCAAACCACTAATATCCCTCCGCCACAAGGAAGCCAAATAAGGCTTAGAAAAGGTGTCAAATCCAACCCTTGATGTCACCTCTTCACCGTATTTATATTTAAAAACCAACTTCCAATTAGAATCATTCTCTGATAAAAGCCTCCATATCCATGTAGTCAAAATAACATAATTCATAACCACTAGGTCTTTCACTACCAACCCCTTCCATTCTTTGGTTTACAAACCTTCGACCAAATCACCCAAGGAAATTTCCTTACAATGGAGCCCCCCCCCACACACACACAACAAAAGAAAGTCCCTTTGGATTTTTTCCAAACAATCATCGGTATATTGAAAAAGATAAATAAAAAATAAGGACAAAATATGACTCCGAGTTTATCAAAAAGTGAAGTGATGTCTAAAAGTGATGGTGATGTCACAGCAGAGCAAACACGGGTGTTTAAAGATGTAGCATTTGGAGGGAAAAACAAGGACAATTTTGACTTAAACATAGCCCTTAATGAAGATGGGTCTTCTGTGAATGAGTGTGGCGAAGTTCAAGAGGTCATGAAATCTGGAAGAGTGAAGTATCTGCATAAAAAGTCGTCCAACCATAAGAGAGAGCTTTTATTAACTCAAACATGACAAACTTTGATCTAAATGAATTACTTCGCGCCTGCACCAAATATTTGGTGTGTTAAGAAAATGAATTCAAATTGGTTAAAAAAAAGGGAAAATTGCACTTACCTCCCCCGAAGTTTCTTAAAATAACAAAAACATCCCCTCTAATTTTAAAATAGAAATCAACCTCCCCTAAATTTTAAACAAATGAATAGAAACTCCCCCTATCTCCTAACAGTGTTTGTTTCCCCCTTTCTCTGTGAAATTCAAAACAAAAATAAACACAGAAAAGTTGAACCAAATTTACAAACATAAAGGATGTAACTTGATTACAGAGACGATAGAAGCACAAACAAAACTTTAAAACCAAAGCAGCACCACAATTTACAAAAAGGCATCCACTCCCACTTAAAAGACCATCAACCTATATAAAACTCAAAACCTCCTGAGATGCAAATCCAGATCACCCACTTGTCTCCAACAAAGAACTTTGCAAAAGAAGAATTATGAAGCCATCCTTCAATTACTTGGAAGTTGGAAGCAACCCCACTAGTGCGCAACATTATTATTAAACTAGGCTGCTAACCAAACCAACACTGAAACATAACAACACCACCCACACACTAAAGACATAGGATCATACAATAACATTAATTACATAATTTGATGTCAAACCAAAATAAGCAAAACTGGGAGCCAATTAAGGAAGTACCGAAACCACCATTGTTTACACAGCTGAACAAAATGAACCTATGACCACGACTCCGTTTCAACAAAGGATTTGAGATGAATTAAAATCTAACCATACCATCAAGCCCAATAACAAAATTCAAGGCTCCACATAACAGAGAAAGTGTCTAGGATTTATACATTGCTCACAATTGCCAAAATTAAAGCTTTCAATATTGTTCAATTACTATGAAGCACAGATACTCCTCAGATTAGTGGTGTCCGATACCGACACGACACCGACACATATAATTACAGTGAATTATGTGATTTTCTCACGGTGTCGGCATCGATGTCCGTGTCGTGTCCGTGTACGTATATGTGCTTCATAGTTCAATTACATTGATTCCTTAGTTTAGTGATCCATTCTTTTTGTTCTCGAGCCGCCATCTCCATTTGTCTGAGCCCATCTCCATTTGTGTGAGCCCTCCACTTAAAACATATCCATCCAACAAAATTGGAATCTAAAACGTGACTTCAACCATGTTTGAAAGCATAAGCTTGTGAGTGGAGAAAATGATAAAGCAATATGGAATTTAAAGAGTTGAGATCTGTAAAATACCAAGCCAACATATTAAAAGAGTGTGTGCTTGTAAGGGAGAATAAAGTTTTCAAGTGAAGCTGGTTGGAGGAAAGAAAAACGCAAAGTAAATGAATTAACGGACGTTTGAAGAAATAAACGGCAGGGGAGGTTTCTGATAAGTTAGAAAACAGAGGGGGTGTATGTTACATTTAGATAAACCTCAGGGGAGGTTAGTGTAATTTACGCTAAAAAAATAAAAGAATTTAAATGTTGGTTAAAATCTATTAATCCATACGCAAAGTCGTATAAATGTCACAATTTAAATGTGGATTTATAACAAAAAAATTTAAATGTATAAGAAAAAAATGTATACATGATGTTTAGATTCACAATTTTTTTACATTGTAGAGTCGGATCACTCCCTTTTGTTCATCTTGGTCTCCCGGTGGGAGCAAATCCTAGGAAGACGTCAAATGCAAATCTACAATTTTTTTCTTATAAATGTCACCAAAGAGTGTACTTTTGTAAGATTTAAATGCACACACATGATGTTTACAAATTTACTGTCATCATAAGAATCCATACAAATGCAAATAGAGAGTCGACAAATCAAATAAATATTTTACATTTCATAATCATTTTATAAAATTGATAGTAATGTCGAAAACTATGTAATTACCATCCTAAGATTACAATTTAAGTATTTTAAGTCAGTGCATTGTGTGGTTGAAGTGATCACGTGCATCATGCATGTGACTGAAGGACCATCATGTGATAAAGGGTATTGGCCTAGCTGTTTGACATGATAAATACTTTATGTCTAACTATTTAAGTTGAAATAGAGGCTCCATCAAAATAATGCCATGTGCAGGGTCTCCATGGAGACCACCACTAAAGAATAGATGATCAAGCTACGTCACCACTAATAGAAGTCGTATATAGATTTGGCACAAGGCACTTGTCTGCATGTTTCCAACAGTATTGTACTCTTCTTTAATTAATGGATTTTTTGTTTTATCTATTCATTTATCTGTACTACTATTATTAACTAAAATGAATACGTTAATTAGATCTAGGACTAAACAACTTTACTTCTTAAAGTTTCATTGGTTTCAACTGGATCATTTAATTCCCTAGCATAAAGCCATAAACATAGTGATAAAAATTGTAAAATTACAGATTCGAGAACTTCAGTAATAGATGGGGATGATTTGTTATCAGTGTACTAAAAGTCTAAAACATGCTATAAGAGATTAGTCAATAATGATTTTGCAAAAAATATACGTAATTGAGTCATCAAGAACGAATTTAAACAAATAAATAAAATATATATTTCGGTATAAAAGAAATATAAAAAATTAAAATAAAGTAACAAGAGAAACAAAGTTTTTTCAATAAAAAATAAAAGAGAAACAAAATTTTGGATAATAGTTTTTTTTATTATCAACAAACATCAATATAATTGTTCTCGACTGAATCAAGACCCATAATCTTCATTATTTAAAACCTAAACAACATAGGCCATAATACAAATAAGTCCAATGTCCCAACAATCTTCGATTCTCACTATCTTGTAACGCCTCAACATCTAACATTTAGCTTCATATCTTTATCAATATGTAACGTCTCATCGGCTAGTAATGGTCGTTGAAACTGAACATTAATGAGCGGCGTTCGTAACGGAGCAACCATCACTCTCCAACGCTTTCTTATCGATGCCTACAAAATATTGACTTAAACATAGAGTGTTTGCAAGTACCACTTCTCATACTCCTTACTCTCTTACTAATTTTTTTTTGACAAACTCTGTTACTAACTTGAACGTAGAGTGTTTGTAGGTACCACCTCCAACATCAATCTCTACGACAACTGTTCTATCTCAGCCAACTCATGTAGATCACACAAGATCAATAATTATTTTTTGAAGGAAGATCAATAATGATTTGAAACATTGTTCATTTTTATTAATTTATAAGCATTTTAAAATTTAGACTGATAGATGTGTCTAACTTAAACAACACCAATGCATATGCTTTGTAATCCCTAAAGCTTGCCATAAATCAATGAGGGACCACGAAACTTGTCTTCATCGTGTCCTAATTTAGCCAGAACCGGAGAAAAAGGGGCAGCTTGGAAATCTCAATATGCAAGACAATTTGAGTAATGGGGATAATGTAATTAATTACAAAACATCTCAAAGTAAGGTGTAATTCTCTGATGTTGAACTTTTATATAAACATTGCTACTGTACATAAATATATTGATTAAGCGGTTTCTTAAAATGCAACATTGATGTGTACTTTTCATTGGAATCATGAGATTAATTAGTTGGTGTCTTAGGGATGAGATTAATTAGTTAGGGATGATATGATGCATTTTGTTAAGATGTTATCTTCTTGGTCCACTACGATTGAGAGAGGGAAACACTTTGAGTCTCCTTCAAACTCTTATGTAGATTTGAATCTGGGTCATCAAAATGTCATCTTTGAAGTATACTTACAAACTTGTAGCAAATATATATTGTGGACTGCTTCAAATTTAATTGTATTATCCCAATGTTGATTTTTGTTATCTAGTTATTTAAACAGTTTAATCAAGCAAATATTGCTCTCCATTCGTCAAAGAAGATAGATTGTAACTCAATATAAATACATGCATTCACTTATAAAATATTTTCACAATATTTATGTGGTAAGATGTGATTAAAAAGGCTTAATTGCATGTTTGATCCCTTATGTTTATTTTAGGTTTTAAGTTGGTCTCTTATGTTTTAAAAGTTTCAACTTGGTCCCCTATGTTTTAAAAATTTCAAGTTGGTTGAAAACCTTATTCACATTGGAATAAGTTAGTCCCTTCAATCACTTGACCGTTTAAAGATTCGGGTTGATAATATGTGTGATGAAATTTAACTTATTTAGAAAACTAGTTTTAAAACATTTTTTTTAATTTTTTTGATTTATTAAACTCAATATCATGTTGCGGAAGAGACTAATTTATTGTAACTTGAGTAACGTTTTGGACCAACTTGAAACTTTTAAAACGTAAGAGATCGACTTGAAACTTTTAAAACACAAGGACCGACCTAAAACCTAAATAAACATAAGGGATCAAACATGCAATTAAACCGATTAAAAATGTGTATAAATTTTGTAAACTAACTATTGCATACAAATCAAACTCTACATACAAAGGGAGAAATAGACAAAATTTCAATGTAACCTGAATAGACAACCTTTTCCCTAACTCATAGTTATTTCTTTAATTAGACAAATAGTAGTTGATTGATAATCAACAGTACTAATGAGAGGCGTTTAGCTGGTTTTTCAAGTTGATAGAACATCTAATCCCTCAAAGCTCCACTCTACCTTACTTATTAATAATAATGACAATATTTACTGCTAATTCACTTCATCTGCTCTCTAATCTCTAATGTTAAACCAAAACTTGCAAGAGAAAACACACCTCAAATTAGTCACTCTCTTTCTCTTAGCAAAAGTGGGTCTTAGTTCAATCTTGATTCTTGCCTTTAAAGTTTAATTTTTTTTCTTGCTTCATAAGCAGCCATAGTCCACAGATCTGGGGCAATAGTGGTTGCCCCCTGCCCCTACACAATATTTAATTTATTTATAGTTATAATAAAATAAAATATGATGTAATAAGATTATAATAAAAATAAAAACAAAAACACATAACTTGCATCTGTTAACTTTGACAAATCTTAGGTGTCAGCTATTTAGTGGCATTAGGTGATTATAAGTAGTTGATTGTTTTTTGTTTTATTAGTATCCTAGTAATAGTAATAATTATAGATTTGGGTTATCTGTCAAAATCTTATGCTATTACACAATCAACAACATCAATGACCATTGAATCAAAATCAAACAATCCACAATTTTTTTTTGTCAAGAAACAATCTACATTTAAAAAACCATTTAATTTTGACTCATCGACTATCAATGTGAAGTAAAAAACATGAGAGTAAATTCTTCCAATAGTGATAAATGCTGCCAGTAGTAACATGTTGGATTGAGTTTAATGTTTAAAAAAATTAAAAACAACAACACATCTAATTATATTTTGTCAAAAAACATATCTTAATACTCTATAACGAGGAAAATACCAAAGTACTATAAAAATACAAAAATAGTAGTACTTTTTTAAGTACATAATTTTATCTAGCTTTGTGTAAACACACATCACTGTTGTTTAGGATTCTCTTTTACTCTTCACTTTTGTCAGTCATTGGGTTCTGAATAGTTTCTTTTGGTTGGGTTGGGTTGGGTTGAATTTATTGTAGTAGAAAGAAACCATCACCATTCTCAAAAATCACAATCTTTCTCACTTCTTTCTCCCACCCATTTTCCAAACTATTCAAATTCCAATTCTTTCTTCTCGATCCATTGATTCTCTATGTTAAAGTTTTCATCTTTTGTCTCTTAACAAGGTAAGTTCTGCAAAAAAACATGTTTTTTTTTTCTCTTCTTTTTCTGTCTGTTCTTTTGTTCTGAAAATGGTTTTTTTTTTTGGTGAATTTTTTTTAGCCTTTAGTTCAGTTGGAATGAGAATGACTCTGAACTCTCGTCATTGCTTTTATTTTTCTATAAAAGGGAAAAACTTTCTTAGGAAATTTAACCTAGAGATCTAGTATTTTTGTTTCATTATTATTTAAGATATCTTAAGAAAGTTCATTATCTTGGATTACACTTTTAATTCTAGATCAGTAGGGTCCTAAGTTGGTTTGAGTGTTTTTAAATAGCTGATTTGCTTTTAAGGTTTGTTTAATTGAGCATTAAATTATGTTAGTAGAATAAGTTAAGTTTTGTGTTTAAACAAGGATAAGTGATTAAGTGTGAATTGTGAATGTGGATTTTTTTTGCTTTTTTTTTTTTTTTGAATTCAGGTGAACTACATTTACTGTAAATTACAGTTAGCTTAGTGTTGGAGCTGAGGATGAAAATGGAACCTTCAAGTTTTGGAAATTAATGTATGCTAGGTGTGATTAATTTTCTGGAATAATGTCTAGAGTTACCAAGTGGAAGATTGAGAAAACAAAAGTTAAGGTGGTTTTTCGCCTTCAATTCCATGCTACACATGTAAGTTTTTTACATTCTACAATTTTTTTACTTCGTTTTTTGGTTTGGTAATTTAAACTTTTCAACTAGATATGGAATTCAGTTTTTTGGTTGTTGGATGGGGGAAAAATAAAATCCGTTTAACTTGTCATATGAACTTGAGAACTTCAATCTGCAACTCAAACATGACCAGTGTGCACTGCACAATTGGTCAAAGTTGCCATTTAAGCTTCAATCTGAGAATTTATTCAAAATCCAGTTGGCATTATGTTATACTCTGCATACTTGTTATCAATCTTCTGTTCCAACCGATTTGTAAACTTCTTTTCTTCGGTATAGTATCTAATTATTAATTTCTATAGAATTTTCAATTTTTATATTGCATTCATTAGACATAAGAGGGTCATTTAACTAATGACCTACTTTTCAAATATTTTTGTGAAAAGAAAAATTAAACAAGAGAAGCAGAGGGTCAAACAAGCTGTTTAAAAGTAAAGTGACAAACTTTTCAGTGGCAGTGGCCCCAAACAATATATAAAAAGTGAAATTAATGGCTCATATTCTCTACTAATCATGTGATGGCTTTAGCTTCTGTGTCTGACATCGGTTCTAAACTTCTATGTTAAAACCAAAATGGTTTTCTGTAACATTTCTAGTTTATACAAACATAGAAAAAGATTTAAAATTCTTGACCAAATTTAGCAGACTGAAGCAGTTATTAGGTTCAACTTTCTCCTGACTTGCTGAAAAGTTAACCAAGCTCTAGATAACATCTGAGATCTCTTAATCCAAGTATCAAGTTCTTTATCAACTAAGCTCGCTTGGAACTGTTAGGATATAGAATAAAGGGAAATTGGAATAGCTAAAGTAAAGTAGTTAAGAGTTGTCAGAGTAGTTAGTTAGTTAATTGACTAGTTAGAGAGTATTTGTATAAATATTAGAATACAAGGATGAGATCATTATTGAATATTTTAGACATCGTGAATAGAGTAGGGACTCTATTGTGAAGGGGAAACCCTTGGAGGATAGATTTCTCTCATATTCTCTCTTATCCTTTTTCAATCTTTCAATAAAACTGAAGCTCATGCTCAGTCACCAACTAAAACTCCTTCATCTTTTTTGCCGGCGTTTGAATGGTGGAAACAGAAGCCAAGAACGCTGGCGAGTCTAGTGGAGCCTTGGAGGAAAAAGAATTTGAGTCTGAGAAGGAATGAGAATCTGAACCCCTAGTTAGAGATGGTTCTATTCACAATAATGATCTCTATACATGTATTCTCCTATTTATACAAATACCCTCAAACTGATCCGTTAGCTAATTAAATAACTACTCTAACAACTCTTAACTACTCTAATCTCCCTTTACTCTATATATCCTACCAGGAACTCATTTGTATTAGTTATTTAAAAAAATTTCCAACCTCTTTCTTGATTATGTGGCAATCGAAAATGTCATCTTGCGAATGTAACATGACTGAAGTAACTTCAAGTTCAATATATGCTGACATGGCCCATAATATTGTCAGCACTCAACATTAAACTTATTGTCCCTTTTTTGGGTGACACCTTGGAGCATTATTTTATTTGAGCAGTCACCATGATTAATTAATTTATTTAAGTAGTCTATATTAAATCAAGGCAATGGATTGCGGAAATACAACTTTGCCGAATCTTCATGACTTAAGTCTACGTTTAATCAACTTGACTTTTTTACAGATTTATTGTTATTACTGACATTTACATAGTTGTAGATCTATCTTTTTATGCAATTACTGACAGTAAATTTTGTTTTTGCGTGGTCTCTAGATTCCACAATCTGGATGGGATAAACTGTTTGTCTCTTTCATCCCTGCTGACTCTGGGAAGATTACATCAAAAACAACCAAAGCAAATGTGAGAAATGGAACTTGCAAGTGGTCAGATCCAATCTATGAAACTACAAGACTCCTTCAAGATATTAAAACAAGACAATATGAGGAGAAAGTTTACAAACTTGTTGTGGGGATGGTAACGTTCTTTTCTGACTTTTAAATGCGTACAAACTATTTGGCCATAGCATTTATAGAAGTTTAACATGTGAAAACAGAATCGCAGCTCAACAATACTAATCACATTGTTTACAGCTTTATGCAAAATCCTCCATTATATCGCTTATATTCATGGTGTATATTGAATAAGCCTTATTTCTGGGTCTTTTACATTATCTATACTTTGAGGTCTTGATTATATTCTCTAGAAGTGAGACACAATAATAAGTGATACTTCTGATTCATTCTTTTTTATGTATTAAGTTTATTGTTCAAAATAACTAGATTTTGACTGTTAATAATAAAATATCATTTATAATGTAAAGAACAACAACTTCATAGCATTTGTAAAATTGAAGTTTCATAACAACTTTGTTGCTGCCTGCCACCATTAGAAATGCCTAAGAATTGTCTGTGTTTTCAAATAAGAGAGATTCTTGTTGTGGCTATTAGTCTTGAGAGAGGTTAGAACTTTTCTAACTTTATTTTTTCCTTAACCAATTCAGGGCTCTTCAAGATCTAGCATCCTTGGCGAGGCCAACATAGACCTCGCTGATTTTGTTGATGCATTGAAGCCTACAGCTGTCGCTTTGCCTCTTAACGGAAGTGAGCCTGGAGTCACACTACATGTGAGGATCTCTGAACTTCATTTTCTCTGAAATGATTTTCCTGTGTTTACCCTTTCATTCCTTATGTAATTATACGAATGTGTTTCTGTACAACTACTAGATGCATTTCTGTTTCCTTGGCATTAATATATCACACGTGCATATTTGTTAAGAGTTCTTTAGCTGCTTAAGATATCATTGGTCTCATATTTAATGTTTTTTTTCTTCTCATTGTTTGAAGCCAGGTTGCAGTGCAGCTTCTCACTTCCAAAACTGGTTTTAGGTACATTATTGTGAATTATGACATTTAAGGATTTGCTTTAGCTGGACACTATACTTATTTAAGTTATTTTTGCTTTTAGAGAATTCGAACAGCAGAGGGAACTCAGAGAGAAGGGTCTACAAACAACCTCTGACCAAGGTAGTCATGATGAATCGGCTGATAGCAAAGATTCATCTCCTGACCAGAATGTTAATAATCACATTAATAAGGTTTCTTACCTTCTCTCCTCACAAGCGTACTCTCTATATAAATATATTATACATATCTGTTGTTTAAATTTCATTTTCTTCTCCTATTCTCTGTTAGGATGTAGAATAAAGGAGAATTAGTCATGGATGTTGGTTAGTTATTGGGTTCCTAACATTCTCCTTTGTTTATTTAATGAAATTAGGTCAATTCAAGAGGGAAATTGAAAAGGGAATCAAAATATCTCCCTCGTACTTCTTCACTCGAAGGAGAATCAAGGTTAAATGAAGATTATGCTGACTCAGCTGCTGGATTTGATGGCTCTTCTACTACTTCTGAAAGTGTGTATACTGAGAAGCATGATACGCATGAAGTGGAAAGTCTTAAAAGCACAATGTCTGGTGATTTAGGTGTACTATCCCTCGGACAAAGTCCTCAGCGAGAGAAAGGAGAAGCACCTGACAATCAGTTTCCACCACAGGACAATGCTTGGGATCATGGTTGGAGCATAGACTATTCAGCTGCAAATAATTTGGTTCCTGCTTCCGAAGACTGTAGCAGTAGCAGTCTTAAAGGAAATTTAGAAGCAGTTGAGTCATCTATTCTTGATCTAAAACTGAAGGTGAGCTGTTTGCAAAATCATTCTGATGAAATAGGTGTTGAAACAAAACTTTTTTCTGAGCAAATTGCTTCCGAGATATCATCAGGAGAAGAGCTAGCAAAAGAGGTTGCTGTACTAAAATCAGAATGTTCAAAGTTTAAAGATGAATTTGAGCAGCTTAAAAGTTCTAAGTTAAGCTTAGCATTTGCTCGCAATGAACCTACTGAGACGGAGAGGGATAGATTATTTCATAATTTACAGTTTAGATGGCATAAGGGGCTTTTGCTCATGGAAGATAAGTTAAGAGATATTCAGAAAGTATCTATGGGATTACCTGAAAGGGATTTTAGGTTCTTTAACTTAGAGTTAGAGAGAGTAGTTGAGATTTTGCAGGATCTCAAACAAGAATCTAGCGATCCAATTTCAGGGACTAAAGTTGTCAAGGGAAGAGAGAATGCGAAAATGGAGTTACAAATGGATGGGCAACTTTTAACAGATATTGGGTCCGATGCTGCTTTATTTCAACCTGAAAACATGGCTCGTTATCTCACTGCACCTGGCCTTGTGGTTCACGAGTTTGATTCTGTAGATCCCACCCTCGCTATGAAGGAGAAAATATTCGAACTTCTAAGGGAGCTAGAGGAGTCCAAAACTGAAAGAGAAGGCTTTGTGCGGAAAATGGACCAGATGGAGTGCTACTATGAAGCTCTTATTCAAGAACTTGAGCAGAATCAAAGGCAGATGATGGTTGAGTTGCAGAACCTCAGGAATGAACATTCTACTTGCCTATATGCAATTTCTGCTGGTAAGAACGAAATGGAGAAAATGCACCAAAATATGAATGAGCAGATAATGAAATTTTCTGAAGATAGGCACATTTTGGAATCTCTCAACAGCGAGTTTGAAAAAAGGGCTACTTCTGCAGAAGCAGCCCTTAAAAGGGCTAGATTGAACTATTCTATTGCTGTCGGTCAATTGCAAAAAGATCTTGAACTTCTTTCTTGCCAGGTTCTTTCTATGCATGAGACAAATGAGAATCTCATAAACCAGACCCTTTCTGATTCTTCACTCTCAAACACTGATGGTTTCCCAGAACTAGTGAATTGTACTAAAAGTTCAGAAGGTCACGCTTCTAATCAATTGCTACGACAAAATCACAGTTCTTCCTTTCATAGACAACATTTGGGTGAAGACGTTTTACTAAGCGATTTGAAAAGATCACTTCGATTGCAAGAGGGGTTATACAAACAGGTTGAAGAAGAAATCTGCCAGATGCATTTTGTAAATATATACTCAGATGTGTTTTCTAAGGCTCTGCAAGAAACATTGCTTGAAGCCAGTCTTAACATTCAGGCAACAGAAGATGAAAAATTTCAACTCTCTAGGCAGCTGGAGCTTTCAAATCAATCCAATGAGTTACTGGTTCTTAGGTTGCAGAACGCTATGAATGATATCCTCTCGTTAAAGGAGTACAAGGAGATTTGCATAGCAAAGAGCAATGATCTTACTCACCAGAACCAAATTTTAGAGGCAAATTTAAAAGATCTTGGTCATGAAAACAATCTTCTTACTCATAAAATTAATGAGGTGGAAGTCCTTTTGACAGATTATAGAAGTAAATACGTTGCATGCAGTGCAGAGAACTCAGAGTTGAATAACTTATTGAAAAAAGAGAGCCTAGAAAATGACCATCTTCATGATGAAATATCCACTTTGCAGAAAGAGATAATATCTTTCAGAACTAAATTTGATGTGCTGGACTCCATGAATAATGATCTGCAAAATAAAGTCATGTTTTTGTCTAATAAGTTGCAGAAATTAGTGGCATCATATGATGATAGATGCACTGAACTTTCTCTTTGTAGTAGTTCTGCTTGTTTGGATTCAGAATGCAAAGACTTGGATATTCTGTTATTGCAACTAGAAGAGCAGCAACGTAATGCTTTTGATAGGATCTTGGTACTCGTTGAAGAGAAGAAAACTGTAGTGCACGAAAAACAAATGGCTCAAGTATCTTTAAGCACAGCAGAATCAGATGCTCTTGTCATGAAACAGAAGTTTGGGCGTGATTTACAGCAGATGGCAAGCAACATAAGTGTGTCTAGTATCCAGTTGCAGAAACTTGAGTCAGATCTTGAAGTGCTTGTTGAAAAGATCAGTGCTGGTTTTAAATCTGAAGAAAGATACTCTCAGCAACAGTATGAATTGTTGTCTAGTTTCGATCATTTGGAAGCTGAACTTCAGCAACTGAATTCCCGAAATCAGGATCTTAGTCAAGAAATTATAAAGCTAGGTACTTCGGCTAGTGATCTTGAAATGTGTAAGCTGACCTTAGCAGCAATTACAGAGGAGAAGAAAGCTTTGGAGTTGTCTCTCCAGGACAAAACAGAAGAATCTGCCAAGATTTCATCTGAGATTAATTTTTTGAAAAACAACTTGTCTTCTCTACAAGATGAGTTGCATGATGAAAAGAATTTCAGAGAAAAATCGGAGAAAACAGTCATAGATCTTACAGTAGAATTGAATGAAAAACAACACCAGCTGCAGGACAAAACAGAAGAATCTGCAAAGATTTCATCTGAGATTAATTTTTTGAAAAACAACTTGTGTTCTCTGCAGAATGAGTTGTGTGATGAAAAAATCTTCAGAGAAAAATTGGAGACAACAGTCATGGATCTTACAACAGAATTGAATGAAAAGCAACACCAGCTGCAGGACAAAACAGAAGAATCTGCAAAGATTTCATCTGAGCTTATTTTTTTGAAGAACAACTTGTGTTCTCTGCAGAATGAGTTGCGTGATGAAAAAATCTTCAGGGAAAAATCGGAGAAAACAGTTATAGATCTTACAACAGAATTGAATGTAAAGCAACACAAGCTGCAGGATTCCGATATGAACAGACAAGAACTGGTCCATCTCAAGCAACTGGTGACAGACTTAGAATCTGAGAGATCGAGAATCTCAGATCTTCTACAGATATCTGAGAAACGTCTTGAAGATGCTTTAAAGGAATCTTCTTCTATTAGTTATCTGGAAACTCACTTATCTGAAATGCATGAATGTTCAATAGCTACTGATGTTGTTATGACCTTTACCAGAGCTCAGTTTGAGGGTCATGTGGATGAACTTACTGAGAAACTTCATTCTGCGTGCAGACAAGTGGATGTGCTATGTGAGAAGAATCTTGATTTAGAATCTGAATTGAATGCCTGTCTTTGTAGAGAATTGAATTGCATGGAAGAAAATATGACATTGTCGACAAGTCTTGACTACTTAAAATCTGAGTTGGATGTCTATACTGCTCAGTGTAGAGCACTAATTGATCAAAATAGTGTGGCAACATCAGAGCTTAAGGAACACGAGAGTAGGACAGAAAATGTCAGCAATTCTTCTTACTTGCGTGAAAGTGAGTGTGAGCTTGAGGTTGTAAGGCTGGAGCAATTGCTGGAAAGTGTCAGTAGAGATGGGGAAGGACTGTTTTTATCCAATGAAGAAGCCAAAGTCAAATGTATAGTTCTCCAGGGAAAACTGGATGAACTGAAAACTGCAATTACTTCACTGAAACAATCAGATAACGAGCTGATAAGGCTGCAAAACCAATGTAATGAGCTTACCAGGAGGCTTTCTGAACAGGTTCTTAAGACAGAGGAGTTCAAGAATTTGTCTATTCATTTGAAGGAACTGAAAGACAAAGCTGAAACTGAGTGTCTTAATGCCCGTGACAAAAGAGGACAGGAAGGACCACCGGTTGCTATGCAAGAGTCTTTGAGAATTGCATTTATCAAGGAACAATATGAAACTAAGTTGCAAGAAATGAAACAACAACTGTCTCTGTCAAAAAAGCATAGCGAGGAAATGCTGTGGAAACTACAACATGCAAGTGAAGAAACTGAGAATAGAAAAAAGTCGGAAGCTGCTCAAATAAAAATAAATGAAGAGCTGGGAATGAAGATCTTGGAATTGGAGGCTGAGTTACAGGCTGTAATTTCTGACAAACGCAATTTGTTAAATGCATATGACCTGTTAAAGGCTGAAAAGGAGTGCTCAGTGATATCCCTTGAATGTTGTAAGCAAGAAAAACAAGAACTTGAAGCTTCTCTTCAGAAATGTAGTGAGGAAAAGTCCAAAATTGAAGTAGAGGTTACCGTTTTGAAGGACTCAATTGAGACTTTGAAATCTAATGCGAATGTTCTGAATGAAGGCAATGACACATCCTCTTTATTAAATTCTCAAGACAGATCAACCTCTGCTGTTTGCAGCAGTCATGAACCAGAGAGTGCAAATTCAACCGTCAATATGCAGCCAGAGGTAACTGCCTGTTTTATTTATTTTTATAGAACATTTTTAATTATCAATTATTATTGAAATCACCTATGTTCTAGGATGACTAAATTTATCGCTTCGTACAACATGCTCTAGGGGAAGAAAACGGAATCTGTGATATGTACGTGTGTGTGTGTGTGTGTGTGTGTGTGTGTGTGTGTGTAAAGTAGTGGTTATGTAATTGTAAGTTTTTAGAGTTTCAACCCTGGACAACCTGGCTAGAACTTCTTCAGCTCACCAACTGAGCTGTCTGCTAGGGACATGTGATGAAGTTTTGGAACCAGTTATCATTTCTTTCTTGTTTTCTTTATTATTTGCCTTTATTTCCCATTTGTTCTCAAACCTAGCCTTACTTTGAGGAAAAGGTTATGTGCATTCTCTTAGTGAAATATCAAAAGTATGCCTTCCTTTATTAATCTTGAGCGGTAAGCCTTGACAATTTATATGCATAATTGTTTGGTAGGATCATCTTGCGTTGAGAGTTACAAATGGATGCCAAGCTCTAGGAACTGAAGAGGATTTGCAACAAAATGAAGAAAACAAACACCTGGCTTTAGCTCAAAGTTTAAAATCTAGCATTGAGCACCTCAATAAGGAGGTAATTTTTTAAGATGCACAAACATGTTAGGTTTCAATATGTCAGTTTTCATTATTCTAATTTCCATTACCCTTTTCTTTATTTCTGATTTCATGCTTGCTCTTTAGTTCTGATAACCTGATCCTTCAGCTGCCACTATTATATTATGTCTGATGTAAATGTGATATTTAAGATTTGTCCTCTGTTTGCAGTTGGAAAGGATGAAAAACGACAATATGCTTCCTACGGAAGATTGTCAAAACCATGAGGCAAGTTTTCCAGGTCTGCAAAGAGAACTGACACAGTTACATGAGGTAGATAACTTTTGTTGCCTTGTTTACTATGAAAGACTCCTTCGTCTAGATTCTTATAATTCTGTACTTTGATCAGGCCAATCAAGAGTTAGGAAGCATGTTCCCTGTGTTCAATAAAATCTCTGTCAGTGGCAATGCATTAGAAAGGGTGCTTGCTTTGGAGATTGAGCTTGCTGAAGCATTGCAAGCCAAGAAGTCTAGCATCCAATTTCAGAGGTACATTCTTCTTTACAAAAGTAATATCTGATAAATATTGTTGCATTTCTAAGCACTTCACCTTAAGATTTATTAGTTAGTTAGTTTCATAATTGTTAGTTATAAATCTATTATTCTGTTTTAGGAAAGTTGTTAGTGGAGAGTAGTTGCTGATACCATATTGGATTTGAATCAGAAAGAATGATTTGTATTAATTGAATGGAACTAAAATGAGAGTTGGTATAAATAACTAACCAACTGACTAAAACATAATAACAGATTTATGACTAACTAACTAACTAACAATTATGCAACTAACTAACTAATATCACCTTTTATTTCTATAAAATTAAAATGTGATAAATAGTACAATACATACTTTAATCAGAAAAAGCTTCCTCCACTTCAGTTTCATTCTGAAAATATGTGGAACACCAAAACCAATTTATTCCAAATACTAAAATTTGAATTCAACATATTGGAGTAATTGTTCGGTTCTAGAGCTTAGAGAATCCCAATTATAGCAAGTTGCAAGATGAATAGATGTAACATGGTGGAATATACAAGAATCTGTATATTATTTTTTGACTCAAAATAAAACCATAGACATGACAACTACCTACTCATTGTTTTGGAGTGTTTCTTTCTGACTGGTACTATCAAATATTTACTTGAAGGAAGATTCTATCATTAATGTTAAATGTTAAGTTTACCACTTATTTGCTTATGGATAAATGCAATATTGCAATATTGTTGACTTTGTTACATGGTCACATGCATACACATGTAATAAAAAATTGCACTGAGACCGTTCAACCACAATGTTTGAGACAATTTTTTTCCAATGTTCCAGTTCTTTCTCGAAGCAACACAGCGATGAAGAAGCAGTATTCAGAAGTTTCAGAGATATCAATGAGCTAATTAAAGATATGTTAGAACTAAAGACAAGACATTCTTCCATGGAGACAGAACTAAAGGAGATGCACGACCGTTACTCTCAATTAAGCCTTCAGTTTGCAGAAGTTGAAGGTGAGAGACAAAAACTGATGATGACTCTTAAGAATACTCGAGTATCCAAGAAGGCTCCAAATTCTCCGACCTACTTCAGAGACCATTCCTTATCCCCGCACTAGGGCACCATTTTTTTTAGTTTACCACCTTGCACAGGCCAATAATCCAAGCTTGATTAAGAATTAAGATATCCACGGCCCCATTATATCTTATATTTTGTGTATTATATTAGATATAGATATATAGATTATGTTATATAAGGGGCCCTATCAGCTATATCAAGAGTCGATATATTTTTGCAAGGGTTGGTATGCTATTTCATAGTTTTCATGATGAGGATAATAATTTGTGTAAATAAAGTAGTGTTTGTTCTTGACTCTTGACTCTAAGAATCAAAGTATACATATCCATCCCTGAGTGTTGTAATTGTTTTTCTGTACAGGAACAAGTTCTTACAATAATGATTCTATTTTAATTTTATTTTGATTATAACTTATTTCTTCCCTTCACTTCTATTATTAGCTGACTGAATTATGTTTATAACCTTTTGATGTGCATCGTTTGATAACTTGTTTATATTTAAACTTTATTTTGATAATAACTTGTTTCTTCCCTTCACTTCTATTATGAAATGATTTTTTTTGAAAGATTCTGTAATGAGATGATACATTGCAGGTTAGTACAAGAAACTGTAATTATTTTGTTAAGAAGTTTAAAGAAGAAATTTTGTCTTGGAAATTATGCATTCAATGCATTCAAACTTTAAAAAGTAACATTTTCTATTTAAAATTTACCAATTATTTTCATTTTTGTATCCTTAACAAGTGCCTTTAGGGCACTGTCTTTAGGACACTTGTTAGCAAGACTTTAAAAGAATCCTTTAATCAAGTCTAGGTTAAAGCTTATGTTAATTAGTCCGCTGACACGAGCTTATCGTTAAATTCCAAAGGTTATGTTATTAAATAGCTTCAACTGTATGTTAAGAATAAAAATCAAGTCTAGCTTGGCTTAATCACGTACTTTGACTTCAAATTTTTGAAAATGGTTGGTGTCTACAAGATATAAAGGAAAAATCAAACATATGTGAACGTGGAAGATAATGACATTTTTTGCTTTTGATTATTGTGGTGGTGGTTTCCCTAATGACCAAGTTTAGGTCTATCAGAGTCATTTTTTATTTCTATATTTAATTATTTTTTTGATTGTTACTGCATCGTACTACTTATTTTAATGTATAATGTTTTTTAAAATATAAATATTTTTTGACGAAATAAATATCAATCATTAGATAGCATACCAATAAATATGTAACATCTGAAATTTGATATATATTTTTTTTTGAAGGAATGTGAAATTTGATACATATTGACCATAAAAATAATAGCAATGCGTCAATATATTATATTAATTAATGCTACATTTCACAAAAAATTATTAAAGGAAGTATAGTTACAATACGATGTAATATGATGACTAGCATATTTATAACAATCTTTTAAAAATTGAACTAGTAATCAAACCGGTGAGATATCCAAATCATGGTTCAATAGTCTTAAACAACTCAAATCAAGACGAAAGTGTGATCAAACCGCCAAAATAACCAATCCACAGTTAAAACTGATTCAAAGTTCAACCAGTTGAACCGAATCGTCAGACATGCAAGCAGGGGCGGACTTGAACACGGCATGGTGTGACAAGTGCCACACCAGCCCAGTCCTAATTTTTTTTTTTACAATTTTTTTGATCGGTCCACTGTATATTTTTACTTATATATTAATACATACATTTAATTTTTTTTATGTTTATACATGTGTCTATATTTTTATTCATATATATTAATACGAAGACCGATTTTTTTTTAATTTATACACATGTCTATATTTTTATTCATATTTAATACGGAAATAATTTTGTTGTACAATTTGTACATATATTTATATTTTTATTCATATATCAACAGAGAGATCTATCTTTTTTTATAATTTCTACACAATTGCGACTTGCTTTCAAAAAAGAGCGCAATGCGCTCACCCGTCCGTATGCACGTGTATCCTTCTAGAGCATTTGATTCATCTCTTGTAACTTATATAGAAAGAGATGTTCTTAGAACAATTAATAATGATATAATTTTAGCTCATTTTCAACAAATGAAAAATAGATTATTTTCTTTGTAATTTTGGTTACTACAATTATTTTTAGTATAACTTCTTATTAAATTTAATAGTATTTGACAAATAAAATCTGTCTCACTAATATTATGAGTCCAGGTCCGCCCATGCACGCAAGGTCTCTCGGTTCACATTGCCTTGATTAGGAATTCTTATTTTAAGGCAATTTGTTTTGGTTCTCACATAGTAAATGAAAATATTTGTTTATAAACAAAAAAAATATTATCATTAATTTATATTAAGGTCTGTTCAAATTTAATGAATAGTCTTAAGTTCAAATTTGACTCTAAGTGAAAACTTTTATAGCGGATATGGTCTAGTCATGTTCAAAATATTAGTTTTTGTTTATTTGCCCAAATAAAAGTCCAAGCATCTACCCCACAATATCACCACAATGTGGACGAAATGATTTGTAGGTCATTGGTTCAGTTAGAGATGTGATCTATAATAATAATAGTACCATGAGATAACAATATTATGAGGCCAATATAATTATGAATACAATTTTGAAAAACTAATACTAGTTCTTATTGTTGATAAATTTATTGCTATTAATTAAATTTGCCACGTTTTTTAAACCTGCAAATTAGGTAAAAGAGTATAAGTTTGTCTAACATGTACAATATTGCACATGTTAAAGCAACTAAAAGTAGTAAGTTTTTATTGAAAAAACAATTATTTATTAAAATTATACATTTAATATAAAATATACAAGTTTCAATGCAAAGTTACTATTTAAAACTTCTTAACATATGCAAATTTGTACCTGATAAAAAAACCAAAGAGTATTATGTAAGGGAATATATAGGTGACACACCTAGTAGAATAATGCTTGAATGCTGTACTTGTTTAGCTTTAACTGGATGAAAAGGTGAGTGTAGGCTACAATGTACGAATGATTTTCAAGATAAATATCATATTCAGCTTGTTAGCTGCATTATTTAATGTATGTTCCTAGTGAGATAAATAATGGATGGATGTTATGAATTTCTTTCTCTGATATTATTCTATCATGTCAGTGTACAAAATCACAGTTCCAATAGGACTTATTTACCAGGTAAATATATCAATAGGTACAAGCAAAACTATAACAATATACTCTTCACTTTATTGACACCAAACTCAAAATCCAAATGTACTCGGTCCTTGGAGGCTAACTAACTCAATGCAGTAACTTCCAACAAACCAAACCATTCAAAGATTTTCTGTCACATTTATTGCTTGGGTTGTTTGTAGCTACATATCAATTACTTGGCAACTAACTAGTTCAGCCTGTCCCAAACATCTACTAGCAACTATCTTCCAAACAACAGCATCTGTTTCAGCCGGCGGGTCCACAAATTCATGTAAGGAACTTTGTGACAGTGTTGAGGAGGGTGATGATGGCGAAGAATCCAAATTACTCCGCAGCTCGGCCTGCAGAACAGCAATGTTATGATTGGCATCTTTTGTGATGACATGAAGTTTTCCATGGAAACCAGCAAGTAGATAAGGAGACTCTGAATCATCAGAACCATATATAGGGACTTTTCCAATGACAACTTTCCAAGCATCTTCTCCTTGATCATATACCTTGATCCTTCCACTGTCCATAGTATTGGAAGGATCAAAAGCATATAATTCGCCATCGACTACAACGCTCAATTTTGTACCTGCTTGTCGTGCGGGCCAACCCTCGCCCATTCCAAGTGGCATTTCCATCCATGAGTTTGTTTCAGGATCATAGATTTCTCCCCCAACATCAACAAAAAAGGGCCATGAATATAAACTCTGTGGAACACATAACCTTCCCATGTATGTTGTCAACCCTGTGGCAATTGGCTTTAACATGTCGGCCAAGAAAGCGTTGGGAAGAACCTGAGCTCTCGAGAACGGCATACTAGGCACGTCTGACCATGTACCTGTCGAGGGATCAAAAACTTCAGCAGATTGAAGAGGTATCAATCCAGCTGGACCTTGACTAACCCCTCCAACAACATAAAGCTTGTTATTTAAGATCCCTGTCTTACAGTATGCCCGACCTGTAGACATAGAAGTCACCTTGCTCCACGTATTCTGCATCGGGTCGAATCTCCAGACACATCTCATAGTCGAAGCTTTAGAGAATCCACCTAGAACATAGAGACATCCACCAACAGCTCCAATAGCACAACCACAAAAGGGCATTTCATCGAATGCATCCCTCTTTCCAAGAAAGCCTCTAATAACTTCAGCAATTCTAATACCTTCCACCATGTTCCACATCCAAAGCCTAGAAGAAGAACCCTTCTTAGATTCTTCTTCATCGACAACATTAGGCATAGTAGGCAATCTCTGCCATATCCTCGACCTCGGATCTACGGCATGCCATAGAAGCTTATTTTCTCCTAACTTCACCAACAAATATAGCCACTCTTCCGTCGTCCCTAGTTCTTTTCTTACTTTATATAGTTCCAAACTCGTGACAGTCGACTTCCACTTCCTCGACACCATCCTCACATTGAAGTAACAAATTCTAGGAAGCCTAGCAATAATCTGAATCGATATCTCGTCGGGGAGATTCGGAAACAGTCTTGGATTCTCTTCATCGATGGTAGGCGACATTCTTTGCCTCTTACACGTATCATTCAAAGAGACTCCATCCCACTCACTTTGATCCGAATTAGAATTCTTCGCCACACTGAAAAACGAACCCATATCTGGAAAAAAAAGACCTCAATTTCTGCAAGAAAATCAAATTATCAACAGGGGAATCAAATTACCACTTTCTATCCATTGGAAACTATAAATAGACAGAAAATTAGTATAAACATGCAACAATCCATCAAATTAAACTAATAAAGAGAAGAAAAAAAAATTATATTTGAAACAATACCTCAGAGAAATTTTCTACAATAATATAACAAATTCATTAATCAGAAAAAACTCCCACATGAGAACTATACTACTCATAATGAAGAAAACTTTGACAATTGATCAACAATGAAATTCATAAATCCTTTCCCACAGTGTCAACCAGAAACATGTGATATAAACAATAAAAAAAAAGTATTACATAATTCATGAAATCATAATATATAGATCCAAGACCATTTATAACAGACAAAAAAACAAAAATTCAGAATTTCTTACCTACCCTGGCATAGTTCATAGAGTACATAGATTAACCAAACACATACATAGTAAAATTTAAAAGGGTAGCCATTAAAATTGAAGAATAAAATCAGAGTCCTAAATTAAACAAGGCACAATAAAAATCACTAAAATTATATGAATAAAAGTATGCAAGAGATAGATACTAACAGTAACAGTGAGATATAATTATAAGAAAGAAAGAGTGACACGTAGTTATCTGGGCTTGGTGAAAAAAGTGATTATGAAAGAATAAAATCGATTTTGGGATGATGCAAACGTAAAAATGAGGGAAAGTGGCATTGTGTCACAGTAACCGCATCATCACGTGCAGTTCTGTCTGTCTGTGTTTAAAACTTCAAACACAAGAGTTGAATTTGAAGCACTAACTTGGAAATTATTCACACATCTACTTAAATACTAAATTCTGAATGAAACTTGTTTTTTTTTTTTTTTTGTATAAATAATAAATGGTTGAATTGAAATTTCAGCGTGCCATGAAAATAGTTATTTATGGGGGTGTTCGGTTACTAACGTTTGTGAGACAAATTATCATTCAATCTAAAGGGTAAATTTTTCTGTATAAAAATATTAAAAAAATAAAACCACACTCACTTAGTTTGATTTGGATGTTGAATTTAAAAAATCTGATATTTTTTTTTAGGAATTTGATCCGAAAAAGTAACAGGTGGAAAGTTTATACGTCGAAAATCATGTACAAAGGATAGAGTTGACTCATAAAATATTTGACAAACATAGGTACATTTTTTTGATGTTTTTCGTGTGATTCTTTATATAATGATTCAATGAATTGGTTTTATCTTGACTTCATAATGAAAATGATGAATTTTTCTGCTATGTGGAGGGTTTGGATATCAGAATGTCTTAGGACTATTACAAGATCAGTTCATGCCGATGCCAACCCGTCTAATGAATTCTCTATGAGTCGTGGGCTAAGGCAAGTTGATCCTTTATCATCATTTCTATTTTTTGCTTGCAGCCGAAGGGTTTAATTCTTTATTCTCTGAGGCGGTTAGATTGGAAAGTTTTATGGATTTCAAGTGGGTAATGATGAAACATTCAAAAGTTCTTATCTTCAATTTGAAGACAATACGTTGATTATCGGGAGCAAAAGTTGGTGCAATATGCATACAATTAAAGCTACTCTTTTGCTTTTTGAACTGTTATCTAGATTAAAGGTGAACTTTCACAAAATTTTACTAGTTGGTGTTAATGTTGATAGATCATGGTTAAATGAGCCAACCTTAATGTTAAATTGTAAGGTGGAAGTGTTACATTTTGAAATACTTAGGACTGCCAAGATGACAATCACCGTAAATTATCCTTTTGGAATCATGTTGGTGATCAAATTAGAGAAGGATTGTCATCTTGGAAGTTCCAAAATCTCTCAATGGGTGGCCACCTAATTCTTTTGAAAGCTATCTTAACCTCTTTACCAATTTACTTTCTCTCTTTTTTTTTTTATTTAAAAAAAGCTCCTTCTAGGTATCATCTTGAAAACTGAGTCTCTTTTTAAATCATTTTTATGGGGAGGGTTGTAACACCCTAATTCCAAACGTCGATTTAATAAATAATCCGATCAAATTTAAACAAAAAAGATGTTACACATACTTATCAATCATTCATCCAAATAATAAATAACACGTCATATTTCAGAGTGCGGAAAATACTTCAAAAAAATATTTTATAAAATAAACAAGTCTGATTCCCAACCGTCATTGTGGAAAATATCATAAGGATTTCAAATACTTATACTTCATAAAATTAAATATTCAACGTCTGAACTCAACCCTAGTGTTACAGATCAGAGCACGTGATTATTCGACTATGTAAATAATTAGATAATAGCTACGGAAGTATATCTCCGTCGCCACCTTCTAAACGTCCCGCAATCTAGAGCTCATCGTCCTGAGTGTCTGTACCCCAAGAGTACAGACACCATAATACACAACAACAACAAAGGGGTGAAAATATTCATCATAACATATATTGGGATACATGAATAATGCATAAATGGGTATAACATCATTGGTCATCATCTACAAAATAGTCACAATTCTTCATCAGGTTATATAACATCTTCACACATAGTCATTGTCATAACTCATCAGTTTCAACACATTAAAGAAATGCACATAACCCTCACAATACGTCAACATTAACACATATCACATATATCACATATACATCATATACACCTAAAGTTATCCATATGCAAATGCACTTCGTTCCTAGACCTATATGCATCCCGGTACCGGTTCCTAATCAACATTTGTATGTCAGAGTTGTGTTACTGAACATACATATAACCTAACCAACATTTGTATGTCAGAGTTGTGTTACTGAACATACATACATCATTCGTCATTCAACATGGTCCAAAATACGATATAATGCATGAGGGAAGACTCTCTAAATACTGCATATAGCACATCATCAACAACTCACAATTACAACAGAATTCAACTATCAGACTCATCAGTTACGGACAAAGTATGTTTTGTCGCTACTTTTCTTCATAGGCAACATTTACATCATTATTATTCAACATTATACAACATTGTTTTTACTTCATCATTCAACATTTTACAACCTCGTCATTACATCATCTCTCGACATCGTCATTTATAACTCCAATCATCCTCGTCGTCTTTACCTCATTCTAACTTAAGCCTTTATTCCTCTAGCGATTTATTATCTTGTCTCATCACTAATTTTTACCCCTGACATCATTCATTAATTAACACACAACTTTCTGTTCCCATTCTATTTGGTCTTACCAATTTCTCAACATCGTCTGTCATCCTAAATCGACCACACTCTATTCATTTTAACTTAAGGTCATTACTTCACCATTATCATCTTTTCTAACATTATCCCTTACTTTAACTTGGGCTTTTATATTTTCAATTACATTCGGCTTATCTCTTCACCTAGCATCTTCATTACCTTAAACCACTTCACCATTCTAATTGCTCATTTTGGCTTGCACTTTTCTATCTACTATCTTGAGTTTCTTACTGTTCTAAGAATCTACCTACATCATCATCCACTATAATCGTCGTTCACCATATTAACCAATTCATGTTTTAAACTCACTGTGTAACCTCACCATCTACACTATTAATGTCTCATCTTATTAATCTTTATTAACTTGATATCTTCTCTCACTATTATTACCATCTCCGACCTTACCCATTGCTTTAACTTCTACTTACGACGTAATCCGCTTCATCGTTTACTCGTTATTACTCGTCATTCACAAGCATCATTCATCATCGTCATTCAACAATTACTATCTCGTCATAAAGCATCATCATGCGACATTAACTTCTCATCATTAATTAACATCTTATATGAGCATATATACATTTTTCATTCTTTCGTTAATCAATACTACATTTTTTAATCTACTCTCGTCATTCGTTCTCTCCATTACTACATCTTTCATCATAATAGCATACCCCATTCTCCAATCTAATTAAAAATGTTTACCTCTCTATTAACATTCCTCATAGCGTGTTCCATATTGAAATTCTGGCAAGTCCTGATGCTGAACGTAAAACAGAGTAAAACAGAGGAACAATAATAGACAGAAAATAACAGACTGAAAGTAAAAGGCACATGATATTTGTTAACCCAGTTCGGTGACAAACACACCTACGTCTGGAGGCTACCAAGCCAGGAAGGAAATCCACTAGCGTAGTCCTAGTTCTAAGTTCTCAGCAAACTCCCAGTTTACAACTTATCACCTAGCAACTACCCGTATTGACTTCAACCTAGGAACTCCTAGACCTGAGATCCCATCTCACTTCCCCTCAAACAATCACTGCCCCAGTGATCTTAAACTCAAAAAAACAATCAACGTAGGAGACACACTCCAAATACACAAAAACGTCACTCTTGCTTAAAAGCTCATGAGTGATTCACAATTACAACTCTACTAAACACAGTCCTAAGCTTGCATCAAGGTGACACAAGAAAGGCTCACAATTAACAGACTCAAAACCTAATTATACTCTTTTAATGATAGCTTTGGTTGAGGTCATTTTCTTCAATAGAGGCGACTTCTATTTATAGCTTTCAGCAGCAACATATTTGTGAATCAAATATTTTTTTTCAGAAATATATTGACACAAATATTCTTCAAAAATATATATTTTCCAAAGATCTCTTTGAAAATATATTCACAAATAAAAATAACCAATCTTCAAAATATATCTTGCGAAAATAATCTTCCTTCTAGAAACACACGCAACTTGGAGAATTCTTCAATCAAATCTACAAAAGATCATGTGAGAAAATAAACAGCTCCAAGGCGCGAAAACAGGAAAGCTTCTGAAGGTACTTATGAAGATGTGCTTCTGAAGGTTTGCGTCTGAAGTTCTGCGTCTGAACATTCAGCGTCTGAAGGTTGCTTCTGAACAGTGCTTCTGAAGGTTCAGCTTCTGAACAGTGCTTCTGAAGGTTCAGCTTCTGAACAGTGCTTCTGGAGGTTCAGCTTCCGAACAATGCTTTTGAAGTTCTGCTTCTGAAGACGTTCAGCTTCTGAAGTTCAACTTCTAAGGTCCAGCTTCTGAAGACGCACACCTTGCTTGTATATTTGATTTTAGCAAACATGAAGCCAACAACCAAATATCCAACAATCTCCCCCTTTGGCAAATTTTTGGCTAAAATCAATTTGAGATCAGGAAGATATCACAAGACAAATTCTTCACTCATCAAAATTGCGCAACCATGAAGAACATAACATAAACGTAGTAACCCAAAAAGCAACAGAGTCAGCAGCGGCACACACAAACATGACATTCAAGAACAAAACGAAGCACTCCCCCTGAAACAGATCATCTTCTGACAAACACATATACTCCCCCTGAAACAGAGACTCCCTCTGAAACAGATCAGCAGCAGCTTCTGAAACATACACTACTCCCCCTGAAACAGAGACTCCCCCTGAAACACATTAGCTCTGTATTGCTTCTAAAACTGAGACTCCTGAAACTGTATTCTGAACAACAGTAGTGTTTCTGAAACAAATTTCTGAAACAAACTCTTATCTCCTCCCCCTTTTTAGCCAAACAATTTTGACAAAACACCCATGCAATCACCAGGAGCAGAAAAACAAGAAACAACAGAGGTTACAAACCATATGCACACAAGCAGAGGAAAAACAAACGCAGGGAACACGCCCAGAAATATGCAACACATTTCATTTCCAACAGAGGCTATAAACATCCAATATAGACCAGCACATCACAACACCACACACAAAGTCTTCACAGAAGAACACAATTACACAACAAAGTCTTCACATAAGAAACAAAAACTGACAAAGCATCAGAAGCTACTTTGTCCTCAGATTCTGCTATAACTCCTAAAAAAGACAAATGCCCAGTTTGCTAACACTCTTCTTAGCAACAAGAGTAGGCCTGCTGACAGCAACAACAACATTTCCTTTCCTAGACCTTTGTTCAAGCCTATTTCCAATGTGTTCATCATCAGACTCCACATCAGAACCCACATCAGAACCACCATCAGACTTGGATGGGGTAGATTCAGGGTTATCAACAACAACCTTAAAGAGGGACACAGTTGCATCATCAACATCCATTTCAGCATTAACATTGTCATCTTTGATTATCTTCACATGTGTTGC
Source organism: Medicago ruthenica (assembly GCA_018208015.1). Lineage (NCBI taxonomy): Eukaryota > Viridiplantae > Streptophyta > Magnoliopsida > Fabales > Fabaceae > Medicago > Medicago ruthenica. The sequence continues at coordinate 60,950,835 of CM031373.1, forward strand.
ATCAGATGTTCTCTTGTGTCTTGCATTCATAAGAGCAAAATTCTTCATTCTACTCTTGGCACAATCTCTGGGTCTATTGGTAATTTCTTCATTCAGATTCCCTATGATCAGGTCCTTAGGATGATCCTTTTGGATTCTAATATTTGGACCTTTTCTGCCTTCAACAATCTTGAGTTTGGGTCTCCATTCCTTCTTCACATTGATTTTGTTTACAATGGCTTCCACTTTTCTTTGTTGAAAGTGCTTGGGGTATCCATACAACTTGAAACAGAATGGCTTTATGTGCCCCTTTTTACCACAGTAATGACATATCCAAGGACGAGATGCCTTCTTGCTCTTAGATCCCTGAGGTTTGTTCTGATATTCCATCTTAGTTTTTCCCTTCATTGGATCATATGTTCCAACAGCTGCAATGAACCTTTTAGCTGGATTTTGCTGTTTGTTGTTCAAGGTCCTATCATCAAACCCTATTCCATTTGGTTTCCCTTGGTTCTGACTCTCCAATATCTCTTCTAGCACATTAGTACCAGTGTTCATCATTCTGACTTGCTTCTTCATATGATCAAGTTGAGAGTTCAGTTGGGTTACCTCATCTTTGAGATCAGAAATTTGTGCTAAATGGTCACTTCTTTCAGCATGCAATTGACTGATGGTCTCCTTCTGATTTACTAATAACTTGCAAACTTCTTCAAATTTAACATGCAACTTCTTGCAAGAATCATCAAGTTCTTCATAAGAAAGTTCTTCATCACTGGATTCAGTATCAGATGGTGCTTCAGAACCTGATGGTGCTTCTGAAGCCTTAACTTTATCATCAGACATACATCTACCAGTTAAAGCATTGACATACTTAGCAGACTCATTCTCCACTTCTCCTTCTGAGTCATATTCATCAGACCAAGACACAACCAAACTTTTCTTCTGTTTCTTGAGGTACGTTGCACATTCTGTCCTAATGTGGCCATATCCTTCACACTCATGACACTGAACACCTTTGGATTGATTGCTTTTCTCATCAGTTCTTGTCTTCTTCAAGTCATTTGGTTTGGATCTCTTGTTAGCCTGCTTCAGAATCTTGTTAAATTGTCTACTAAGCATCACAAGAGCTTTTGATGTGCTTTCATCATCCTCATTATCAGCATTTGCTACAAAAGCAACACCTTTCCCCTTTTTATTAGTTCTGTTATTGAAGGCTATCTCAAAATTCTGCAAGGATCCTATCAATTCCTCAACCTTCATACTGAAGATGTCCTGTGCTTCCTCAATGACAGTCTCCTTCATGTCAAATCTCTTAGGTAGAGACCTAAGTATTTTTCTCACAAGCTTCTCATCAGACATTCTTTCTCCAAGAGAATCAAATGAGTTAGCCATGTCCAGAACGTTCATATAGAAGTCTTATATATTTTCATCCTCCAACATTTTGAGATTTTCAAACTTGGTGGTGAGAAGTTGAAGTCTGGACATTTTTACCTTGGATGTGCCTTCATGTGTAGTTTTGAGAATCTCCCAAGCATCCTTAGCTACAGTGCACTGCTTGATCAGTCTGAACATATTCTTGTCCACTCCATTGAATAAAGCATTCAAAGCCTTGGAGTTTCCAAGCGCTAGTTCATCTTCATCCTCGGACCACTCTTCCTCTGGTTTTAACTCAGTTGTCTTCTTTCCATCTTTGTCAAGCACAATAGGATGTTCCCAACCCTTCATAACTGCTTTCCAGGTCTTACTATCCATAGATTTAAGGAAAACACTCATGCGATATTTCCAATAGTTGTAGTTGGAACCATCCAATAGAGGTGGTTTGTTCACAAATCCTCATTCTTTGTCCATTCTGCCAGAAAATAACTTCCCTGGAGCTCACCCTAAAACAGGCAGGGTGCCTGATCTGATGCCAATTGAAATTCTGGCAAGTCCTGATGCTGAACGTAAAACAGAGTAAAACAGAGGAACAATAACAGACAGAAAATAACAGACTGAAAGTAAAAGGCACAAGATATTTGTTAACCCAGTTCGGTGACAAACACACCTACGTCTGGAGGCTACCAAGCCAGGAAGGAAATCCACTAGCGTAGTCCTAGTTCTAAGTTCTCAGCAAACTCCCAGTTTACAACTTATCACCTAGCAACTACCCGTATTGACTTCAACCTAGGAACTCCTAGACCTGAGATCCCATCTCACTTCCCCTCAAACAATCACTGTCCCAGTGATCTTAAACTCAAAAAAACAATCAATGTAGGAGACACACTCCAAATACACAAAAACGTCACTCTTGCTTAAAAGCTCATGAGTGATTCACAATTACAACTCTACTAAACACAGTACTAGGCTTGCATAAAGGTGACACAAGAAAGACTCACAATTAACAGACTCAAAACCTAAGTATACTCTTTTAATGATAGCTTTGGTTGAGGTCATTTTCTTCAATAGAGGCGACTTCTATTTATAGCTTTCAGCAGCAACATATTTGTGAATCAAATATTCTTTTCAGAAATATATTGACACAAATATTCTTCAGAAATATGTATTTTCCAAAGATCTCTTTGAAAATATATTCACAAATAAAAATAACCAATCTTCAAAATATATCTTGCGAAAATAATCTTCCTTCTAGAAACACACGCAGCTTGGAGAATTCTTCAATCAAATCTACAAAAGATCATGTGAGAAAATAAACAGCTCCAAGGCGCGAAAATAGGAAAGCTTCTGAAGGTACTTCTGAAGAAGTGCTTCTGAAGGTCTGCGTCTGAAGTTCTACGTCTGAACATTAAGCGTCTGAAGGTTGCTTCTGAACAGTGCTTCTGAAGGTTCAACTTCTGAACAGTGTTTTTGGTTCAGCTTTTGAACAGTGCTTCTGAAGGTTCAGCTTCTGAATAGTGCTTCTGAAGGTCCAGCTTCTGAAGTTCTGCTTCTGAGGTCCTGTTGGAACAAAATGTATGAACAACTCTCTTTTGGGTTTTGATGATAACAAAGTGTTAAAAAGAAAATTGGAATTGCTAATGCTTTGTTCTAAGTGTGCAGAACCATGTTCTTAATGTTTGGTAATTAATATTGGTTTTGGAAGAACAAGCTAAGAGCAAGAAAGAAAGCATTGAAGCTTATGTTGCAAGTTTGAAGCAAGACTAGGTCTGAAGCAGCTTCTGAAGACTGAGTCTGAAGACTGCTTTTGAAGACTGCGTCTGAAGAAGTGAGTCTGAAGACTGCTTCTGAAGACTGCGTCTGAAGAAGTGCTTCTGAAGACTGAGTCTGAAGGTCAACAGAAGTCAACGTCTGAAGGTTGAGCCGAAGGTCAACGAAAGTCAACGTCTGAAGGCTGAGTTTGAAGGTCAACAAAAGTCAACGTCTGAAGGGAGCGTCTGATGAACAGTGCTTCTGAAGGGTGAGTCTGAGACCTGAGTCTGATGACCTGCTTCTAAAGTACTGTTCCTGAAGAAGCTTCTGAAGTCTGAGTTTTTTAAGGAAAAGCAGCTGTCCCTGTCAGCATTAAATGCCTGCAATGTCAGAACAACTCTTTGGATTGGTTGCCTCCTTCAAAGAAACATTCCCCAGCTTTTAAGGAATGAATTCAAACTTTGTGTGCTCTGTTTTCTGCAACTTACGCACACAAACTGAGCTGGACCTAGCCTCTCTTTGCAACGGCTCTTTGCTGGATTTTGGCAAATCTCAACAGCTCTTTTACTCTCTATAAAAGACTGAAGATTTGAAGAAAGAAAACGAGACTCTGTACAGATATACAAAGACTGCAAACCTGAAAGTTCACACTCTATTTTTACGTATCTGTCACAAAACTCTTAGGAATTCCTTCAAACTTGTTTATCTTAGAATTCCTTAAGTGTAGAGTCTTAACTGAGTTGTATTTTGTGAACACCTCTGATATTTGATCAAGTGTTCAACACAAACTTATTTTCTGTTGTAAAATCAATTTGATACCCAAAGTCTTAGCTTGCGTGCTGAGCAATCAGAAGTCTCTTGACTTTGTGTCTTGAGCATTGGAAGTCTCTTAACTTTGTGTCTTGAGCATTAGAAGTCTCTTGCTAAGTGCTTGAGCATTGGAAGTCTCTTGACTTTGTGTCTTGAGCATTAGAAGTCTCTTACTAGGTGTTTGAGCAACTGGAAGACTCTTAGCTTTGTGCTTTGAGCAATTGTAATCAGTTTGATTATAGTTAAATCTCCTGTAAGTGACAGGGGGACTAGACTACTTCCGGTTTGTGGAAGGAACTAGTATAAAAACCATTGTGTCTTTCTTTCCCTTTCTCCTTACTTCATAATCTGCTGCTAACAAACTCTGAAAATAGGTTCAGAACTGATCTTCATCAGATTCTGAACTTAACATAAGTTTTGAGAAAGAAAAGAATTTACCCACACAATTCAACCCCCCCTTCTTGTGTGTTTTTCTCACCTTCAGTTGGTATCAGAGCTCCGGTTCTGATATTCAATCACTTAACAGTGAGTCAGTTTTGATCCTGAGAAAAACATGTCTTCTGGTGGTTCAGGTGAATCTACATCCAGAAGTGGTGGTGGTGGCTATGGTACTGATAACAAGAAATCTCACTCACACAATAAACCCCCTATGTTTAGTGGTGATGCTGAGAAATTCTCATGGTGGAAAAGCAAGATGTACAACCACGTTATTGGTATTGATGACTCCTTATGGGATATCATAGAAGATGGAATATCTATTCCAGTTGATGAAGAAGGAGTGGCTATTAACAGAAAAGGGATGTCTGATGCTGAAAGGAAGATCTACAGGAAGCATCACAATGTTAGAGGAATCATTGTGGACTCTTTACCCCACAATGAGTATCTCAAGCTGAGTGACAAATCAACAGCAAAAGCCATCTTTACCTCTCTATGCTCTAACTATGAAGGAAATAAAAAGGTTAGACAAACAAAGGCAAACCTTCTGGTTCAGCAGTATGAGCTGTTCAGAATGCAGGAGAATGAAAATATTGAGGCTATGTTCTCAAGATTTCAAACTCTAGTTTCTGGACTTCAGATTCTGAAGAAAAGCTACACTACTGCTGATCATGTGAACAAGATCCTCAGAAGTCTGCCATCTAGATGGAGACCTAAGGTGACTGCTATTGAGGAAGCTAAAGATCTAAATACTTTAAGTATTGAAGATCTTATAAGCTCTCTCAAGGTGCATGAACTTGGACTCAATAAAGATGAACCTGTTAGAAAATCTGAGTCTATAGCACTTAAATCCAAAGGGAAGCTTTCAAAAGCTCTAAAAGCTTCAGAATCTGATGAAGAATTTTCTGAGGAAAGTTCTGAAGAGGATTCAGAAGCTGAGGAGCTAGAAATGCTTTCCAAAAGAATTAAGTTCTTGCTACAAAGACAAAGGAAATCTTCTAACAAGAGCAGCAACTTTAAAGGATCTAGTCCAAGAAGGAAGAACAAAAGGGCTGCTTAAACTGCAAGAAAACTGGTCATCACAAATCTGAATGTCCTGAGTTACAGAAGGATAAACCCAAGAAGATTAGTTCAAAATCAAGCAACTTCAAAAACAGATTCAGAAAAAGTCTTTTGTCTACTTGGAGTACTCTTGACCAAGAATCAGATTCTGAAAATGAAGATGAAGAAGAAGCTAATCTGGGTTTGATAGCAATAGAATCATCTGATGAGGAATCTGGATCAGAATCTGACAAGGAAATTGAAGCAAAATCCAATTTGAATTCGGTTGCAAATGTATCTTCTGATACATAATCAGATTCAGACTCAGATGAAGAAGATGAGGTATATTCTGAACTATCTCATTCTGATCTTGTTGAAACAGTTAAGGAACTTATGAACCACCACAGAAGCAAGTTAAATCAATTTAAAACTTTGAAAAAGAAAAATAACTTGCTGGCTGATGAGAATCTTCAACTTCAGAATCATATCAATGATATTGATGAAGAAGTTAAAGAGCTCAGAGAAATGGTTCATAAGAAACCTGATGAAGTTCCTAGTGAACATGAAACTGCTCTTCAAGATTTTATTTGGCTGGAATCAACAGAAGCAAAGTAGCTTCTATGATTTATAATATCAGCAGAAACAAAGGAGAAGGAATTGGTTTTAAAAATGATTCTTTTATTTTTTTCAAATGAAACAAACCTTCCATCCTGTTCTGAAGATATTATGAAAGGCTCTAAGGTATGCTTTGTGCCTGCTTCTGACAGTTCTGAGAAATTGAGTTTAACAGAAACTGAGACTGCAGAGTCTGAAGTTCTGAACTGCTCAGACTCTGAAGCTTCTGAACCTAAGGGAAAGATGAAGGCAAATTTCAAAACCTTGCCAAAGTCTAAACCAAAAGGTCCTAAGCATAAGATTATGAGAAAATCAGACTCTAAACCTGAAAAGGTTCAAAGTCTGAAGAGTTCAGAACCTGAAACAAGTAAGTCTCAGAATCTGGAAAATTCAGACTCAAATTTTCAAAAGGTTGTGCTTAATAAACCAGTTTACACAAAACCTTTTCAAAACCAGAATGTCAGGCAAAGCAAACAAAAGAAAGCTAATCTGTCATCTGTTTCTGATTGTACTAAGAAAGGTCAAACTGAAGTTTGCCTTGTGTCAGGAGCTGATAAAACTGGAGTTCTTAACAGATCAGAACCTTGTACTTCTGAATCCAAGATTCTGAACAAATCATAATCAAAGACTCTTAAGTCCAAAGTTCTGAAGAAATCAGAACCAAAGTGTTCAATGGTTCAGACTCTAAACAACTCAGAACCAAAAACCTTCAGGTCTCAGGTTCTGAAGAAATTTGAGTCAAGACCATAGAAAACTCAGGGTCTGAAGAACTCAGTTTCTAAAACTAAGACTTATTCAAGATTAAAGGATTCACATCCAAAGTATCTGAACAAGTCTGAGTATTATAACTCCAGACATAAGGTGCAAAAGGCTAAACCTTTCAAGACTAACCCAAGAGGACCCATATGGGTACCCAAGTCAGAAATCATTTATGTTGCAGATATGATTAAATGTCAAAGGAAAGGTGAAGTCCTGGTGCCTGGACAGTGGCTGCTGGCAATACATAACAGAAAACAAGTCTATGTTCCAAACCCTGATCATGAAAGAGGGAGGAACTGTGGGATCTGGAGGAAACCACAAAGACTAGATCACTGGTACTGAGATTTAGCTCTCAGAGGACACTTCAGAACCTGAACCAGAACCTGAACTAGAATCTGTGTCTGAAGATAGTCCAAAAGCTGAAAAGCCTATCAGAATCTGACACTTCTCCTAAAGCAATCAAGAACATTGTTGGAACAAATGGGTGTTCAGCAACAAACTAAATGAACAAGGAGAGGTAAATCAGAAGCTTTACTGAGATATGTTTTGTTCTCAGTTATTCTTAATGGATTCTACATGAGTTGGAAAACTATCAGATTCATGAAAACATCATAACCTTCTTTGTGATAACATTGCTATAATCTGTATGTCTAAAAATTCCAATTCTTCATTCAAAAGCCAAGCATTTTTGAACTTAAACATCATTTTATTAAGAGATTTTGTTCAGAAAATAGATTTAAATTTATTAAAAAGAATCTGAACAATGCATTTCATCTCTTAAAAAAAATTTTCTTGACTCTGAATAAGAAACTGAGAATCTGAAGTCTAACAGAAGCTAAGACTTAACAAACACTCACTTTGAGAGTCTGCAGAAAGTTCAGCTTCTGAAGACATCAGAGTCTGAGTTTCAGAATCAGAATTTTTGACTTCAGATTAACTCATTATAAGTGGACATTTTTCACATGACCCACTAATGAGAGTGAATCTGAACTGTTGTTCAATACTTGGTCAGAATCTGATAAGTAATAGCAGATGGGCAATGATGAATTAAGCTTTGAAAGTTACACTTTGTCCCTCCCAAAGTCATCAATATGCAAATGTGTTTTTCTGTTTTCAGTTCTGAAATTTTTTAACAAAAACACAGACACAGTTTTTCATCATAATTGCTCAAACTAGTATCAGACATGTTCAGTTTTTCAAACCTATTTAAAAAACTCTGAACAGTTTTGTCTGAAAGAGTTCAGCAGCACTGAGCTAAATGCCTTGTTTTTCAGTTTTCTGAAAAGAAGTTCAGTTGTGCTAAAATCTTCAGTTGGTATATGATCTGAACAATTTTGTCTAAAATAGTTCAGTGACACTAAACAGAATGTACTGAATAAAAATTCTCTGAACATTTTTAATCTCACATGTTTCCAAACTCTCTTAAAAATTCTGGAAATTTTCTTTTTGTTGATGACAAAAGGGGGAGTAAAAGTAAACAAGTATTAAGGCTCGTGAGCTCAAAATATAAGTTAATTTTTGTCAGTTAATTAACTTATGAGGGAGAGTAAAAGGTATTAAGGCTCCTGAGCTCAGAACATAAGTTACTTTCTGATTAAAATTAACTTATGAGAACTGTTTTTAATCTCTTAGCCTCTGAATTAAATTCTGTGAGATAATTTACTCTTTTATGAGTTGAAATGAATTTAAATAACTTGGATAAGATTCAGGGAGCTTACAAAACTCATCCTGTGGATTATCAGACTTAGGGGGAGAGCTTACAAACCTCATAACCTGAAGTCAGCTTGTTATTTATAATTCTGAGTGATAATTTCACCTTATTGTTTTAAGTTGAATTTAATTAACATGGATAAAACTCAAGGGGAGCTTACAAACCTAACCTTGTGGATTATCAGACCTAGGGGGAGCTTGCAAACCTCACCCTGAAGTCAACTTGTTAATTAAACTTAAATTCTGAAATTCTCACATTTCTGTTTTAAACTGAATTTAATTAACCTGGATCAGACTCAGGGGGAGCTTGCAAACCTCACACCCTGCAGTCAACTTGTTAATTAAATTAACAA